>CM040397.1:71467469-71954340 GCA_022702515.1 Ilyophis sp. 1 JC-2022 | reverse complement strand
TGGTTACAAGTCAGCTGAAAGACATTGAAATTGGCTGCAGCGAGCAGGTAAAAAAAAAAAAGAAGACAGTATTCTGACTTACCCGTTACTTGTTGAAGAATTCCAAGGCCAGCAAAATAGCTTCAGTTTAACTGAACCGGTAACCCGCTTTGTTTTAGCATGTGTCCGAGATGAATGATCTTGGCCCTTCATCCTCTGATCATTTTAGGATATCCAGTTTATGTGTTGGTCTGTCCTCCTTTTAAATTCTAGCTAACATTACCTCATGAAGCTCACAGCAAGGCTATCTGGTAGCTACCTCGCTAGCAAACATTATATCCACCTAGCTAGCTCGAGGAGACAGAAACAGTATCGTAATACTATCTGATGAACATTAATGCATTGTGCTCTGCACAAATTGGCTTGAAATCGATCTTTTCTTTTGCTTTCGGCACCCGAGAGATGCGCTTTTTGCGTAACAATGTACTGCAAGAAGATAAAAAGCACAAGCAATCAGCATTGGCAGGGAAGCAAACACAGGTCAGCTTTTTGCAAGTCAGCTTGGCTCAGCACTAGACCGCCAGTGCTTTTTAACATTGCACTCCTTACCTGTGCTGTCGCCGAAATCTTGGGACTATAGCATGTTTCAATTTGCGACAGTCTGGAGGGCCATGGCGGAAGCTCGGCCTTTAATGTGGGCTCGTTGGTCTAGTGGTATGATTCTCGCTTTGGGTGCGAAAGGTCCCGGGTTCAAATCCCGGACGAGCCCTCTGAGCCGTGCGTCAGCAGTGACTTCTTTGCTGGTCTTCCAGAGTTGTACCAGCTGATGTTATCTTAAATCTCGGAAACATGAACGCTTGCTCACAGTGCAATATCTCCATAAAGCCAGTCAATGATTCCTTTCAGATCACACAGAGCTTTGTACATTGTATATTTTGCAGCTCTTTGGTAAAACTGGTAAAATGCAGTGCACCCCCTGCTCCCCCCAAACTTTGCCTATGCATTAACTGCTTTTGGAGATTTCTCTCTTGATGGACAAAATACTACATGTTTTGAAATGTAGATGGGTTTGAAAATGCATTCTTGGGTTTCAAGACCACTCGTGGCAGCCGTTTGTGTTGAGTGAAGAATGCACTGAGTGCCCTCAGCAACATTAATAGGCCACCTCCCAATGCATTCTGGACCATTCACACTCTTTTGTATTATTGATACATTTGCTTGTGTAAATGTGCCACCAAAAAAAACATGTTTTTTCATCACCTAATTCAATTCATACTATTTTTCCAATCCAATAGGCATCCACAGACATAGACATTAGGATGTTTCCATTTAAATTGTACACCCCTTAATGGCTACAAACAAGTGATTATGTAGTGAATTAATTACAGCCACTCATTAGCCCTTCTGAGACATTATTCCAAGGTTACTGACAAGTGGCATGGTCTCTGTTCCGTTCACAAAAAACAGCCTCTTTTTACAACTGTTTAGTTAACACGCTAACATTAATTTGTTCATAATGTCATAAGAAAAACATTGAAAACATGATTTGATTGACTGATTGTAAAAGAGAATGCCTTCACAATGCATTGCAGCCCTGGCATAGGAGTCCACATGTGGTTGGAGACGATTGCATTTGCACGTTGGTGTCCATGCATTTATGATGTCAAAATTCAACCATTTCGGTAATGTGAAATTCCCAGGTGCTAAAATGCACTGCTTTCTCGATGCAAGTTTGCATGCATGTATTTCGTGTCATGATACAATTGATTTAAGTTTAGATCGACCAGAAAGGGCCAAACTGCTGACGTGCTGAACATTAATACATTGCGCTCTGCTCACATTGGTTTGAAATGGATCCTGTGTTGCTTCCGGCACCCGACAGAGACGTTTTTGCATAACAATCCACTGCAAGGAGATAAAAAGCACAAGAAAACAGCATTGGCCAGTCATCAAACACAGGTCAACTTCTTGCAAAGCAGCTCTGCTTAGCACTATACCACCAGGTCGCTTTGACAATGCGCTCCTTACCTCTGCTGTCATCGAAGTCTTGGAACTACAACGTGTTTCAATTTCTGACAGTCTGGAGGGGTGTGGCGAAAAAGCACACTCAAATGTGAGCTCGTTGGTCTAGGGGTATGATTCTTGTTTCGGGTGCGAGAGGTCCAGGGTTCAAATCCCGGATGAGCCCTCAGGGTCGCGCGTCAGCTGTGACCTCTTTGCAGGTCTGCAATTCCAGCCTTGTGCTTTGTCTCAAAAATGAAAAAACATGAAAGCTCGCTCGCAGTGCGAGATCGCTTTCAGTCCAAAAAACGATCCTTTTCGGATCATTGGGCGCTTTGTATGTTGCATGTTTCGCAGCACCTTGATGCAAAATGGCAGCGGAGGGATTCGAACCCTCGCCTCCGAAGAGACTGGAGCCTTAATCCAGCGCCTTAGACCGCTCGGCCACGCTACCTCGTACCGCTGAGACCACTATCAAGAAATAGATTGAATTCTCACAGTAGTAATGCTTATACGCATTTTTCACAACTTTTATGTGCATATGAAGGATGTTTTACATAATATGATGAAAGCCGACAGGAAAGCTTCATATTCTGAGCACTTGTGGTGCTGCCATCAAATGAAAGTGATGACATTATCCCACAGGCCAAGCAGGAACTTTGTCGTTGGGGGTGAAAACCTGTGAGGCTTGCATGAACTTCCTTCACAATGCATTGCAGCCCTGGCATTGTAGTCCACATGAGGTTGGAGTCGATTGCCTTTGCCCATTGCTGTCCGTCCGTGGCGAAGACCAGGGTACCAACGTGGGCTCGTTAGTCTAGGGGTATGATTCTCGCTTAGGGTGCGAGAGGTCCCGTGTTCAAATCCCGGATGAGCCCTCGTGGCTTGCGTCAGCTGCGATCAGGTGGTCTGTTGTTCTAGCAGCTTATTTTGCCACAACAGAAACATCCCTTAAAAGCCACTGAGCCATTTCTTTCAGATTCAAAGCTGAGCTTTGGTGTTGCAAGTTGTGCAGCTTTTTCATAAAAATGGCAGCGGAGGGATTCGAACCCTCGCCTACGAAGAGACTGGAGCCTAAATCCAGCGCCTTGGACCGCTCGGCCACACTACCTTGCGGCGCTCGTACCGCTTATCACAAATAGATTGAATTCTAGCAGCGGTTCTGGCTTGGTATGTGCCTAACCAAGGCGTTCCTCGTGATATCCCGTTTTACTGCTTTTCCAAGGTACGCGGAATCCGAAATTTTGAAGAGCCAAACATGTCACACACACTGCAATTCAGATAAATGCCACAATATAAGAGCACATTTTCTTAGATTAAACTACCACAGAAACAACATTTGAGAACAAGCTTAGTCAGCTGGACAATTAACCTAATACACACAGGACACTGGCATTTCCAGTAGCCACATGTAATTGTGCATAGTGGCTAGGTTACTCCTGCTAACCCAAGGTAAATCTGAAAACGGAGCATGCTGCTTCCAACGAGGCCTGTGCATTATCGACAGTCATGGTTACAAGTCAGCTGAAAACACTGAAATTGGCTGCAGCGAGCAGGTAAAAAAAAAAAGAAGACAGTATTCTGACTTACCCGTTACTTGTTGAAGAATTCCAAGGCCAGCAAAATAGCTTCAGTTTAAACTGAACCGGTAACCCGCTTTGTTTTAGCATGTGTCCGAGATGAATGATCTTGGCCCTTCATCCTCTGATCATTTTAGGATATCCAGTTTATGTGTTAGTCTGTCCTCCTTTTAAATTCTAGCTAACATTACCTCATGAAGCTCACAGCAAGGCTATCTGGTTAGCTACCTCGCTAGCAAACATTATATCCACCTAGCTAGCTCGAGGAGACAGAAACAGTATCGTAATACTATCTGATGAAACATTAATGCATTGTGCTCTGCACAAATTGGCTTGAAATTGATCTTTTCTTTTGCTTTCGGCACCCGAGAGATGCGCTTTTTGCGTAACAATGTACTGCAAGAAGATAAAAAGCACAAGCAATCAGCATTGGCAGGGAAGCAAACACAGGTCAGCTGCTTGCAAGTCAGCTTGGCTCAGCACTAGACCGCCAGTGCTTTTTAACATTGCACTCCTTACCTGTGCTGTCACCGAAATCTTGGGACTATAGCATGTTTCAATTTGCGACAGTCTGGAGGGCCATGGCGGAAGCTCGGCCTTTAATGTGGGCTTCTTGGTCTAGGGGTATGATTCTCGCTTTGGGTGCGAGAGGTCCCGGGTTCAAATCCCGAATGAGCCCTCTGAGCCGTGCGTCAGCAGTGACTTCTTTGCTGGTCTTCCAGAGTTGTAACCAGCTGATGTTATCTTAAATCTCGGAAACATGAAACGCTTGCTCACAGTGCAATATCTCCATAAAGCCAGTCAATGATTCCTTTCAGATCACACAGAGCTTTGTACATTGTATATTTTGCAGCTCTTTGGTAAAACTGGTAAAATGCAGTGCACCCCCTGCTCCCCCCAAACTTTGCCTATGCATTAACTGCTTTTGGAGATTTCTCTCTTGATGGACAAAATGCTACATGTTTTGAAATGTAGATGGGTTTGAAAATGCATTCTTGGGTTTCAAGACCACTCGTGGCAGCCGTTTGTGTTTGAGTGAAGAATGCACTGAGTGCCCTCAGCAACATTAATAGGCCACTCCCAATGCATTCTGGACCATTCACACTCTTTTGTATTATTGATACATTTGCTTGTGTAAATGTGCCACCAAAAAAAAAAACATGTTTTTTCATCACTAATTCAATTCATACTATTTTTCCAATCCAATAGGCATCCACAGACATAGACATTAGGATGTTTCCATTTAAATTGTACACCCCTTAATGGCTACAAACAAGTGATTATGTAGTGAATTAATTACAGCCACTCATTAGCCCTTCTGAGACATTATTCCAAGGTTACTGACATGTGGCATGGTCTCTGTTCCGTTCACAAAAAACATGCCTCTTTTTACAACTGTTTAGTTAAAAAAAAAAAAAAAAAAAAAAAAAAAAAAAAAACATAAAAAAAATAAAAAATAAAAACAAAAAAAAAAAAAAAATGGATATCAGCTAACACTTTGCAGAAAATTGAAGAGAGGAAACAGCTTAAGGCAAAGACACTGAACACCAAGTCCCAACGACTCATTGAGAAAGCCAAGACGTCCAACAAAAACAAGGACAGAGAGGTGAAGAGGAGTGCCAGGAGAGACAAGCGGGTTTTTGTTGAAAACAAGTGACCGAGCCGAGAGGCTGCAGCCTGCAGCCTATGAAAGGGCACGGTGGTACGGTGTTTAAGATCACCAAGCGACTCTGCGCAACTCTGCGGCAATACACAGCCAGCCCAACTACCCATGTTTAGGGAGGACAAAATGCATGCAATCTGTATCTGTACATCATAGCGGCGCAGCAAAGCCAGCCAGGGTTCATGGTTCAACACTTCCAGGAAGTGCTCAACCTCCCTGAGCCAGAACAACCAGCCAACATCACAACAACAGACGATATCCTGGAAATCAACATCAACCCCCCTGACCCTGCTGAGGTTAGAACCGCCATCCTAACCCTAAGGGGTGACAAGGCATGTGGTATAGACGCTATTCATGCTGAGATGCTGAAGGCCGATATTCCCACATCAACACAAGTTCTGACGGACCTCTTCCAAAACATCTGGAACAGCGACACCATCCCTGAAGACTGGTCCAAAGGTCTCATTGTCAAAATCCCTAAGAAAGGCGACACCAAGAACTGCGACAACTGGCGAGGAATCACCCTTCTATCTATTCCAAGCAAGGTGTTCTGCAGAGTCCTTCTCAACAGGATGGAGACAGCCATTGACACCAGGCTTAGACAGGAGCAAGCAGGCTTCAGGAAGGGAAGAGGTTGTATGGACCAGATCTTCGCTCTGCGTAATATCATAGAGCAGTGCTTAGAATGGAACACACCCCTCTACATCAACTTCGTAGACTTCAGGAAGGCCTTTGACAGTGTTCATCGAAACACTCTCTGGAAGATACTACACTCCTATGGAATTCCACCAAAGATCATTACAATCATAAAAACATTCTATGAACATTTTGAGTGCAGTGTCATCATGGGCAATACCCTCTCAGAGTGGTTTTCCGTGCAGTCCGGAGTGAGACAGGGGTGCATCATCTCTCCTATCCTCTTCCTCGTTACCATAGACTGGATCACAACCAACACCACAGCCGACAGACCTAGAGGCATCCAGTGGACCCGGTTCTCCCAGCTGGAAGATCTTGACTTCGCTGATGATCTCGCTCTCCTTTCAACCAACCACTCCAACATGCAGGCTAAAACTGACAGGCTCAACAACTTTGCCAGACAGGCTGGACTCAGCATAAACACCTCCAAAACGCAAGTGATGTATGTAAACTCCACCCATACAGTACCCATCCTTGTGAATGGGGAACCACTTGAGTTTGTGGAAGACTTCATCTACCTGGGCAGCCTCATCAGCAAGGACAGTGGGGCCCAAAAAGACATCAAAGCAAGGCTGAGAAAGGCCCAGGGTGCCTTCTCCCAACTCCGTTCCATCTGGAGGTCCAAGCAATACAGCCTTAAAACAAAGATGCTCTTGTATAACAGCAATGTCAAGTCTGTCCTGCTGTATGGTTCAGAGAGCTGGCGAGTGGTCAAAACAGACATGAGGAGAGTGGAAGCTTTTCACAACGGATGCCTCAGACGAATATGCCAGATATTTTGGCCAAATAAAATCTCCAACCATCAACTGTACAAGAAAACAGGTAGCCGGAGCATCACCAAGGACATGAGGACGGGGTGCATCATCTCTCTATCCTAGGACATTCCTCGTTACCCATAGAACTGGATCACAACCAAACACCACAGCGACCAGACCTTAGAGGCATCAGTTGGACCCGGTTCTCCAGCTGGAAGATCTTGCTTCGTGATGCTCCTCGCTCTCCTTTCAACCAACACTCCAACATGCAGGCTAAACTGGGGGGTGTGTGTTTTGTTTGTTGTGTTTGTTTTTTTTTTTTTTTTTTTTTGTTTTTTTTGTTTGTTTTTTTTGGTGTTTGTTTTTTGTTGTTTTGTTGTGGTTGGGGTGGGGTGGTGTGGGGGTGGGGGGGGGGTGTGTTAGATGGACACCACCAGGCAGAAGAAATCCTGGGAGGCCCAAAACCACCTTGCGCAGAACTGTGACACAGGAACTGGAAAAGATGAACCTGTCATGGGGAGAGGCGCAACATGCTGCCAAGGACCGAACGAAATGGAGAAAGCTCATTGAAGCCTTATGTCCCATAGGGGATGAAGAGGAGTAAGTAAGTAAGTAAGTTACCACGCTAACATTAATTTGTTCATAATGTCATAAGAAAAACATTGAAAACATGATTTGATTGACTGATTGTAAAAGAGAATGCCTTCACAATGCATTGCAGCCCTGGCATAGGAGTCCACATGTGGTTGGAGACGATGGCATTTGCACGTTGGTGTCCATGCATTATATGAGGTCAAAATTCAAACCATTTCGTAATGTGAAATTCCCAGGTGCTAAAATGCACTGCTTTCTCGATGCATAGTTTGCATGCATGTATTTCGTGTCATGATACAATTGATTTAAGTTTAGATCGACCAGAAAGGGCCAAACTGCTGACGTGCTGAACATTAATACATTGCGCTCTGCTCACATTGGTTTGAAATGGATCCTGTGTTTGCTTCCGGCACCCGACAGAGCCGTTTTTGCATAACAATCTATGCAAGAGATAAAAAGACAAGAAACCAGCATTGGCCCAGTATCCAAACACAGTTGTCAAACTTCTTGCAATAGCAGCTCTGCTTAGCACTATTACCACCAGGTCGCTTTGACAATGACGCTCCTTACCTCTGCTGTCATCGAAGTCTTGGAACTACAACGTGTTTCAATTTCTGACAGTCTGGAGGGGTGTGGCGAAAAAGCACACTCAAATGTGGGCTCGTTGGTCTAGGGGTATGATTCTCGCTTCGGGTGCGAGAGGTCCCGGGTTCAAATCCCGGACGAGCCCTCAGGGTCGCGCGTCAGCTGTGACCTCTTTGCAGGTCTGCAATTCTAGCCTTGGGTTTTGTCTCAAAAATGAAAAAACATGAAAGCTCGCTCGCAGTGCGAGATCGCTTTAAGTCCAAAAAACGATCCTTTTCGGATCATTGGGCGCTTTGTATGTTGCATGTTTCGCAGCACCTTGATGCAAAATGGCAGTGGAGGGATTCGAACCCTCGCCTCCGAAGAGACTGGAGCCTTAATCTAGCGCCTTAGACCGCTCGGCCACGCTACCTCATACCGCTGAGACCACTATCAAGAAATAGATTGAATTCTCACAGTAGTAATGCTTATACGCATTTTTCACAACTTTTATGTGCATATGAAGGATGTTTTACATAATATGATGAAAGCCGACAGGAAAGCTTCATATTCTGAACACTTGTGGTGCTGCCATCAAATGAAAGTGACGACATTAACCCACAGGCCAAGCAGGAACTTTGTCGTTGGGGTGAAAACCTGTGAGGCTTGCATGAACTTCCTTCACAATGCATTGCAGCCCTGGCATTGTAGTCCACATGAGGTTGGAGTCGATTGCCTTTGCCCATTGCTGTCCGTCCGTGGCGAAGACCAGGGTACCAAGGTGGGCTCGTTGGTCTAGGGGTATGATTCTCGCTTAGGGTGCGAGAGGTCCCGGGTTCAAATCCCGGACGAGCCCTCGTGGCCCTGCGTCAGCTGCGATTGGTGGTCTGTTGTTCTAGCAGCTTATTTTGCCACAACTGAAAACATCCCTTAAAAGCCACTGAGCCATTTCTTTCAGATTCAAAGCTGAGCTTTGGTGTTGCAAGTTGTGCAGCTTTTTCATAAAAATGGCAGTGGAGGGATTCGAACCCTCGCCTCGAAGAGACTGGAGCCTAAATCCAGCTCCTTGGACCGCTCGCCACACTACCTTGCGGCGCTCGTACCGCTTATCACAAATAGATTGAATTCTAGCAGCGGTTCTGGCTTGGTATGTGCCTAACCAAGGCGTTCCTCGTGATATCCCGTTTTACTGCTTTTCCAAGGTACGCGGAATCCGAAATTTTGAAGAGCCAAAATGTCACACACACTGCAATTCAGATAAATGCCACAATATAAGAGCACATTTTCTTGGATTAAACTACCACAGAAACAACATTTGAGAACAAGCTTAGTCAGCTGGACAATTAAACCTAATACACACAGGACACTGGCATTTCCAGTAGCCACATGTAATTGTGCATAGTGCTAGGTTACTCCTGCTAACCCAAGGTAAATCTGAAACGGAGCATGCTGCTTCCAACGAGGCCTGTGCATTATCGACAGTCATGGTTACAAGTCAGCTGAAAGACATTGAAATTGGCTGCAGCGAGCAGGTAAAAAAAAAAAAAAGAAGACAGTATTCTGACTTACCCGTTACTTGTTGAAGAATTCCAAGGCCAGCAAAATAGCTTCAGTTTAACTGAACCGGTAACCCGTAGCCTCGTTGTTTTAGCATGTGTCCGAGATGAATGATCTTAGCCTTCATCCTGGTCGGCGCTGATCATGTGCGTTTAGGATATCCAGTTTATGTGTTGGTCTGTCCTCCTTTTAAATTCTATCTAACATTACCTCATGAAGCTGCACCCCACGCACTCTTAGCACTCCAAGGCTATCTGGTAGCTACCTCGCTAGCAAACATATATCCACCTAGCACTCTAGCTCGAGGTAGACAGTAGAATACAGTATCGTAATACTATCTGAATGAACATTAATGCAATTTGTGCAGAGCACAATGCATTAATGTTCATCAGATAGTATTACGATACTGTTTCTGTCTCCTCGAGCTAGCTAGGTGGATATAATGTTTGCTAGCGAGGTAGCTACCAGATAGCCTTGCTGTGAGCTTCATGAGGTAATGTTAGCTAGAATTTAAAAGGAGGACAGACCAACACATAAACTGGATATCCTAAAATGATCAGAGGATGAAGGGCCAAGATCATTCATCTCGGACACATGCTAAAACAACGCGGGTTACCGGTTCAGTTAAACTGAAGCTATTTTGCTGGCCTTGGAATTCTTCAACAAGTAACGGGTAAGTCAGAATACTGTCTTCTTTTTTTTTTTACCTGCTCGCTGCAGCCAATTTCAATGTCTTTCAGCTGACTTGTAACCATGACTGTCGATAATGCACAGGCCTCGTTGGAAGCAGCATGCTCCGTTTCAGATTTACCTTGGGTTAGCTGGAGTAACCTAGCACTATGCACAATTACATGTGGCTACTGGAAATGCCAGTGTCCTGTGTGTATTAGGTTAATTGTCCAGCTGAGTAAGCTTGTTCTCAAATGTTGTTTCTGTGGTAGTTTAATCCAAGAAAATGTGCTCTTATATTGTGGCATTTATCTGAATTGCAGTGTGTGTGACATGTTTGGCTCTTCAAAATTTCGGATTCCGCGTACCTTGGAAAAGCAGTAAAACGGGATATCACGAGGAACGCCTTGGTTAGGCACATACCAAGCCAGAACCGCTGCTAGAATTCAATCTATTTGTGATAAGCGGTACGAGCGCCGCAAGGTAGTGTGGGCGAGCGGTCCAAGGAGCTGGATTTAGGCTCCAGTCTCTTCGGAGGCGAGGGTTCGAATCCCTCCACTGCCATTTTTATGAAAAAGCTGCACAACTTGCAACACCAAAGCTCAGCTTTGAATCTGAAAGAAATGGCTCAGTGGCTTTTAAGGGATGTTTCAGTTGTGGCAAAATAAGCTGCTAGAACAACAGACCACCAGATCGCAGCTGACGCAGGGCCACGAGGGCTCGTCCGGGATTTGAACCCGGGACCTCTCGCACCCTAAGCGAGAATCATACCCCTAGACCAACGAGCCCACCTTGGTACCCTGGTCTTCGCCACGGACGGACAGCAATGGGCAAAGGCAATCGACTCCAACCTCATGTGGACTACAATGCCAGGGCTGCAATGCATTGTGAAGGAAGTTCATGCAAGCCTCACAGGTTTTCACCCCCAATGACAAAGTTCCTGCTTAGCCTGTGGGTTAATGTCGTCACTTTCATTTGATGGCAGCACCACAAGTGTTCAGAATATGAAGCTTTCCTGTCGGCTTTCATCATATTATGTAAAACATCCTTCATATGCACATAAAAGTTGTGAAAAATGCGTATAAGCATTACTACTGTGAGAATTCAATCTATTTCTTGATAGTGGTCTCAGCGGTATGAGGTAGCGTGGCCGAGCGGTCTAAGGCGCTAGATTAAGGCTCCAGTCTCTTCGGAGGCGAGGGTTCGAATCCCTCCGCTGCCATTTTGCATCAAGGTGCTGCGAAACATGCAACATACAAAGCGCCCAATGATCCGAAAAGGATCGTTTTTTGGACTTAAAGCGATCTCGCACTGCGAGCGAGCTTTCATGTTTTTTCATTTTTGAGACAAAACCCAAGGCTAGAATTGCAGACCTGCAAAGAGGTCACAGCTGACGCGCGACCCTGAGGGCTCGTCCGGGATTTGAACCCGGGACCTCTCGCACCCGAAGCGAGAATCATACCCCTAGACCAACGAGCCCACATTTGAGTGTGCTTTTTCGCCACACCCCTCCAGACTGTCAGAAATTGAAACACGTTGTAGTTCCAAGACTTCGATGACAGCAGAGGTAAGGAGCGCATTGTCAAAGCGACCTGGTGGTATAGTGCTAAGCAGAGCTGCTTTGCAAGAAGTTGACCTGTGTTTGATGACTGGCCAATGCTGTTTTCTTGTGCTTTTTATCTCCTTGCAGTAGATTGTTATGCAAAAACGTCTCTGTCGGGTGCCGGAAGCAACACAGGATCCATTTCAAACCAATGTGAGCAGAGCGCAATGTATTAATGTTCAGCACGTCAGCAGTTTGGCCCTTTCTGGTCGATCTAAACTTAAATCAATTGTATCATGACACGAAATACATGCATGCAAACTTGCATCGAGAAAGCAGTGCATTTTAGCACCTGGGAATTTCACATTACCGAAATGGTTGAATTTTGACATCATAAATGCATGGACACCAACGTGCAAATGCAATCGTCTCCAACCACATGTGGACTCCTATGCCAGGGCATATGCATTGTGAAGGCATTCTCTTTTACAATCAGTCAATCAAATCATGTTTTCAATGTTTTTCTTATGACATTATGAACAAATTAATGTTAGCGTGTTAACTAAACAGTTGTAAAAAGAGGCTGTTTTTTGTGAACGGAACAGAGACCATGCCACATGTCAGTAACCTTGGAATAATGTCTCAGAAGGGCTAATGAGTGGCTGTAATTAATTCACTACATAATCACTTGTTTGTAGCCATTAAGGGGTGTACAATTTAAATGGAAACATCCTAATGTCTATGTCTGTGGATGCCTATTGGATTGGAAAAATAGTATGAATTGAATTAGGTGATGAAAAAACATGTTTTTTTTTGGTGGCACATTTACACAAGCAAATGTATCAATAATACAAAAGAGTGTGAATGGTCCAGAATGCATTGGGAGGTGGCCTATTAATGTTGCTGAGGGCACTCAGTGCATTCTTCACTCAACACAAACGGCTGCCACGAGTGGTCTTGAAACCCAAGAATGCATTTTCAAACCCATCTACATTTCAAAACATGTAGCATTTTGTCCATCAAGAGAGAAATCTCCAAAAGCAGTTAATGCATAGGCAAAGTTTGGGGGGAGCAGGGGGTGCACTGCATTTTACCAGTTTTACCAAAGAGCTGCAAAATATACAATGTACAAAGCTCTGTGTGATCTGAAAGGAATCATTGACTGGCTTTATGGAGATATTGCACTGTGAGCAAGCGTTCATGTTTCCGAGATTTAAGATAACATCAGCTGGTACAACTCTGGAAGACCAGCAAAGAAGTCTCTGCTGACGCACGGCTCAGAGGGCTCGTCCGGGATTTGAACCCGGGACCTCTCGCACCCAAAGCGAGAATCATACCCCTAGACCAACGAGCCCACATTAAAGGCCAAGCTTCCGCCATGGCCCTCCAGACTGTCGCAAATTGAAACATGCTATAGTCCCAAGATTTCGGTGACAGCACAGGTAAGGAGTGCAATGTTAAAAAGCACTGGCGGTCTAGTGCTGAGCCAAGCTGACTTGCAAGCAGCTGACCTGTGTTTGCTTCCCTGCCAATGCTGATTGCTTGTGCTTTTTATCTTCTTGCAGTACATTGTTACGCAAAAAGCGCATCTCTCGGGTGCCGAAAGCAAAAGAAAAGATCAATTTCAAGCCAATTTGTGCAGAGCACAATGCATTAATGTTCATCAGATAGTATTAC
Organism: Ilyophis sp. 1 JC-2022; assembly: GCA_022702515.1. NCBI lineage: Eukaryota > Metazoa > Chordata > Actinopteri > Anguilliformes > Synaphobranchidae > Ilyophis > Ilyophis sp. 1 JC-2022. Next base: position 71,941,062 of record CM040397.1, on the reverse strand, counting down.
GATACTGTTTCTGTCTCCTCGAGCTAGCTAGGTGGATATAATGTTTGCTAGCGAGGTAGCTACCAGATAGCCTTGCTGTGAGCTTCATGAGGTAATGTTAGCTAGAATTTAAAAGGAGGACAGACCAACACATAAACTGGATATCCTAAAATGATCAGAGGATGAAGGGCCAAGATCATTCATCTCGGACACATGCTAAAACAACGCGGGTTACCGGTTCAGTTAAACTGAAGCTATTTTGCTGGCCTTGGAATTCTTCAACAAGTAACGGGTAAGTCAGAATACTGTCTTCTTTTTTTTTTTACCTGCTCGCTGCAGCCAATTTCAATGTCTTTCAGCTGACTTGTAACCATGACTGTCGATAATGCACAGGCCTCGTTGGAAGCAGCATGCTCCGTTTCAGATTTACCTTGGGTTAGCTGGAGTAACCTAGCACTATGCACAATTACATGTGGCTACTGGAAATGCCAGAGTCCTGTGTGTATTAGGTTAATTGTCCAGCTGACTAAGCTTGTTCTCAAATGTTGTTTCTGTGGTAGTTTAATCCAAGAAAATGTGCTCTTATATTGTGGCATTTATCTGAATTGCAGTGTGTGTGACATGTTTGGCTCTTCAAAATTTCGGATTCCGCGTACCTTGGAAAATCAGTAAAACGGGATATCACGAGGAACGCCTTGGTTAGGCACATACCAAGCCAGAACCGCTGCTAGAATTCAATCTATTTGTGATAAGCGGTACGAGCGCCGCAAGGTAGTGTGGGCGAGCGGTCCAAGGAGCTGGATTTAGGCTCCAGTCTCTTCGGAGGCGAGGGTTCGAATCCCTCCACTGCCATTTTTATGAAAAAGCTGCACAACTTGCAACACCAAAGCTCAGCTTTGAATCTGAAAGAAATGGCTCAGTGGCTTTTAAGGGATGTTTCAGTTGTGGCAAAATAAGCTGCTAGAACAACAGACCACCAGATCGCAGCTGACGCAGGGCCACGAGGGCTCGTCCGGGATTTGAACCCGGGACCTCTCGCACCCTAAGCGAGAATCATACCCCTAGACCAACGAGCCCACCTTGGTACCCTGGTCTTCGCCACGGACGGACAGCAATGGGCAAAGGCAATCGACTCCAACCTCATGTGGACTACAATGCCAGGGCTGCAATGCATTGTGAAGGAAGTTCATGCAAGCCTCACAGGTTTTCACCCCCAATGACAAAGTTCCTGCTTGGCCTGTGGGTTAATGTCGTCACTTTCATTTGATGGCAGCACCACAAGTGTTCAGAATATGAAGCTTTCCTGTCGGCTTTCATCATATTATGTAAAACATCCTTCATATGCACATAAAAGTTGTGAAAAATGCGTATAAGCATTACTACTGTGAGAATTCAATCTATTTCTTGATAGTGGTCTCAGCGGTATGAGGTAGCGTGGCCGAGCGGTCTAAGGCGCTAGATTAAGGCTCCAGTCTCTTCGGAGGCGAGGGTTCGAATCCCTCCGCTGCCATTTTGCATCAAGGTGCTGCGAAACATGCAACATACAAAGCGCCCAATGATCCGAAAAGGATCGTTTTTTGGACTTAAAGCGATCTCGCACTGCGAGCGAGCTTTCATGTTTTTTCATTTTTGAGACAAAACCCAAGGCTAGAATTGCAGACCTGCAAAGAGGTCACAGCTGACGCGCGACCCTGAGGGCCCGTCCGGGATTTGAACCCGGGATCTCTCGCACCCGAAGCGAGAATCATACCCCTAGACCAACGAGCCCACATTTGAGTGTGCTTTTTCGCCACACCCCTCCAGACTGTCAGAAATTGAAACACGTTGTAGTTCCAAGACTTCGATGACAGCAGAGGTAAGGAGCGCATTGTCAAAGCGACCTGGTGGTATAGTGCTAAGCAGAGCTGCTTTGCAAGAAGTTGACCTGTGTTTGATGACTGGCCAATGCTGTTTTCTTGTGCTTTTTATCTCCTTGCAGTAGATTGTTATGCAAAAACGTCTCTGTCGGGTGCCGGAAGCAACACAGGATCCATTTCAAACCAATGTGAGCAGAGCGCAATGTATTAATGTTCAGCACGTCAGCAGTTTGGCCCTTTCTGGTCGATCTAAACTTAAATCAATTGTATCATGACACGAAATACATGCATGCAAACTTGCATCGAGAAAGCAGTGCATTTTAGCACCTGGGAATTTCACATTACCGAAATGGTTGAATTTTGACATCATAAATGCATGGACACCAACGTGCAAATGCAATCGTCTCCAACCACATGTGGACTCCTATGCCAGGGCATATGCATTGTGAAGGCATTCTCTTTTACAATCAGTCAATCAAATCATGTTTTCAATGTTTTTCTTATGACATTATGAACAAATTAATGTTAGCGTGTTAACTAAACAGTTGTAAAAAGAGGCTGTTTTTTGTGAACGGAACAGAGACCATGCCACATGTCAGTAACCTTGGAATAATGTCTCAGAAGGGCTAATGAGTGGCTGTAATTAATTCACTACATAATCACTTGTTTGTAGCCATTAAGGGGTGTACAATTTAAATGGAAACATCCTAATGTCTATGTCTGTGGATGCCTATTGGATTGGAAAAATAGTATGAATTGAATTAGGTGATGAAAAAACATGTTTTTTTTTGGTGGCACATTTACACAAGCAAATGTATCAATAATACAAAAGAGTGTGAATGGTCCAGAATGCATTGGGAGGTGGCCTATTAATGTTGCTGAGGGCACTCAGTGCATTCTTCACTCAACACAAACGGCTGCCACGAGTGGTCTTGAAACCCAAGAATGCATTTTCAAACCCATCTACATTTCAAAACATGTAGCATTTTGTCCATCAAGAGAGAAATCTCCAAAAGCAGTTAATGCATAGGCAAAGTTTGGGGGGAGCAGGGGGTGCACTGCATTTTACCAGTTTTACCAAAGAGCTGCAAAATATACAATGTACAAAGCTCTGTGTGATCTGAAAGGAATCATTGACTGGCTTTATGGAGATATTGCACTGTGAGCAAGCGTTCATGTTTCCGAGATTTAAGATAACATCAGCTGGTACAACTCTGGAAGACCAGCAAAGAAGTCTCTGCTGACGCACGGCTCAGAGGGCTCGTCCGGGATTTGAACCCGGGACCTCTCGCACCCAAAGCGAGAATCATACCCCTAGACCAACGAGCCCACATTAAAGGCCGAGCTTCCGCCATGGCCCTCCAGACTGTCGCAAATTGAAACATGCTATAGTCCCAAGATTTCGGTGACAGCACAGGTAAGGAGTGCAATGTTAAAAAGCACTGGCGGTCTAGTGCTGAGCCAAGCTGACTTGCAAGCAGCTGACCTGTGTTTGCTTCCCTGCCAATGCTGATTGCTTGTGCTTTTTATCTTCTTGCAGTACATTGTTACGCAAAAAGCGCATCTCTCGGGTGCCGAAAGCAAAAGAAAAGATCCATTTCAAGCCAATTTGTGCAGAGCACAATGCATTAATGTTCATCAGATAGTATTACGATACTGTTTCTGTCTCCTCGAGCTAGCTAGGTGGATATAATGTTTGCTAGCGAGGTAGCTACCAGATAGCCTTGCTGTGAGCTTCATGAGGTAATGTTAGCTAGAATTTAAAAGGAGGACAGACCAACACATAAACTGGATATCCTAAAATGATCAGAGGATGAAGGGCCAAGATCATTCATCTCGGACACATGCTAAAACAACGCGGGTTACCGGTTCAGTTAAACTGAAGCTATTTTGCTGGCCTTGGAATTCTTCAACAAGTAACGGGTAAGTCAGAATACTGTCTTCTTTTTTTTTTTACCTGCTCGCTGCAGCCAATTTCAATGTCTTTCAGCTGACTTGTAACCATGACTGTCGATAATGCACAGGCCTCGTTGGAAGCAGCATGCTCCGTTTCAGATTTACCTTGGGTTAGCTGGAGTAACCTAGCACTATGCACAATTACATGTGGCTACTGGAAATGCCAGAGTCCTGTGTGTATTAGGTTAATTGTCCAGCTGACTAAGCTTGTTCTCAAATGTTGTTTCTGTGGTAGTTTAATCCAAGAAAATGTGCTCTTATATTGTGGCATTTATCTGAATTGCAGTGTGTGTGACATGTTTGGCTCTTCAAAATTTCGGATTCCGCGTACCTTGGAAAATCAGTAAAACGGGATATCACGAGGAACGCCTTGGTTAGGCACATACCAAGCCAGAACCGCTGCTAGAATTCAATCTATTTGTGATAAGCGGTACGAGCGCCGCAAGGTAGTGTGGGCGAGCGGTCCAAGGAGCTGGATTTAGGCTCCAGTCTCTTCGGAGGCGAGGGTTCGAATCCCTCCACTGCCATTTTTATGAAAAAGCTGCACAACTTGCAACACCAAAGCTCAGCTTTGAATCTGAAAGAAATGGCTCAGTGGCTTTTAAGGGATGTTTCAGTTGTGGCAAAATAAGCTGCTAGAACAACAGACCACCAGATCGCAGCTGACGCAGGGCCACGAGGGCTCGTCCGGGATTTGAACCCGGGACCTCTCGCACCCTAAGCGAGAATCATACCCCTAGACCAACGAGCCCACCTTGGTACCCTGGTCTTCGCCACGGACGGACAGCAATGGGCAAAGGCAATCGACTCCAACCTCATGTGGACTACAATGCCAGGGCTGCAATGCATTGTGAAGGAAGTTCATGCAAGCCTCACAGGTTTTCACCCCCAACGACAAAGTTCCTGCTTAGCCTGTGGGTTAATGTCGTCACTTTCATTTGATGGCAGCACCACAAGTGTTCAGAATATGAAGCTTTCCTGTCGGCTTTCATCATATTATGTAAAACATCCTTCATATGCACATAAAAGTTGTGAAAAATGCGTATAAGCATTACTACTGTGAGAATTCAATCTATTTCTTGATAGTGGTTTCAGCGGTATGAGGTAGCGTGGCCGAGCGGTCTAAGGCGCTGGATTAAGGCTCCAGTCTCTTCGGAGGCGAGGGTTCGAATCCCTCCGCTGCCATTTTGCATCAAGGTGCTGCGAAACATGCAACATACAAAGCGCCCAATGATCCGAAAAGGATCGTTTTTTGGACTTAAAGCGATCTCGCACTGCGAGCGAGCTTTCATGTTTTTTCATTTTTGAGACAAAACCCAAGGCTAGAATTGCAGACCTGCAAAGAGGTCACAGCTGACGCGCGACCCTGAGGGCTCGTCCGGGATTTGAACCCGGGACCTCTCGCACCCGAAGCGAGAATCATACCCCTAGACCAACGAGCCCACATTTGAGTGTGCTTTTTCGCCACACCCCTCCAGACTGTCAGAAATTGAAACACGTTGTAGTTCCAAGACTTCGATGACAGCAGAGGTAAGGAGCGCATTGTCAAAGCGACCTGGTGGTATAGTGCTAAGCAGAGCTGCTTTGCAAGAAGTTGACCTGTGTTTGATGACTGGCCAATGCTGTTTTCTTGTGCTTTTTATCTCCTTGCAGTAGATTGTTATGCAAAAACGTCTCTGTCGGGTGCCGGAAGCAACACAGGATCCATTTCAAACCAATGTGAGCAGAGCGCAATGTATTAATGTTCAGCACGTCAGCAGTTTGGCCCTTTCTGGTCGATCTAAACTTAAATCAATTGTATCATGACACGAAATACATGCATGCAAACTTGCATCGAGAAAGCAGTGCATTTTAGCACCTGGGAATTTCACATTACCGAAATGGTTGAATTTTGACATCATAAATGCATGGACACCAACGTGCAAATGCAATCGTCTCCAACCACATGTGGACTCCTATGCCAGGGCTGCAATGCATTGTGAAGGCATTCTCTTTTACAATCAGTCAATCAAATCATGTTTTCAATGTTTTTCTTATGACATTATGAACAAATTAATGTTAGCGTGTTAACTAAACAGTTGTAAAAAGAGGCTGTTTTTTGTGAACGGAACAGAGACCATGCCACATGTCAGTAACCTTGGAATAATGTCTCAGAAGGGCTAATGAGTGGCTGTAATTAATTCACTACATAATCACTTGTTTGTAGCCATTAAGGGGTGTACAATTTAAATGGAAACATCCTAATGTCTATGTCTGTGGATGCCTATTGGATTGGAAAAATAGTATGAATTGAATTAGGTGATGAAAAAACATGTTTTTTTTTGGTGGCACATTTACACAAGCAAATGTATCAATAATACAAAAGAGTGTGAATGGTCCAGAATGCATTGGGAGGTGGCCTATTAATGTTGCTGAGGGCACTCAGTGCATTCTTCACTCAACACAAACGGCTGCCACGAGTGGTCTTGAAACCCAAGAATGCATTTTCAAACCCATCTACATTTCAAAACATGTAGCATTTTGTCCATCAAGAGAGAAATCTCCAAAAGCAGTTAATGCATAGGCAAAGTTTGGGGGGAGCAGGGGGTGCACTGCATTTTACCAGTTTTACCAAAGAGCTGCAAAATATACAATGTACAAAGCTCTGTGTGATCTGAAAGGAATCATTGACTGGCTTTATGGAGATATTGCACTGTGAGCAAGCGTTCATGTTTCCGAGATTTAAGATAACATCAGCTGGTACAACTCTGGAAGACCAGCAAAGAAGTCTCTGCTGACGCACGGCTCAGAGGGCTCGCCCGGGATTTGAACCCGGGACCTCTCGCACCCAAAGCGAGAATCATACCCCTAGACCAACGAGCCCACATTAAAGGCCAAGCTTCCGCCATGGCCCTCCAGACTGTCGCAAATTGAAACATGCTATAGTCCCAAGATTTCGGTGACAGCACAGGTAAGGAGTGCAATGTTAAAAAGCACTGGCGGTCTAGTGCTGAGCCAAGCTGACTTGCAAGCAGCTGACCTGTGTTTGCTTCCCTGCCAATGCTGATTGCTTGTGCTTTTTATCTTCTTGCAGTACATTGTTACGCAAAAAGCGCATCTCTCGGGTGCCGAAAGCAAAAGAAAAGATCCATTTCAAGCCAATTTGTGCAGAGCACAATGCATTAATGTTCATCAGATAGTATTACGATACTGTTTCTGTCTCCTCGAGCTAGCTAGGTGGATATAATGTTTGCTAGCGAGGTAGCTACCAGATAGCCTTGCTGTGAGCTTCATGAGGTAATGTTAGCTAGAATTTAAAAGGAGGACAGACCAACACATAAACTGGATATCCTAAAATGATCAGAGGATGAAGGGCCAAGATCATTCATCTCGGACACATGCTAAAACAACGCGGGTTACCGGTTCAGTTAAACTGAAGCTATTTTGCTGGCCTTGGAATTCTTCAACAAGTAACGGGTAAGTCAGAATACTGTCTTCTTTTTTTTTTTACCTGCTCGCTGCAGCCAATTTCAATGTCTTTCAGCTGACTTGTAACCATGACTGTCGATAATGCACAGGCCTCGTTGGAAGCAGCATGCTCCGTTTCAGATTTACCTTGGGTTAGCTGGAGTAACCTAGCACTATGCACAATTACATGTGGCTACTGGAAATGCCAGAGTCCTGTGTGTATTAGGTTAATTGTCCAGCTGACTAAGCTTGTTCTCAAATGTTGTTTCTGTGGTAGTTTAATCCAAGAAAATGTGCTCTTATATTGTGGCATTTATCTGAATTGCAGTGTGTGTGACATGTTTGGCTCTTCAAAATTTCGCATTCCGCGTACCTTGGAAAATCAGTAAAACGGGATATCACGAGGAACACCTTGGTTAGGCACATACCAAGCCAGAACCGCTGCTAGAATTCAATCTATTTGTGATAAGCGGTACGAGCGCCGCAAGGTAGTGTGGGCGAGCGGTCCAAGGAGCTGGATTTAGGCTCCAGTCTCTTCGGAGGCGAGGGTTCGAATCCCTCCACTGCCATTTTTATGAAAAAGCTGCACAACTTGCAACACCAAAGCTCAGCTTTGAATCTGAAAGAAATGGCTCAGTGGCTTTTAAGGGATGTTTCAGTTGTGGCAAAATAAGCTGCTAGAACAACAGACCACCAGATCGCAGCTGACGCAGGGCCACGAGGGCTCGTCCGGGATTTGAACCCGGGACCTCTCGCACCCTAAGCGAGTATGAGGTAGCGTGGCCGAGTGGTCTAAGGCGCTGGATTAAGGCTCCAGTCTCTTCGGAGGCGAGGGTTCGAATCCCTCCGCTGCCATTTTGCATCAAGGTGCTGCGAAACATGCAACATACAAAGCGCCCAATGATACGAAAAGGATCGTTTTTTGGACTTAAAGCGATCTCGCACTGCGAGCGAGCTTTCATGTTTTTTCATTTTTGAGACAAAACCCAAGGCTAGAATTGCAGACCTGCAAAGAGGTCACAGCTGACGCGCGACCCTGAGGGCTCATCCGGGATTTGAACCCGGGACCTCTCGCACCCGAAGCGAGAATCATACCCCTAGACCAACGAGCCCACATTTGAGCGTGCCTTTTCGCCACAACACTCCAGACTGTCAGAAATTGAAACACGTTGTAGTTCCAAGACTTCGATGACAGCAGAGGTAAGGAGCGCATTGTCAAAGCGACCTGGTGGTATAGTGCTAAGCAGAGCTGCTTTGCAAGAAGTTGACCTGTGCTTGATGACTGGCCAATGCTGTTTTCTTGTGCTTTTTATCTCCTTGCAGTAGATTGTTATGCAAAAACGTCTCTGTCGGGTGCCGGAAGCAACACAGGATCCATTTCAAACCAATGTGAGCAGAGCGCAATGTATTAATGTTCAGCACGTCAGCAGTTTGGCCCTTTCTGGTCGATCTAAACTTAAATCAATTGTATCATGACACGAAATACATGCATGCAAACTTGCATCGAGAAAGCAGTGCATTTTAGCACCTGGGAATTTCACATTACCGAAATGGTTGAATTTTGACATCATAAATGCATGGACACCAACGTGCAAATGCAATCGTCTCCAACCACATGTGGACTCCTATGCCAGGGCATATGCATTGTGAAGGCATTCTCTTTTACAATCAGTCAATCAAATCATGTTTTCAATGTTTTTCTTATGACATTATGAACAAATTAATGTTAGCGTGTTAACTAAACAGTTGTAAAAAGAGGCTGTTTTTTGTGAACGGAACAGAGACCATGCCACATGTCAGTAACCTTGGAATAATGTCTCAGAAGGGCTAATGAGTGGCTGTAATTAATTCACTACATAATCACTTGTTTGTAGCCATTAAGGGGTGTACAATTTAAATGGAAACATCCTAATGTCTATGTCTGTGGATGCCTATTGGATTGGAAAAATAGTATGAATTGAATTAGGTGATGAAAAAACATGTTTTTTTTTGGTGGCACATTTACACAAGCAAATGTATCAATAATACAAAAGAGTGTGAATGGTCCAGAATGCATTGGGAGGTGGCCTATTAATGTTGCTGAGGGCACTCAGTGCATTCTTCACTCAACACAAACGGCTGCCACGAGTGGTCTTGAAACCCAAGAATGCATTTTCAAACCCATCTACATTTCAAAACATGTAGCATTTTGTCCATCAAGAGAGAAATCTCCAAAAGCAGTTAATGCATAGGCAAAGTTTGGGGGGAGCAGGGGGTGCACTGCATTTTACCAGTTTTACCAAAGAGCTGCAAAATATACAATGTACAAAGCTCTGTGTGATCTGAAAGGAATCATTGACTGGCTTTATGGAGATATTGCACTGTGAGCAAGCGTTCATGTTTCCGAGATTTAAGATAACATTAGCTGGTACAACTCTGGAAGACCAGCAAAGAAGTCACTGCTGACGCACGGCTCAGAGGGCTCGTCCGGGATTTGAACCCGGGACCTCTCGCACCCAAAGCGAGAATCATACCCCTAGACCAACGAGCCCACATTAAAGGCCGAGCTTCCGCCATGGCCCTCCAGACTGTCGCAAATTGAAACATGCTATAGTCCCAAGATTTCGGTGACAGCACAGGTAAGGAGTGCAATGTTAAAAAGCACTGGCGGTCTAGTGCTGAGCCAAGCTGACTTGCAAGCAGCTGACCTGTGTTTGCTTCCCTGCCAATGCTGATTGCTTGTGCTTTTTATCTTCTTGCAGTACATTGTTACGCAAAAAGCGCATCTCTCGGGTGCCGAAAGCAAAAGAAAAGATCCATTTCAAGCCAATTTGTGCAGAGCACAATGCATTAATGTTCATCAGATAGTATTACGATACTGTTTCTGTCTCCTCGAGCTAGCTAGGTGGATATAATGTTTGCTAGCGAGGTAGCTACCAGATAGCCTTGCTGTGAGCTTCATGAGGTAATGTTAGCTAGAATTTAAAAGGAGGACAGACCAACACATAAACTGGATATCCTAAAATGATCAGAGGATGAAGGGCCAAGATCATTCATCTCGGACACATGCTAAAACAACGCGGGTTACCGGTTCAGTTAAACTGAAGCTATTTTGCTGGCCTTGGAATTCTTCAACAAGTAACGGGTAAGTCAGAATACTGTCTTCTTTTTTTTTTTACCTGCTCGCTGCAGCCAATTTCAATGTCTTTCAGCTGACTTGTAACCATGACTGTCGATAATGCACAGGCCTCGTTGGAAGCAGCATGCTCCGTTTCAGATTTACCTTGGGTTAGCTGGAGTAACCTAGCACTATGCACAATTACATGTGGCTACTGGAAATGCCAGAGTCCTGTGTGTATTAGGTTAATTGTCCAGCTGACTAAGCTTGTTCTCAAATGTTGTTTCTGTGGTAGTTTAATCCAAGAAAATGTGCTCTTATATTGTGGCATTTATCTGAATTGCAGTGTGTGTGACATGTTTGGCTCTTCAAAATTTCGGATTCCGCGTACCTTGGAAAAGCAGTAAAACGGGATATCACGAGGAACACCTTGGTTAGGCACATACCAAGCCAGAACCGCTGCTAGAATTCAATCTATTTGTGATAAGCGGTACGAGCGCCGCAAGGTAGTGTGGCCGAGCGGTCCAAGGAGCTGGATTTAGGCTCCAGTCTCTTCGGAGGCGAGGGTTCGAATCCCTCCACAGCCATTTTTATGAAAAAGCTGCACAACTTGCAACACCAAAGCTCAGCTTTGAATCTGAACGAAATGGCTCAGTGGCTTTTAAGGGATGTTTCAGTTGTGGCAAAATAAGCTGCTAGAACAACAGACCACCAGATCGCAGCTGACGCAGGGCCACGAGGGCTCGTCCGGGATTTGAACCCGGGACCTCTCGCACCCTAAGCGAGTATGAGGTAGCGTGGCCGAGTGGTCTAAGGCGCTGGATTAAGGCTCCAGTCTCTTCGGAGGCGAGGGTTCGAATCCCTCCGCTGCCATTTTGCATCAAGGTGCTGCGAAACATGCAACATACAAAGCGCCCAATGATCCGAAAAGGATCGTTTTTTGGACTTAAAGCGATCTCGCACTGCGAGCGAGCTTTCATGTTTTTTCATTTTTGAGACAAAACCCAAGGCTAGAATTGCAGACCTGCAAAGAGGTCACAGCTGACGCGCGACCCTGAGGGCTCGTCCGGGATTTGAACCCGGGACCTCTCGCACCCGAAGCAAGAATCATACCCCTAGACCAACGAGCTCACAATTGAGTGTGCATGTTCGCCACACCCCTCCAGCCCGGAATGCGGTACCGACAGCACGAGAGACTGGCTCGCGAAATCCAATCGCGCAGTCAGAGCTCCATTTTCGCTTCCATTTCTTTCCAATCGCGTGCTCTGCCCCGTCCATTTCTTACCAATCAAATCTCGCCGTCTCTGCGCTCCATTTCTTACCAATCGGGACTCGTCGAGTCCGTCCATTTCTTACCAATCATATCTTCCCGTCCCTGAGCTCCATTTCTTACCAATCAGGGCTCGTCGTGCCGTCCATTTCTTGCAAATAAAATGCGGCAACGTAACTTTTTTTGTTGTTTTTAAACGCATCGCGGCAGCTACCGGTGGCAGCGACTGAAGAACACAGTCGGTGAAATAACGTGATTTATCAAGGTAAGACGGCTGCATTAAATTAATTTAATTAAACCGTTAAAGGTGAAACGCTAGCTTTTATATATTTCCCTTCTATCATATCTGAACGTAGGCTAATTTAGAGTTACTGGGTTAATTAACGTCTAGCTAACGTAAATTTACCTCAAACATTGTGTAAAATAAGGTAACCTCGTGATTTAATTATGTTATTATTAGCTATTAATGTGTTACCTATTAGTGTTATGTTCTGTGGCGCAAAATACATGGTGTATGTCCTATAACTGTAGTTTCATAGTCTGGTCTAGTTGACATAAGACTAATACAATTAATTTCTTAAGAATCAGATATACTTCACAGTAACTTTCATAGATGCATAAATGTGGTATGATAATGATATTTTTATTGGTACTCCTATATTAAATATTGGCTAGCCTACATAACAAAATCTCCAGTGTCATCTCATTTATACTTTTTCATTGTTTACCTCAGGTGGCCTCTAAACAAAAATCTCATAAAGCCCTGGCCCATGTGAAACTGTTAGATGATGTGATTTTGAAAAGCAAATATCACTATCATTACATGACCATTTGGCGTGACCATACATAAAGGCCCAATTTGACTTACAGACCAGTCCAGCTGAGGGGACATGCATCTCTGAGGGACCACAACACTGTCTGTGGATTCCACTCTGTGAAGGTAATGTTAACATAGATGGACATAATATATATGTGGAGGTAGATATATGTGGAGGTAGTTTGTATTAATTGTAATGGATATGTTTACTATTTAATTGGATCAGCCCACCAGCAGTGCGTCAGCCCCTGAAGCTGGACCAGCCACATCACCTGCTCCTGTTCCCTCTGTCCCCACTGCAGCGCATCCTACTCACGTCCACGCATCCTACACACATCCACGCATCCTGCACATGACCACGCATCCTGCACACGTCCACACATCCTGCACACGTCCACACATCCTGCACGCTTCCTGCACACGTCCACGCATCCTGCACACGTCCACGCATCCTGCACGCTTCCTGCACACGTCCACGCATCCTGCACACGTCCACGCTTCCTGCACACGACCACGCATCCTGCACACGTCCACACATCCTGCACACGTCCACACATCCTGCACACGTCCACGCATCCTGCACACGTCCACGCATCCTGCACACGACCACGCATCCTGCACACATCCACACATCCTGCACACGTCCACACATCCTGCACACGTCCACGCATCCTGCACGCTTCCTGCACACGTCCACGCGTCCTGCACACATCCTCCGCACAGCCACCACTGAATTTAGGAATGGTGAATATATAACATAATTAAAATGTCCCACTACTGATCTCTCTACTTTTTTAACAACACAGAAAACTGAACTAGAATGTTTTATATTTTGGTGCTTTTTCTTTTTCCCTATTCTGATGTTATTCTGATGTTTAAATCTCTCCCAGTTTCTGAAACCTTGATTTGGTGGGACACAGTGCTGCTGTAAAGCCAAACCTTAATTTGGCAAGGAAGTCTGCTCAGGTTTGTTGATGATTTGATTACATGGTTTATTATTATTGAATGCTATTTATCTCTGTATCATACTGAATGTTAAATAAATGTAACCATTGTGAATGACTAAATCCAAATAACTGCAGTCTTTTGTGTGAGTGTATTTGTGTCTTTTTACCCCGAGCACGTTTCACCACAGCCACCATCACACCTGGTTCAACCACACCTATGTGTCAGTGCCAATCTCTCTTGCACACCAGCCTCGGTCTAGTTGTGCAAAACTTACCTGGACCATCTCCCCTTTCTCCCTGCCCCCTCCAGCTATGGCCTCTGTGAGGACCAAAATATTGCCCTCTGCCACTTCCACTTCTGTAAGTTTATCTTTATTCTCTTTTCAAGCAATGTAAGATGGGTTATTTTACAGCTGATGGTGTGCGCAAGCATGCATGTGTCACACTGCCTGTGTGTGCCCTATACTGTCACAGTGGATCTGCTGCTGCTGGTCCTGCACCTGCTCCCACCAGCACTGTGCACAGTTGCCGCTCCAGGTGATGCTCCAGCTCTAACCCGTCTCTTGGCCTCTGGAAGAGATCCATTGTGGTTGCCCTCAATAACAAGGCAAGCAAGGGCGTCACTTTGTTTTGAAAAGTGGTGGAGACTCTTTTTTTCAGATTAAAAAAACATTTGGTGGACCCCCCCCCCGCGCGCGCACACAATACACGAGTACCGTACTATGTGTTAGCAACACCTGTAGATATAGGATTTACACTGACAGACTACAGCCTAATCACAACCTTCAGGACAATATGAACACCTGTAGATACAGTATATTCATACAGGATTTACACTGACAGGCTACAGCCTAATCACAACCTTCAGGACAATATCAGCACCTGTAGATACAGTATATTCATACAGGATTTACACTGACAGGCTACAGCCTAATCACAACCTTCAGGACAATATCAGCACCTGTAGATACAGTATATTCATACAGGATTTACACTGACAGGCTACAGCCTAATCACAACCTTCAGGACAATATCAGCACCTGTAGATACAGTATATTCATACAGGATTTACACTGACAGGCTACAGACTATTATCACAACCTTCAGGACAATATCAATCAACACCTGTATCTTCTATCATACAGAATTTACACCACATGATTGCAACAATATCAACGAAGCCTACAGTACTCAATGGCATAAGCACACACATACTGTCCCACCTCCACCAACAGTTCTATGATTCAGATTCTTCCATCAAACACACACACACACACACACACACAGAGTGATCAATTAATTCTGCGTATAGACCTATTGCAAATAATAATATATCAACCTGTATTTCCTATCATATAGGACTTCCACCAGCCCATTTCAAAAAGTGGTGGGGACATGTCTCCAGCGTAAATGACACCTATGGAGGCAAGACATCACTGTGCAAGACCATAAATGGATTGCATCCACTCTGTGGGGGAAAACCAGAGGCTGCGGAGTGACCTGAAGCTGTGGTACGAACCACCCGCCCCAGCTACAGCCAAGATCCCACACCAGAGCACTTTTTTGACCACAGGCTCCTGGTGTGGATGCTTACCACCAGCGGAAGGTCAGGTTACTCTACCCAGAATGTGCTAACTGGGAGTGGCATTCATAAGAGGGTGCAGCAGGTCCTGGACATTGACCAGTGCTACCTTATGATTACCCGCAGGTTCACTGACTGCAGAGTAGCCCACCTGTCATCCAGAAAGAACGTAACAGCACATTAATGCAGAAAATTTGGGCAATTTCAGAACTGAGGCAACAGGGCACAGCCCGTACAAAGGACAGCGGCTGGAAAACATTAAAAGAAAAACCTGATATATAAATGGAACTTGCATTGTTTATACCCATTTGTAAATAATATTTGTTCATAGTTTTTTTGTATTCAATCTCGACTATATAACAAATCTTTTGTACGTAACCTTTTTTAATAGTTCCTCTTTTGAATTGTTTGAGCATAATCTATGTATTAATATTTCATGTAATTTAATAAGATCTGACCCCGACTGGCCATTACACTGAAAAAAGGCAAAAAAGAAGGAGCATCTCTAGAAAGTATTTACCCAGATGATGTTTACTCAATGCAATAATTTAATGCTTAAGCTGTGAACACAAGAACAACACAAATATATCAGGTTTTTTGTGGAATCACTGTCCACAATTCAATTGAGTAAATCTAATGGATTTCTTTTCAGTGTATACTGTGTTTTCTTATTTAGTTTTTCAAAGTTATTTCAATAAAAGTGTTTAAATTCTCATGCAGTTGTCTGAATTGTTTAATGAAAGAGCCATTACTAATCAAAGCAACACATTGCGGCTACTTCATTAGAAACTACACTTTATTAATTTCTTATTTTTACACCATTTACATAGATGAAAGTAATAAAGTATGGAATAACAGGCAAACAGTTTGTATGATCCATCTAATCAGATTTCTATATGTCCCAGGCGAGGATCGAACTTGCGACCTTTGACTCCCCACCGATGTTCCCCTAAAAATGGAAAATGTCCTGATTTTCAATAATTCACCGTGTTTTAAAAAAAAAAATTCCTTCACAAAACACCAGACATGTGCACAAGAAGCCTAAACTCTTTCAATTTTTCTCTCTTCTCTTTTTTCCCCTCTTCTTTTCCCTTCTTTTTCCTCTTCCCCCTTCTCCCCCCTTCTTCCCTCCATTTTTTCTCCTTCCCCGTGCCACCAAGCCTATTGTTCCCCAGCCCTAGCTCAGTCGGTAGAGCATCAGACTTTTAATCTGAGGGTCCAGGGTTCAAGTCCCTGTTCGGGCGGTGTGTTTCACCCTGTTTGTCTGCCATTGAATAGTGGAAGCAGAGTGTGTTTTAGATCTTTAAACGCTCATTTCCTGTGTGAAAATCCACGCGTTATGGCTTGTCCGTCCATCTCTTCATATGTACGACAGTCGCCACTGTTTGTCAAACAGGCTGAAATGGCGCACGTGGCTGTCATTTAAATCCAGTGCGGTCACTTTAATCTGCGTGTAAATGGAAGCACACTTCCCCTTGTTTCATGGCAAGTGTGGTTCCTTTAGTCAGCCAAAGCGGCCCTTCATTTTGATGTTAAGGCTTTCAACGTGCCATTTGTCGTAGAAATTGTTTTAATCGAAGCAACGGGAGTGCTGAAATTCTTTGCTGTTGAAAAAAATTACGCCACTGACCTCGACGTGATTCGAACACGCAACCTTCTGATCTGGAGTCAGACGCGCTACCGTTGCGCCACGAAGTGCGCCACGAAGTCTAATTGCACTCCGCCGACGGGCTCCTTGTGCCACTTTTGCACGTATGAGCAACGGGACCGTGCCAAATATCACAGATTATTAATTCTTCATCTATATCCAAATATGGATCAGAATTCTGATCCTGTCAGTCATGGGTTTTGGTTTTCATCACTCTTGTGCTTTCATGAGAAAATGCTATAGATTGTGTCAAACAATGCCTACTAAATTTTCAGGTTGATGTGAATAATGTAACTGCTTTTCTCTCACAAATTGCAAGGTATACATTTTGAGAGAATACAATAAAACCCTCACAGGCTTAATGCCAAATGCAGTGCATCTAAAACATAATGGTCACAATGTGACACCTGTGAGTGGCATTTAGGCTTGCAACTTCCCCAAAGTTGACCAATTTGTGGAAGTAATCAAAAAGCATTTCAAGCAATGTTCAGGTAGAAATTAAATGAGCACGACGCCACACTTGTTAGGAGTACCATAGACCAATATTCGGGGTTGACCGTGAAGATAGACAACGCTGCCACTGGATTCATGGATTTGACAAGTACTGCACTTCACCAGTTTTTTTTTTTTTTACACACACACACACACATGCATTGATGATGATGATGTGTGTGTGTGTGTGTGATGATGATGATGTGTGGGTGGATATCGACGACTTTCTGAGGGGGTGGGGATTTGCAGGGGGGAAAAAGAAAAAGAGATGAAATAGGGTCCCCTCTACTCACCTACCTTTTTTTGACAGAGTCCAGCGAGATTAGTCTCAAAAAAAAAAAACACATGATGATCATGTATATATACGAGTCCGTCCCAAGTGCATTTTTTTAAGCCTCAAACCCATTGAAACACACCAAAAACTGCATGTGTTTTGGCTAGCGTGCTAACTAGCTACAGCTAAGATTATAACTGCTGAGCAGATCGCTGAGTTGGCATGGCAGTAAAGACTTTTGCTGGCTGCACATACTCCAAGATCATAGTGAAATCTCAATATTACTAAATATATTTCAACAATATATGACGTATTACTAGCCTAAATATTATTTACTATTGGCGTAAATATGGGGGACACTGCCACTGCATTTCAGGATTCCAAAGGTCCAGGATTTGGCATATCCCAATATGGCTCAACCTCCTCAATGTGTCATTCTGCGCCCCTTGCAGAGCCCGGATAGCTCAGTCGGTAGAGCATCAGACTTTTAATCTGAGGGTCCAGGGTTCAAGTCCCTGTTCGGGCGGTGTGTTTCACCCTGTTTGTCTGCCATTGAATAGTGGAAGCAGAGTGTGTTTTAGATCTTTAAACGCTCATTTCCTGTGTGAAAATCCACGCGTTATGGCTTGTCCGTCCATCTCTTCATATGTACGACAGTCGCCACTGTTTGTCAAACAGGCTGAAATGGCGCACGTGGCTGTCATTTAAATCCAGTGCGGTCACTTTAATCTGCGTGTAAATGGAAGCACACTTCCCCTTGTTTCATGGCAAGTGTGGTTCCTTTAGTCAGCCAAAGCGGCCCTTCATTTTGATGTTAAGGCTTTCAACGTGCCATTTGTCGTAGAAATTGTTTTAATCGAAGCAACGGGAGTGCTGAAATTCTTTGCTGTTGAAAAAAATTACGCCACTGACCTCGACGTGATTCGAACACGCAACCTTCTGATCTGGAGTCAGACGCGCTACCGTTGCGCCACGAAGTCTGATTGCATTGCGCCACGAAGTCTAATTGCACTGCGCCGACGGGCTCCTTGTGCCACTTTTGCACGTATGAGCAACGGGACCGTGCCAAATATCACAGATGATTAATTCTTCATCTATATCCAAATATGGATCAGAATTCTGATCCTGTCAGTCATGGGTTTTGGTTTTCATCACTCTTGTGCTTTCATGAGAAAATGCTATAGATTGTGTCAAACAATGCCTACTAAATTTTCAGGTTGATGTGAATAATGTAACTGCTTTTCTCTCACAAATTGCAAGGTATACATTTTGAGAGAATACAATAAAACCCTCACAGGCTTAATGCCAAATGCAGTGCATCTAAAACATAATGGTCACAATGTGACACCTGTGAGTGGCATTTAGGCTTGCAACTTCCCCAAAGTTGACCAATTTGTGGAAGTAATCAAAAAGCATTTCAAGCAATGTTCAGGTAGAAATTAAATGAGCACGACGCCACACTTGTTAGGAGTACCATAGACCAATATTCGGGGTTGACCGTGAAGATAGACAACGCTGCCACTGGATTCATGGATTTGACAAGTACTGCACTTCACCAGTTTTTTTTTTTTTTTGGCACACCACTGGCACTGCATTGATGATGATGTGTGTGTGTGTGTGTGTGTGATGATTGATGATGTGTGTGGGGGTCTATCGACACTTTGGGGGGGGGGTGGCTGATTTGGGGGAAAAAAAAAATCCGAAATAAATAGGGTCCTCTACTAACTACCCCCTTTTTTGTGACAGAGTCAGAGAGAGATAGTCTCAAAAAAAAAAACACATGATGATCATGTATATATACGTCGTCGTCCAGTGCATTTTTTTTTAAGCCTCAACCCATTGAAAACACACCAAAAACTGCATGTGTTTTGGCTAGCGTGCTAACTAGCTACAGCTAAGATTATAACTGCTGAGCAGATCGCTGAGTTGGCATGGCAGTAAAGACTTTTGCTGGCTGCACATACTCCAAGATCATAGTGAAATCTCAATATTACTAAATATATTTCAACAATATATGACGTATTACTAGCCTAAATATTATTTACTATTGGCGTAAATATGGGGGACACTGCCACTGCATTTCAGGATTCCAAAGGTCCAGGATTTGGCATATCCCAATATGGCTCAACCTCCTCAATGTGTCATTCTGCGCCCCTTGCAGAGCCCGGATAGCTCAGTCGGTAGAGCATCAGACTTTTAATCTGAGGGTCCAGGGTTCAAGTCCCTGTTCGGGCGGTGTGTTTCACCCTGTTTGTCTGCCATTGAATAGTGGAAGCAGAGTGTGTTTTAGATCTTTAAACGCTCATTTCCTGTGTGAAAATCCACGCGTTATGGCTTGTCCGTCCATCTCTTCATATGTACGACAGTCGCCACTGTTTGTCAAACAGGCTGAAATGGCGCACGTGGCTGTCATTTAAATCCAGTGCGGTCACTTTAATCTGCGTGTAAATGGAAGCACACTTCCCCTTGTTTCATGGCAAGTGTGGTTCCTTTAGTCAGCCAAAGCGGCCCTTCATTTTGATGTTAAGGCTTTCAATGTGCCATTTGTCGTAGAAATTGTTTTAATCGAAGCAACGGGAGTGCTGAAATTCTTTGCTGTTGAAAAAAATTACGCCACTGACCTCGACGTGATTCGAACACGCAACCTTCTGATCTGGAGTCAGACGCGCTACCGTTGCGCCACGAAGTCTAATTGCACTCCGCCGACGGGCTCCTTGTGCCACTTTTGCACGTATGAGCAACGGGACCGTGCCAAATATCACAGATTATTAATTCTTCATCTATATCCAAATATGGATCAGAATTCTGATCCTGTCAGTCATGGGTTTTGGTTTTCATCACTCTTGTGCTTTCATGAGAAAATGCTATAGATTGTGTCAAACAATGCCTACTAAATTTTCAGGTTGATGTGAATAATGTAACTGCTTTTCTCTCACAAATTGCAAGGTATACATTTTGAGAGAATACAATAAAACCCTCACAGGCTTAATGCCAAATGCAGTGCATCTAAAACATAATGGTCACAATGTGACACCTGTGAGTGGCATTTAGGCTTGCAACTTCCCCAAAGTTGACCAATTTGTGGAAGTAATCAAAAAGCATTTCAAGCAATGTTCAGGTAGAAATTAAATGAGCACGACGCCACACTTGTTAGGAGTACCATAGACCAATATTCGGGGTTGACCGTGAAGATAGACAACGCTGCCACTGGATTCATGGATTTGACAAGTACTGCACTTCACCAGTTTTTTTTTTTTTTTTTACACACACACACACTGCATTGAGATAGATGTGGTGTGTGTGTGTGTGAAATGATGATTGATGATGACTGAGGTCTCTATCGACACTTTCTGGGGGGGTGTTGATTTGGGGGGAAAAAAAGTTCCGAGATGAAAAATAGGGTCCTAACTATCACCCCCTTTTTTGACAGAGAGTCAGCGAGATTAGTCTCAAAAAAAAAACGGACATTGATGTCACATGTATATACGAGTCGTCCAAAGTGCATATTTTAAGCCTTCAAAACCCATGAAAACACACCAAAAACTGCATGTGTTTTGGCTAGCGTGCTAACTAGCTACAGCTAAGATTATAACTGCTGAGCAGATCGCTGAGTTGGCATGGCAGTAAAGACTTTTGCTGGCTGCACATACTCCAAGATCATAGTGAAATCTCAATATTACTAAATATATTTCAACAATATATGACGTATTACTAGCCTAAATATTATTTACTATTGGCGTAAATATGGGGGACACTGCCACTGCATTTCAGGATTCCAAAGGTCCAGGATTTGGCATATCCCAATATGGCTCAACCTCCTCAATGTGTCATTCTGCGCCCCTTGCAGAGCCCGGATAGCTCAGTCGGTAGAGCATCAGACTTTTAATCTGAGGGTCCAGGGTTCAAGTCCCTGTTCGGGCGGTGTGTTTCACCCTGTTTGTCTGCCATTGAATAGTGGAAGCAGAGTGTGTTTTAGATCTTTAAACGCTCATTTCCTGTGTGAAAATCCACGCGTTATGGCTTGTCCGTCCATCTCTTCATATGTACGACAGTCGCCACTGTTTGTCAAACAGGCTGAAATGGCGCACGTGGCTGTCATTTAAATCCAGTGCGGTCACTTTAATCTGCGTGTAAATGGAAGCACACTTCCCCTTGTTTCATGGCAAGTGTGGTTCCTTTAGTCAGCCAAAGCGGCCCTTCATTTTGATGTTAAGGCTTTCAATGTGCCATTTGTCGTAGAAATTGTTTTAATCGAAGCAACGGGAGTGCTGAAATTCTTTGCTGTTGAAAAAAATTACGCCACTGACCTCGACGTGATTCGAACACGCAACCTTCTGATCTGGAGTCAGACGCGCTACCGTTGCGCCACGAAGTCTAATTGCACTCCGCCGACGGGCTCCTTGTGCCACTTTTGCACGTATGAGCAACGGGACCGTGCCAAATATCACAGATTATTAATTCTTCATCTATATCCAAATATGGATCAGAATTCTGATCCTGTCAGTCATGGGTTTTGGTTTTCATCACTCTTGTGCTTTCATGAGAAAATGCTATAGATTGTGTCAAACAATGCCTACTAAATTTTCAGGTTGATGTGAATAATGTAACTGCTTTTCTCTCACAAATTGCAAGGTATACATTTTGAGAGAATACAATAAAACCCTCACAGGCTTAATGCCAAATGCAGTGCATCTAAAACATAATGGTCACAATGTGACACCTGTGAGTGGCATTTAGGCTTGCAACTTCCCCAAAGTTGACCAATTTGTGGAAGTAATCAAAAAGCATTTCAAGCAATGTTCAGGTAGAAATTAAATGAGCACGACGCCACACTTGTTAGGAGTACCATAGACCAATATTCGGGGTTGACCGTGAAGATAGACAACGCTGCCACTGGATTCATGGATTTGACAAGTACTGCACTTCACCAGTTTTTTTTTTTTTTGCACCACACACACACTGCATGATGATGATTGTGTGTGTGTGTGTGTGATGAATGATGATTGATGATGATGTGGTATCGACCACTTTTTGGGGGGGTGGGTGATTTGGGGGGGAAAAAAAAAAAGAGATGAAAAAAGGGTCCTCCCTACTACTCACCTTTTTTTTTTGACAGAGTCGAGAGATTAGTTCTCAAAAAAAAAAAACACATGATGATCATGTATATATACGAGTCCGTCCAAGTGCATATTTTTAAGCCTTCAAACCCATTGAAACACACAAAAAACTGCATGTGTTTTGGCTAGCGTGCTAACTAGCTACAGCTAAGATTATAACTGCTGAGCAGATCGCTGAGTTGGCATGGCAGTAAAGACTTTTGCTGGCTGCACATACTCCAAGATCATAGTGAAATCTCAATATTACTAAATATATTTCAACAATATATGACGTATTACTAGCCTAAATATTATTTACTATTGGCGTAAATATGGGGGACACTGCCACTGCATTTCAGGATTCCAAAGGTCCAGGATTTGGCATATCCCAATATGGCTCAACCTCCTCAATGTGTCATTCTGCGCCCCTTGCAGAGCCCGGATAGCTCAGTCGGTAGAGCATCAGACTTTTAATCTGAGGGTCCAGGGTTCAAGTCCCTGTTCGGGCGGTGTGTTTCACCCTGTTTGTCTGCCATTGAATAGTGGAAGCAGAGTGTGTTTTAGATCTTTAAACGCTCATTTCCTGTGTGAAAATCCACGCGTTATGGCTTGTCCGTCCATCTCTTCATATGTACGACAGTCGCCACTGTTTGTCAAACAGGCTGAAATGGCGCACGTGGCTGTCATTTAAATCCAGTGCGGTCACTTTAATCTGCGTGTAAATGGAAGCACACTTCCCCTTGTTTCATGGCAAGTGTGGTTCCTTTAGTCAGCCAAAGCGGCCCTTCATTTTGATGTTAAGGCTTTCAATGTGCCATTTGTCGTAGAAATTGTTTTAATCGAAGCAACGGGAGTGCTGAAATTCTTTGCTGTTGAAAAAAATTACGCCACTGACCTCGACGTGATTCGAACACGCAACCTTCTGATCTGGAGTCAGACGCGCTACCGTTGCGCCACGAAGTCTAATTGCACTCCGCCGACGGGCTCCTTGTGCCACTTTTGCACGTATGAGCAACGGGACCGTGCCAAATATCACAGATTATTAATTCTTCATCTATATCCAAATATGGATCAGAATTCTGATCCTGTCAGTCATGGGTTTTGGTTTTCATCACTCTTGTGCTTTCATGAGAAAATGCTATAGATTGTGTCAAACAATGCCTACTAAATTTTCAGGTTGATGTGAATAATGTAACTGCTTTTCTCTCACAAATTGCAAGGTATACATTTTGAGAGAATACAATAAAACCCTCACAGGCTTAATGCCAAATGCAGTGCATCTAAAACATAATGGTCACAATGTGACACCTGTGAGTGGCATTTAGGCTTGCAACTTCCCCAAAGTTGACCAATTTGTGGAAGTAATCAAAAAGCATTTCAAGCAATGTTCAGGTAGAAATTAAATGAGCACGACGCCACACTTGTTAGGAGTACCATAGACCAATATTCGGGGTT
This sequence comes from Ilyophis sp. 1 JC-2022, assembly GCA_022702515.1. Classification (NCBI taxonomy): domain Eukaryota; kingdom Metazoa; phylum Chordata; class Actinopteri; order Anguilliformes; family Synaphobranchidae; genus Ilyophis; species Ilyophis sp. 1 JC-2022. The sequence continues at coordinate 71,917,146 of CM040397.1, read as the reverse complement.
GACCGTGAAGATAGACAACGCTGCCACTGGATTCATGGATTTGACAAGTACTGCACTTCACCAGGCTAGCGTGCTAACTAGCTACAGCTAAGATTATAACTGCTGAGCAGATCGCTGAGTTGGCATGGCAGTAAAGACTTTTGCTGGCTGCACATACTCCAAGATCATAGTGAAATCTCAATATTACTAAATATATTTCAACAATATATGACGTATTACTAGCCTAAATATTATTTACTATTGGCGTAAATATGGGGGACACTGCCACTGCATTTCAGGATTCCAAAGGTCCAGGATTTGGCATATCCCAATATGGCTCAACCTCCTCAATGTGTCATTCTGCGCCCCTTGCAGAGCCCGGATAGCTCAGTCGGTAGAGCATCAGACTTTTAATCTGAGGGTCCAGGGTTCAAGTCCCTGTTCGGGCGGTGTGTTTCACCCTGTTTGTCTGCCATTGAATTGTGGAAGCAGAGTGTGTTTTAGATCTTTAAACGCTCATTTCCTGTGTGAAAATCCACGCGTTATGGCTTGTCCGTCCATCTCTTCATATGTACGACAGTCGCCACTGTTTGTCAAACAGGCTGAAATGGCGCACGTGGCTGTCATTTAAATCCAGTGCGGTCACTTTAATCTGCGTGTAAATGGAAGCACACTTCCCCTTGTTTCAAGGCAAGTGTGGTTCCTTTAGTCAGCCAAAGCGGCCCTTCATTTTGATGTTAAGGCTTTCAATGTGCCATTTGTCGTAGAAATTGTTTTAATCGAAGCAACGGGAGTGCTGAAATTCTTTGCTGTTGAAAAAAATTACGCCACTGACCTCGACGTGATTCGAACACGCAACCTTCTGATCTGGAGTCAGACGCGCTACCGTTGCGCCACGAAGTCTAATTGCACTCCGCCGACGGGCTCCTTGTGCCACTTTTGCACGTATGAGCAACGGGACCGTGCCAAATATCACAGATTATTAATTCTTCATCTATATCCAAATATGGATCAGAATTCTGATCCTGTCAGTCATGGGTTTTGGTTTTCATCACTCTTGTGCTTTCATGAGAAAATGCTATAGATTGTGTCAAACAATGCCTACTAAATTTTCAGGTTGATGTGAATAATGTAACTGCTTTTCTCTCACAAATTGCAAGGTATACATTTTGAGAGAATACAATAAAACCCTCACAGGCTTAATGCCAAATGCAGTGCATCTAAAACATAATGGTCACAATGTGACACCTGTGAGTGGCATTTAGGCTTGCAACTTCCCCAAAGTTGACCAATTTGTGGAAGTAATCAAAAAGCATTTCAAGCAATGTTCAGGTAGAAATTAAATGAGCACGACGCCACACTTGTTAGGAGTACCATAGACCAATATTCGGGGTTGACCGTGAAGATAGACAACGCTGCCACTGGATTCATGGATTTGACAAGTACTGCACTTCACCAGGCTAGCGTGCTAACTAGCTACAGCTAAGATTATAACTGCTGAGCAGATCGCTGAGTTGGCATGGCAGTAAAGACTTTTGCTGGCTGCACATACTCCAAGATCATAGTGAAATCTCAATATTACTAAATATATTTCAACAATATATGACGTATTACTAGCCTAAATATTATTTACTATTGGCGTAAATATGGGGGACACTGCCACTGCATTTCAGGATTCCAAAGGTCCAGGATTTGGCATATCCCAATATGGCTCAACCTCCTCAATGTGTCATTCTGCGCCCCTTGCAGAGCCCGGATAGCTCAGTCGGTAGAGCATCAGACTTTTAATCTGAGGGTCCAGGGTTCAAGTCCCTGTTCGGGCGGTGTGTTTCACCCTGTTTGTCTGCCATTGAATAGTGGAAGCAGAGTGTGTTTTAGATCTTTAAACGCTCATTTCCTGTGTGAAAATCCACGCGTTATGGCTTGTCCGTCCATCTCTTCATATGTACGACAGTCGCCACTGTTTGTCAAACAGGCTGAAATGGCGCACGTGGCTGTCATTTAAATCCAGTGCGGTCACTTTAATCTGCGTGTAAATGGAAGCACACTTCCCCTTGTTTCAAGGCAAGTGTGGTTCCTTTAGTCAGCCAAAGCGGCCCTTCATTTTGATGTTAAGGCTTTCAATGTGCCATTTGTCGTAGAAATTGTTTTAATCGAAGCAACGGGAGTGCTGAAATTCTTTGCTGTTGAAAAAAATTACGCCACTGACCTCGACGTGATTCGAACACGCAACCTTCTGATCTGGAGTCAGACGCGCTACCGTTGCGCCACGAAGTCTAATTGCACTCCGCCGACGGGCTCCTTGTGCCACTTTTGCACGTATGAGCAACGGGACCGTGCCAAATATCACAGATTATTAATTCTTCATCTATATCCAAATATGGATCAGAATTCTGATCCTGTCAGTCATGGGTTTTGGTTTTCATCACTCTTGTGCTTTCATGAGAAAATGCTATAGATTGTGTCAAACAATGCCTACTAAATTTTCAGGTTGATGTGAATAATGTAACTGCTTTTCTCTCACAAATTGCAAGGTATACATTTTGAGAGAATACAATAAAACCCTCACAGGCTTAATGCCAAATGCAGTGCATCTAAAACATAATGGTCACAATGTGACACCTGTGAGTGGCATTTAGGCTTGCAACTTCCCCAAAGTTGACCAATTTGTGGAAGTAATCAAAAAGCATTTCAAGCAATGTTCAGGTAGAAATTAAATGAGCACGACGCCACACTTGTTAGGAGTACCATAGACCAATATTCGGGGTTGACCGTGAAGATAGACAACGCTGCCACTGGATTCATGGATTTGACAAGTACTGCACTTCACCAGTTTTTTTTTTTTTTTACACCACGGCACTGCATTGATGTAGATTGTGTGGTGTGTGTGTGTGATAATGAATTGATTGATTTGACTGAGGGTCTATCGACCACTTGGGGGGGTGTGGATTTTGGGGGGGAAAAAAAAAGAGAGAGAAATAGGGGGTCCCCTAACTACCACCCCCCTTTTTTGACAGAGTCCAGCGAGATTAGTCTCAAAAAAAAAAACGACACATGTGTCACATGTATATACGTCCGTCCAAAGTGCATAATTTTAAGCCTTCAAACCCATTGAAACACACCAAAAACTGCATGTGTTTTGGCTAGCGTGCTAACTAGCTACAGCTAAGATTATAACTGCTGAGCAGATCGCTGAGTTGGCATGGCAGTAAAGACTTTTGCTGGCTGCACATACTCCAAGATCATAGTGAAATCTCAATATTACTAAATATATTTCAACAATATATGACGTATTACTAGCCTAAATATTATTTACTATTGGCGTAAATATGGGGGACACTGCCACTGCATTTCAGGATTCCAAAGGTCCAGGATTTGGCATATCCCAATATGGCTCAACCTCCTCAATGTGTCATTCTGCGCCCCTTGCAGAGCCCGGATAGCTCAGTCGGTAGAGCATCAGACTTTTAATCTGAGGGTCCAGGGTTCAAGTCCCTGTTCGGGCGGTGTGTTTCACCCTGTTTGTCTGCCATTGAATAGTGGAAGCAGAGTGTGTTTTAGATCTTTAAACGCTCATTTCCTGTGTGAAAATCCACGCGTTATGGCTTGTCCGTCCATCTCTTCATATGTACGACAGTCGCCACTGTTTGTCAAACAGGCTGAAATGGCGCACGTGGCTGTCATTTAAATCCAGTGCGGTCACTTTAATCTGCGTGTAAATGGAAGCACACTTCCCCTTGTTTCATGGCAAGTGTGGTTCCTTTAGTCAGCCAAAGCGGCCCTTCATTTTGATGTTAAGGCTTTCAATGTGCCATTTGTCGTAGAAATTGTTTTAATCGAAGCAACGGGAGTGCTGAAATTCTTTGCTGTTGAAAAAAATTACGCCACTGACCTCGACGTGATTCGAACACGCAACCTTCTGATCTGGAGTCAGACGCGCTACCGTTGCGCCACGAAGTCTAATTGCACTCCGCCGACGGGCTCCTTGTGCCACTTTTGCACGTATGAGCAACGGGACCGTGCCAAATATCACAGATTATTAATTCTTCATCTATATCCAAATATGGATCAGAATTCTGATCCTGTCAGTCATGGGTTTTGGTTTTCATCACTCTTGTGCTTTCATGAGAAAATGCTATAGATTGTGTCAAACAATGCCTACTAAATTTTCAGGTTGATGTGAATAATGTAACTGCTTTTCTCTCACAAATTGCAAGGTATACATTTTGAGAGAATACAATAAAACCCTCACAGGCTTAATGCCAAATGCAGTGCATCTAAAACATAATGGTCACAATGTGACACCTGTGAGTGGCATTTAGGCTTGCAACTTCCCCAAAGTTGACCAATTTGTGGAAGTAATCAAAAAGCATTTCAAGCAATGTTCAGGTAGAAATTAAATGAGCACGACGCCACACTTGTTAGGAGTACCATAGACCAATATTCGGGGTTGACCGTGAAGATAGACAACGCTGCCACTGGATTCATGGATTTGACAAGTACTGCACTTCACCAGTTTTTTTTTTTTTTTTTTTTTGCACACACACAGCACAGCACATTATGATGATGATGTGTGTGTGTGTGAATGATGTGATGATTGATGATGGTGAGGGGTCGACACACTTTGAGGGGGGGTGTGGATGGGGGGGGGGAAAAAAAACCGAGATGAAAAAGGGTCCCTCCCTAACACCTACCCTTTTTTGTTGACAGAGTCCAGCGAGATAGTCTCAAAAAAAAAAACGACATATGTCACATGTATATACGAGTCCGTCCAAAGTGCATTTTTTTAAGCTTCAAACCCATTGAAACACACCAAAAACTGCATGTGTTTTGGCTAGCGTGCTAACTAGCTACAGCTAAGATTATAACTGCTGAGCAGATCGCTGAGTTGGCATGGCAGTAAAGACTTTTGCTGGCTGCACATACTCCAAGATCATAGTGAAATCTCAATATTACTAAATATATTTCAACAATATATGACGTATTACTAGCCTAAATATTATTTACTATTGGCGTAAATATGGGGGACACTGCCACTGCATTTCAGGATTCCAAAGGTCCAGGATTTGGCATATCCCAATATGGCTCAACCTCCTCAATGTGTCATTCTGCGCCCCTTGCAGAGCCCGGATTGCGGTACCGAGAGCACGAGAGACTTGCTCGCGAAAACCAATCGCGCAGCCAGAGCTCCATTTTCGCTTCCATTTCTTTCCAATCGCGTGCTCTGCCCCGTCCATTTCTTACCAATCAAATCTCACCGTCTCTGCGCTCCATTTCTTACCAATCAGGGCTCGTCCTGCCCGTCCATTTCTTACCAATCATATCTTCCCGTCCCTGAGCTCCATTTCTTACCAATCAGGGCTCGTCGTGCCGTCCATTTCTTGCAAATAAAATGCGGCAACGTAACTTTTTTTGTTGTTTTTAAACGCATCGCGGCAGCTACCGGTGGCAGCGACTGAAGAACACAGTCGGTGAAATAACGTGATTTATCAAGGTAAGACGGCTGCATTAAATTAATTTAATTAAACCGTTAAAGGTGAAACGCTAGCTTTTATATATTTCCCTTCTATCATATCTGAACGTAGGCTAATTTAGAGTTACTGGGTTAATTAACGTCTAGCTAACGTAAATTTACCTCAAACATTGTGTAAAATAAGGTAACCTCGTGATTTAATTATGTTATTATTAGCTATTAATGTGTTACCTATTAGTGTTATGTTCTGTGGCGCAAAATACATGGTGTATGTCCTATAACTGTAGTTTCATAGTCTGGTCTAGTTGACATAAGACTAATACAATTAATTTCTTAAGAGTCAGATATACTTCACAGTAACTTTCATAGATGCATAAATGTGGTATGATAATGATATTTTTATTGGTACTCCTATATTAAATATTGGCTAGCCTACATAACAAAATCTCCAGTGTCATCTCATTTATACTTTTTCATTGTTTACCTCAGGTGGCCTCTAAACAAAAATCTCATAAAGCCCTGGCCCATGTGAAACTGTTAGATGATGTGATTTTGAAAAGCAAATATCACTATCATTACATGACCATTTGGCGTGCCCATACATAAAGGCCCAATTTGACTTACAGACCAGTCCAGCTGAGGGGACATGCATCTCTGAGGGACCACAACACTGTCTGTGGATTCCACTCTGTGAAGGTAATGTTAACATAGATGGACATAATATATATGTGGAGGTAGATATATGTGGAGGTAGTTTGTATTAATTGTAATGGATATGTTTACTATTTAATTGGATCAGCCCACCAGCATGCACATCCACGCATCCTGCACACATCCACGCATCCTGCGCACGTCCACGCATCCTGCGCACGTCCACGCATCCTGCGCACGTCCACGCATCCTGCGCACGTCCACGCATCCTGCGCACGTCCACGCATCCTGCACGCTTCCTGCACACGTCCACGCATCCTGCACACGTCCACGCATCCTGCACGCTTCCTGCACACGTCCACGCATCCTGCACACGTCCACACATCCTGCACACGTCCACGCATCCTGCACGCTTCCTGCACACGTCCACGCATCCTGCACGCGTCCTGCACACGTCCACGCATCCTGCACACATCCTCCGCACAGCCACCACTGAATTTAGGAATGGTGAATATATAACATAATTAAAATGTCCCACTACTGATCTCTCTACTTTTTTAACAACACAGAAAACTGAACTAGAATGTTTTATATTTTGGTGCTTTTTCTTTTTCCCCTTATTCTGATGTTTAAATCTCTCCCAGTTTCTGAAACCTTGATTTGGTGGGACACAGTGCTGCTGTAAAGCCAAACCTTAATTTGGCAAGGAAGTCTGCTCAGGTTTGTTGATGATTTGATTACATGGTTTATTATTATTGAATGCTATTTATCTTTGTATCATACTGAATGTTAAATAAATGTAACCATTGTGAACTACTAAATCCAAATAACTGCAGTCTTTTGTGTGAGTGTATTTGTGTCTTTTTACCCCGAGCACGTTTCACCACAGCCACCATCACACCTGGTTCAACCACACCTATGTGTCAGTGCCAATCTCTCTTGCACACCAGCCTCGGTCTAGTTGTGCAAAACTTACCCGGACCATCTCCCCTTTCTCCCTGCCCCCCTCCAGCTATGGCCTCTGTGAGGACCAAAACATTGACCTCTGCCACTTCCACTTCTGTAAGTTTATCTTTATTCTCTTTTCATGCAATGTAAGATGGGTTATTTTACAGCTGATGGTGTGCGCGTGCGTGCATGTGTGAGTGACACTGCCTGTGTGTGCCCTATACTGTCACAGTGGATCTGCTGCTGCTGGTCCTGCACCTGCTCCCACCAGCACTGTGCACAGTTGCCGCTCCAGGTGATGCTCCAGCTCTATCCCATCTCTTGGCCTCTGGAAGAGATCCATTGTGGTTGCCCTCAATAACAAGGCAAGCAAGGGCGTCACTTTGTTTTGAAAAGTGGTGGAGACTCTTTTTTTCAGATTAAAAAAACATTTGGTGGACCCCCCCCCGCGCGCGCACACAATACACGAGTACCGTACTATGTGTTAGCAACACCTGTAGATATAGGATTTACACTGACAGACTACAGCCTAATCACAACCTTCAGGACAATATGAACACCTGTAGATACAGTATATTCATACAGGATTTACACTGACAGGCTACAGCCTAATCACAACCTTCAGGACAATATGAACACCTGTAGATACAGTATATTCATACAGGATTTACACTGACAGACTACAGCCTAATCACAACCTTCAGGACAATATGAACACCTGTAGATACAGTATATTCATACAGGATTTACACTGACAGGCTACAGACTATTATCACAACCTTCAAGACAATATCAATCAACACCTGTATCTTCTATCATACAGAATTTACACCACATGATTGCAACAATATCAACGAAGCCTACAGTACTCAATGGCATAAGCACACACATACTGTCCCACCTCCACCAACAGTTCTATGATTCAGATTCTTCCATCAAACACACACACACACACACACACACACACACACAGAGTGATCAATTAATTCTGCGTATAGACCTATTGCAAATAATAATATATCAACCTGTATTTCCTATCATATAGGACTTCCACCAGCCCATTTCAAAAAGTGGTGGGGACATGTCTCCAGCGTAAATGACACCTATGGAGGCAAGACATCACTGTGCAAGACCATAAATGGATTGCATCCACTCTGTGGGGGAAAACCAGAGGCTGCGGAGTGACCTGAAGCTGTGGTACGAACCACCCGCCCCAGCTACAGCCAAGATCCCACACCAGAGCACTTTTTTGACCACAGGCTCCTGGTGTGGATGCTTACCACCAGCGGAAGGTCAGGTTACTCTACCCAGAATGTGCTAACTGGGAGTGGCATTTATAAGAGGGTGCAGCAGGTCCTGGACATTGACCAGTGCTACCTTATGATTACCCGCAGGTTCACTGACTGCAGAGTAGCCCACCTGTCATCCAGAAAGAACGTAACAGCACATTAATGCAGAAAATTTGGGCAATTTCAGAACTGAGGCAACAGGGCACAGCCCGTACAAAGGACAGCGGCTGGAAAACATTAAAAGAAAAACCTGATATATAAATGGAACTTGCATTGTTTATACCCATTTGTAAATAATATTTGTTCATAGTTTTTTTGTATTCAATCTCGACTATATAACAAATCTTTTGTACGTAACCTTTTTTAATAGTTCCTCTTTTGAATTGTTTGAGCATAATCTATGTATTAATATTTCATGTAATTTAATAAGATCTGACCCCGACTGGCCATTACACTGAAAAAAGGCAAAAAAGAAGGAGCATCTCTAGAAAGTATTTACCCAGATGATGTTTACTCAATGCAATAATTTAATGCTTAAGCTGTGAACACAAGAACAACACAAATATATCAGGTTTTTTGTGGAATCACTGTCCACAATTCAATTGAGTAAATCTAATGGATTTCTTTTCAGTGTATACTGTGTTTTCTTATTTAGTTTTTCAAAGTTATTTCAATAAAAGTGTTTAAATTCTCATGCAGTTGTCTGAATTGTTTAATGAAAGAGCCATTACTAATCAAAGCAACACATTGCGGCTACTTCATTAGAAACTACACTTTATTAATTTCTTATTTTTACACCATTTACATAGATGAAAGTAATAAAGTATGGAATAACAGGCAAACAGTTTGTATGATCCATCTAATCAGATTTCTATATGTCCCAGGCGAGGATCGAACTTGCGACCTTTGACTCCCCACCGATGTTCCCCTAAAAATGGAAAATGTCCTGATTTTCAATAATTCACCGTGTTTAAAAAAAAAAATTCCTTCACAAAACACCAGACATGTGCACAAGAAGCCTAAACTCTTTCAATTTTTCTCTCTTCTCTTTTTTTCCCTCTTCTTTTCCCTTCTTTTTCCTCTTCCCCCTTCTCCCCCCTTCTTCCCTCCATTTTTTCTCCTTCCCCGTGCCACCAAGCCTATTGTTCCCCAGCCCTAGCTCAGTCGGTAGAGCATCAGACTTTTAATCTGAGGGTCCAGGGTTCAAGTCCCTGTTCGGGCGGTGTGTTTCACCCTGTTTGTCTGCCATTGAATAGTGGAAGCAGAGTGTGTTTTAGATCTTTAAACGCTCATTTCCTGTGTGAAAATCCACGCGTTATGGCTTGTCCGTCCATCTCTTCATATGTACGACAGTCGCCACTGTTTGTCAAACAGGCTGAAATGGCGCACGTGGCTGTCATTTAAATCCAGTGCGGTCACTTTAATCTGCGTGTAAATGGAAGCACACTTCCCCTTGTTTCATGGCAAGTGTGGTTCCTTTAGTCAGCCAAAGCGGCCCTTCATTTTGATGTTAAGGCTTTCAATGTGCCATTTGTCGTAGAAATTGTTTTAATCGAAGCAACGGGAGTGCTGAAATTCTTTGCTGTTGAAAAAAATTACGCCACTGACCTCGACGTGATTCGAACACGCAACCTTCTGATCTGGAGTCAGACGCGCTACCGTTGCGCCACGAAGTCTAATTGCACTGCGCCGACGGGCTCCTTGTGCCACTTTTGCACGTATGAGCAACGGGACCGTGCCAAATATCACAGATTATTAATTCTTCATCTATATCCAAATATGGATCAGAATTCTGATCCTGTCAGTCATGGGTTTTGGTTTTCATCACTCTTGTGCTTTCATGAGAAAATGCTATAGATTGTGTCAAACAATGCCTACTAAATTTTCAGGTTGATGTGAATAATGTAACTGCTTTTCTCTCACAAATTGCAAGGTATACATTTTGAGAGAATACAATAAAACCCTCACAGGCTTAATGCCAAATGCAGTGCATCTAAAACATAATGGTCACAATGTGACACCTGTGAGTGGCATTTAGGCTTGCAACTTCCCCAAAGTTGACCAATTTGTGGAAGTAATCAAAAAGCATTTCAAGCAATGTTCAGGTAGAAATTAAATGAGCACGACGCCACACTTGTTAGGAGTACCATAGACCAATATTCGGGGTTGACCGTGAAGATAGACAACGCTGCCACTGGATTCATGGATTTGACAAGTACTGCACTTCACCAGGCTAGCGTGCTAACTAGCTACAGCTAAGATTATAACTGCTGAGCAGATCGCTGAGTTGGCATGGCAGTAAAGACTTTTGCTGGCTGCACATACTCCAAGATCATAGTGAAATCTCAATATTACTAAATATATTTCAACAATATATGACGTATTACTAGCCTAAATATTATTTACTATTGGCGTAAATATGGGGGACACTGCCACTGCATTTCAGGATTCCAAAGGTCCAGGATTTGGCATATCCCAATATGGCTCAACCTCCTCAATGTGTCATTCTGCGCCCCTTGCAGAGCCCGGATAGCTCAGTCGGTAGAGCATCAGACTTTTAATCTGAGGGTCCAGGGTTCAAGTCCCTGTTCGGGCGGTGTGTTTCACCCTGTTTGTCTGCCATTGAATAGTGGAAGCAGAGTGTGTTTTAGATCTTTAAACGCTCATTTCCTGTGTGAAAATCCACGCGTTATGGCTTGTCCGTCCATCTCTTCATATGTACGACAGTCGCCACTGTTTGTCAAACAGGCTGAAATGGCGCACGTGGCTGTCATTTAAATCCAGTGCGGTCACTTTAATCTGCGTGTAAATGGAAGCACACTTCCCCTTGTTTCATGGCAAGTGTGGTTCCTTTAGTCAGCCAAAGCGGCCCTTCATTTTGATGTTAAGGCTTTCAATGTGCCATTTGTCGTAGAAATTGTTTTAATCGAAGCAACGGGAGTGCTGAAATTCTTTGCTGTTGAAAAAAATTACGCCACTGACCTCGACGTGATTCGAACACGCAACCTTCTGATCTGGAGTCAGACGCGCTACCGTTGCGCCACGAAGTCTAATTGCACTCCGCCGACGGGCTCCTTGTGCCACTTTTGCACGTATGAGCAACGGGACCGTGCCAAATATCACAGATTATTAATTCTTCATCTATATCCAAATATGGATCAGAATTCTGATCCTGTCAGTCATGGGTTTTGGTTTTCATCACTCTTGTGCTTTCATGAGAAAATGCTATAGATTGTGTCAAACAATGCCTACTAAATTTTCAGGTTGATGTGAATAATGTAACTGCTTTTCTCTCACAAATTGCAAGGTATACATTTTGAGAGAATACAATAAAACCCTCACAGGCTTAATGCCAAATGCAGTGCATCTAAAACATAATGGTCACAATGTGACACCTGTGAGTGGCATTTAGGCTTGCAACTTCCCCAAAGTTGACCAATTTGTGGAAGTAATCAAAAAGCATTTCAAGCAATGTTCAGGTAGAAATTAAATGAGCACGACGCCACACTTGTTAGGAGTACCATAGACCAATATTCGGGGTTGACCGTGAAGATAGACAACGCTGCCACTGGATTCATGGATTTGACAAGTACTGCACTTCACCAGTAATTGATTTTTGAATTTTGGCACACTACCACGGCACTGCATTGATGTAGATTACTGTGGAGTGGCAATGTGATAATTGATGATTGACTGAGGGTCTATCGACCACTTTCTGAGGGGTGACTGATTTGCAGGGGAGAAAAGTTCCCGAGATGAAATAGGGTCCCTAACTATCACCTACCTTTGTTGACAGAGTCCAGCGAGATTAGTCTCATTTGAAAAACGGACATGATGTCACATGTATATACGAGTCCGTCCAAGTGCATAATTTTAAGCCTTCAAACCCATTGAAACACACCAAAAACTGCATGTGTTTTGGCTAGCGTGCTAACTAGCTACAGCTAAGATTATAACTGCTGAGCAGATCGCTGAGTTGGCATGGCAGTAAAGACTTTTGCTGGCTGCACATACTCCAAGATCATAGTGAAATCTCAATATTACTAAATATATTTCAACAATATATGACGTATTACTAGCCTAAATATTATTTACTATTGGCGTAAATATGGGGGACACTGCCACTGCATTTCAGGATTCCAAAGGTCCAGGATTTGGCATATCCCAATATGGCTCAACCTCCTCAATGTGTCATTCTGCGCCCCTTGCAGAGCCCGGATAGCTCAGTCGGTAGAGCATCAGACTTTTAATCTGAGGGTCCAGGGTTCAAGTCCCTGTTCGGGCGGTGTGTTTCACCCTGTTTGTCTGCCATTGAATAGTGGAAGCAGAGTGTGTTTTAGATCTTTAAACGCTCATTTCCTGTGTGAAAATCCACGCGTTATGGCTTGTCCGTCCATCTCTTCATATGTACGACAGTCGCCACTGTTTGTCAAACAGGCTGAAATGGCGCACGTGGCTGTCATTTAAATCCAGTGCGGTCACTTTAATCTGCGTGTAAATGGAAGCACACTTCCCCTTGTTTCATGGCAAGTGTGGTTCCTTTAGTCAGCCAAAGCGGCCCTTCATTTTGATGTTAAGGCTTTCAATGTGCCATTTGTCGTAGAAATTGTTTTAATCGAAGCAACGGGAGTGCTGAAATTCTTTGCTGTTGAAAAAAATTACGCCACTGACCTCGACGTGATTCGAACACGCAACCTTCTGATCTGGAGTCAGACGCGCTACCGTTGCGCCACGAAGTCTAATTGCACTGCGCCACGAAGTCTAATTGCACTGCGCCGACGGGCTCCTTGTGCCACTTTTGTTTATTTTTACCCCGAGCACGTTTCACCACAGCCACCATCACACCTGGTTCAACCACACCTATGTGTCAGTGCCAATCTCTCTTGCACACCAGCCTCGGTCTAGTTGTGCAAAACTTACCTGGACCATCTCCCCTTTCTCCCTACCCCCCTCCAGCTACGGCTTCTGTGAGGACCAAAATATTGATCTCTGTCACTTCCAGTTCTGTAAGTTTATCTTTATTCTCTTTTCAAGCAATGTAAGATGGGTTATTTTACAGCTGATGGTGTGCGCATGCGTGCATGCGTGAGTGAGCATGCCTGTGTGTGCCCTATACTGTCACAGTGGATCTGCTGCTGCTGGTCCTGCACCTGCTCCCACCAGCACTGTGCACAGTTGCCGCTCCAGGTGATGCTCCAGGTCTATCCCATCTCTTGGCCTCTGGAAGAGATCCATTGTGGTTGCCCTCAATAACAAGGCAAGCAAGGGCGTCACATTGTTTTGAAAAGTGGTGGAGACACTTTTTTTCAGATTAAAAAAACATTTGGTGGACCCCCCCCCGTGCGCGCACACAATACACGAGTACCTTTACTATGTGTTAGCAACACCTGTAGATATAGGATTTACACTGACAGACTACAGCCTAATCACAACCTTCAGGACAATATGAACACCTGTAGATACAATATATTCATACAGGATTTACACTGACAGGCTACAGCCTAATCACAACCTTCAGGACAATATGAACACCTGTAGATACAGTATATTCATACAGGATTTACACTGACAGACTACAGCCTAATCACAACCTTCAGGACAATATGAACACCTGTAGATACAGTATATTCATACAGGATTTACACTGACAGACTACAGCCTAATCACAACCTTCAAGACAATATCAATCAACACCTGTATCTTCTATCATACAGAATTTACATCACATGATTGCAACAATATCAACAAAGCCTACAGTACTCAATGGCATAAGCACACACATACTGTCCCACCTCCACCAACAGTTCTATGATTCAGATTCTTCCATCAAACACACACACACACACACACAGTGGTCAATTAATTCTGCGTATAGACCTATTGCAAATAATAATATATCAACCTGTATTTCCTATCATATAGGACTTCCACCAGCCCATTTCAAAAAGTGGTGGGGACATGTCTCCAGCGTAAATTATACCTCTGGAGGCAAGACATCACTGTGCAAGACCATAAATGGATTGCATCCACTCTGTGGGGGAAAACCAGAGGCTGCGGAGTGACCTGAAGCTGTGGTACGAACCACCCGCCCCAGCTACAGCCAAGATCCCACACCAGAGCACTTTTTTGACCACAGGCTCCTGGTGTGGATGCTTACCACCAGCGGAAGGTCAGGTTACTCTACCCAGAATGTGCTAACTGGGAGTGGCATTTATAAGAGGGTGCAGCAGGTCCTGGACATTGACCAGTGCTACCTTATGATTAACCGCAGGTTCACTGACTGCAGAGTAGCCCACCTGTCATCCAGAAAGAACGTAACAGCACATTAATGCAGAAAATTTGGGCAATTTCAGAACTGAGGCAACAGGGCACAGCCCGTACAAAGGACAGCGGCTGGAAAACATTAAAAGAAAAACCTGATATATAAATGGAACTTGCATTGTTTATACCCATTTGTAAATAATATTTGTTCATAGTTTTTTTGTATTCAATCTCGACTATATAACAAATCTTTTGTACGTAACCTTTTTTAATAGTTCCTCTTTTGAATTGTTTGAGCATAATCTATGTATTAATATTTCATGTAATTTAATAAGATCTGACCCCGACTGGCCATTACACTGAAAAAAGGCAAAAAAGAAGGAGCATCTCTAGAAAGTATTTACCCAGATGTTTACTCAATGCAATAATTTAATGCTTAAGCTGTGAACACAAGAACAACACAAATATATCAGGTTTTTTGTGGAATCACTGTCCACAATTCAATTGAGTAAATCTAATGGATTTCTTTTCAGTGTATACTGTGTTTTCTTATTTAGTTTTTCAAAGTTATTTCAATAAAAGTGTTTAAATTCTCATGCAGTTGTCTGAATTGTTTAATGAAAGAGCCATTACTAATCAAAGCAACACATTGCGGCTACTTCATTAGAAACTACACTTTATTAATTTCTTATTTTTACACCATTTACATAGATGAAAGTAATAAAGTATGGAATAACAGGCAAACAGTTTGTATGATCCATCTAATCAGATTTCTATATGTCCCAGGCGAGGATCGAACTTGCGACCTTTGACTCCCCACCGATGTTCCCCTAAAAATGGAAAATGTCCTGATTTTCAATAATTCACCGTGTTTAAAAAAAAAAAATTCCTTCACAAAACACCAGACATGTGCACAAGAAGCCTAAACTCTTTCAATTTTTCTCTCTTCTCTTTTTTCCCCTCTTCTTTTCCTTTCTTTTTCCTCTTCCCCCTTCTCCCCCCTTCTTCCCTCCATTTTTTCTCCTTCCCCGTGCCACCAAGCCTATTGTTCCCCAGCCCTAGCTCAGTCGGTAGAGCATCAGACTTTTAATCTGAGGGTCCAGGGTTCAAGTCCCTGTTCGGGCGGTGTGTTTCACCCTGTTTGTCTGCCATTGAATAGTGGAAGCAGAGTGTGTTTTAGATCTTTAAACGCTCATTTCCTGTGTGAAAATCCACGCGTTATGGCTTGTCCGTCCATCTCTTCATATGTACGACAGTCGCCACTGTTTGTCAAACAGGCTGAAATGGCGCACGTGGCTGTCATTTAAATCCAGTGCGGTCACTTTAATCTGCGTGTAAATGGAAGCACACTTCCCCTTGTTTCATGGCAAGTGTGGTTCCTTTAGTCAGCCAAAGCGGCCCTTCATTTTGATGTTAAGGCTTTCAATGTGCCATTTGTCGTAGAAATTGTTTTAATCGAAGCAACGGGAGTGCTGAAATTCTTTGCTGTTGAAAAAAATTACGCCACTGACCTCGACGTGATTCGAACACGCAACCTTCTGATCTGGTGTCAGACGCGCTACCGTTGCGCCACGAAGTCTGATTGCACTGCGCCGACGGGCTCCTTGTGCCACTTTTGCACGTATGAGCAACGGGACCGTGCCAAATATCACAGATTATTAATTCTTCATCTATATCCAAATATGGATCAGAATTCTGATCCTGTCAGTCATGGGTTTTGGTTTTCATCACTCTTGTGCTTTCATGAGAAAATGCTATAGATTGTGTCAAACAATGCCTACTAAATTTTCAGGTTGATGTGAATAATGTAACTGCTTTTCTCTCACAAATTGCAAGGTATACATTTTGAGAGAATACAATACAACCCTCACAGGCTTAATGCCAAATGCAGTGCATCTAAAACATAATGGTCACAATGTGACACCTGTGAGTGGCATTTAGGCTTGCAACTTCCCCAAAGTTGACCAATTTGTGGAAGTAATCAAAAAGCATTTCAAGCAATGTTCAGGTAGAAATTAAATGAGCACGACGCCACACTTGTTAGGAGTACCATAGACCAATATTCGGGGTTGACCGTGAAGATAGACAACGCTGCCACTGGATTCATGGATTTGACAAGTACTGCACTTCACCAGTAATTGATTTTTGAATTTTGGCACACTACCACGGCACTGCATTGATGTAGATTACTGTGGAGTGGCAATGTGATAATTGATGATTGACTGAGGGTCTATCGACCACTTTCTGAGGGGTGACTGATTTGCAGGGGAGAAAAGTTCCCGAGATGAAATAGGGTCCCTAACTATCACCTACCTTTGTTGACAGAGTCCAGCGAGATTAGTCTCATTTGAAAAACGGACATGATGTCACATGTATATACGAGTCCGTCCAAGTGCATAATTTTAAGCCTTCAAACCCATTGAAACACACCAAAAACTGCATGTGTTTTGGCTAGCGTGCTAACTAGCTACAGCTAAGATTATAACTGCTGAGCAGATCGCTGAGTTGGCATGGCAGTAAAGACTTTTGCTGGCTGCACATACTCCAAGATCATAGTGAAATCTCAATATTACTAAATATATTTCAACAATATATGACGTATTACTAGCCTAAATATTATTTACTATTGGCGTAAATATGGGGGACACTGCCACTGCATTTCAGGATTCCAAAGGTCCAGGATTTGGCATATCCCAATATGGCTCAACCTCCTCAATGTGTCATTCTGCGCCCCTTGCAGAGCCTGGATAGCTCAGTCGGTAGAGCATCAGACTTTTAATCTGAGGGTCCAGGGTTCAAGTCCCTGTTCGGGCGGTGTGTTTCACCCTGTTTGTCTGCCATTGAATAGTGGAAGCAGAGTGTGTTTTAGATCTTTAAACGCTCATTTCCTGTGTGAAAATCCACGCGTTATGGCTTGTCCGTCCATCTCTTCATATGTACGACAGTCGCCACTGTTTGTCAAACAGGCTGAAATGGCGCACGTGGCTGTCATTTAAATCCAGTGCGGTCACTTTAATCTGCGTGTAAATGGAAGCACACTTCCCCTTGTTTCATGGCAAGTGTGGTTCCTTTAGTCAGCCAAAGCGGCCCTTCATTTTGATGTTAAGGCTTTCAATGTGCCATTTGTCGTAGAAATTGTTTTAATCGAAGCAACGGGAGTGCTGAAATTCTTTGCTGTTGAAAAAAATTACGCCACTGACCTCGACGTGATTCGAACACGCAACCTTCTGATCTGGAGTCAGACGCGCTACCGTTGCGCCACGAAGTCTGATTGCACTGCGCCGACGGGCTCCTTGTGCCACTTTTGCACGTATGAGCAACGGGACCGTGCCAAATATCACAGATTATTAATTCTTCATCTATATCCAAATATGGATCAGAATTCTGATCCTGTCAGTCATGGGTTTTGGTTTTCATCACTCTTGTGCTTTCATGAGAAAATGCTATAGATTGTGTCAAACAATGCCTACTAAATTTTCAGGTTGATGTGAATAATGTAACTGCTTTTCTCTCACAAATTGCAAGGTATACATTTTGAGAGAATACAATAAAACCCTCACAGGCTTAATGCCAAATGCAGTGCATCTAAAACATAATGGTCACAATGTGACACCTGTGAGTGGCATTTAGGCTTGCAACTTCCCCAAAGTTGACCAATTTGTGGAAGTAATCAAAAAGCATTTCAAGCAATGTTCAGGTAGAAATTAAATGAGCACGACGCCACACTTGTTAGGAGTACCATAGACCAATATTCGGGGTTGACCGTGAAGATAGACAACGCTGCCACTGGATTCATGGATTTGACAAGTACTGCACTTCACCAGTAATTGATTTTTGAATTTTGGCACACTACCACGGCACTGCATTGATGTAGATTACTGTGGAGTGGCAATGTGATAATTGATGATTGACTGAGGGTCTATCGACCACTTTCTGAGGGGTGACTGATTTGCAGGGGAGAAAAGTTCCCGAGATGAAATAGGGTCCCTAACTATCCCCTACCTTTGTTGACAGAGTCCAGCGAGATTAGTCTCATTTGAAAAACGGACATGATGTCACATGTATATACGAGTCCGTCCAAGTGCATAATTTTAAGCCTTCAAACCCATTGAAACACACCAAAAACTGCATGTGTTTTGGCTAGCGTGCTAACTAGCTACAGCTAAGATTATAACTGCTGAGCAGATCGCTGAGTTGGCATGGCAGTAAAGACTTTTGCTGGCTGCACATACTCCAAGATCATAGTGAAATCTCAATATTACTAAATATATTTCAACAATATATGACGTATTACTAGCCTAAATATTATTTACTATTGGCGTAAATATGGGGGACACTGCCACTGCATTTCAGGATTCCAAAGGTCCAGGATTTGGCATATCCCAATATGGCTCAACCTCCTCAATGTGTCATTCTGCGCCCCTTGCAGAGCCTGGATAGCTCAGTCGGTAGAGCATCAGACTTTTAATCTGAGGGTCCAGGGTTCAAGTCCCTGTTCGGGCGGTGTGTTTCACCCTGTTTGTCTGCCATTGAATAGTGGAAGCAGAGTGTGTTTTAGATCTTTAAACGCTCATTTCCTGTGTGAAAATCCACGCGTTATGGCTTGTCCGTCCATCTCTTCATATGTACGACAGTCGCCACTGTTTGTCAAACAGGCTGAAATGGCGCACGTGGCTGTCATTTAAATCCAGTGCGGTCACTTTAATCTGCGTGTAAATGGAAGCACACTTCCCCTTGTTTCATGGCAAGTGTGGTTCCTTTAGTCAGCCAAAGCGGCCCTTCATTTTGATGTTAAGGCTTTCAATGTGCCATTTGTCGTAGAAATTGTTTTAATCGAAGCAACGGGAGTGCTGAAATTCTTTGCTGTTGAAAAAAATTACGCCACTGACCTCGACGTGATTCGAACACGCAACCTTCTGATCTGGAGTCAGACGCGCTACCGTTGCGCCACGAAGTCTGATTGCACTGCGCCGACGGGCTCCTTGTGCCACTTTTGCACGTATGAGCAACGGGACCGTGCCAAATATCACAGATTATTAATTCTTCATCTATATCCAAATATGGATCAGAATTCTGATCCTGTCAGTCATGGGTTTTGGTTTTCATCACTCTTGTGCTTTCATGAGAAAATGCTATAGATTGTGTCAAACAATGCCTACTAAATTTTCAGGTTGATGTGAATAATGTAACTGCTTTTCTCTCACAAATTGCAAGGTATACATTTTGAGAGAATACAATACAACCCTCACAGGCTTAATGCCAAATGCAGTGCATCTAAAACATAATGGTCACAATGTGACACCTGTGAGTGGCATTTAGGCTTGCAACTTCCCCAAAGTTGACCAATTTGTGGAAGTAATCAAAAAGCATTTCAAGCAATGTTCAGGTAGAAATTAAATGAGCACGACGCCACACTTGTTAGGAGTACCATAGACCAATATTCGGGGTTGACCGTGAAGATAGACAACGCTGCCACTGGATTCATGGATTTGACAAGTACTGCACTTCACCAGTAATTGATTTTTGAATTTTGGCACACTACCACGGCACTGCATTGATGTAGATTACTGTGGAGTGGCAATGTGATAATTGATGATTGACTGAGGGTCTATCGACCACTTTCTGAGGGGTGACTGATTTGCAGGGGAGAAAAGTTCCCGAGATGAAATAGGGTCCCTAACTATCACCTACCTTTGTTGACAGAGTCCAGCGAGATTAGTCTCATTTGAAAAACGGACATGATGTCACATGTATATACGAGTCCGTCCAAGTGCATAATTTTAAGCCTTCAAACCCATTGAAACACACCAAAAACTGCATGTGTTTTGGCTAGCGTGCTAACTAGCTACAGCTAAGATTATAACTGCTGAGCAGATCGCTGAGTTGGCATGGCAGTAAAGACTTTTGCTGGCTGCACATACTCCAAGATCATAGTGAAATCTCAATATTACTAAATATATTTCAACAATATATGACGTATTACTAGCCTAAATATTATTTACTATTGGCGTAAATATGGGGGACACTGCCACTGCATTTCAGGATTCCAAAGGTCCAGGATTTGGCATATCCCAATATGGCTCAACCTCCTCAATGTGTCATTCTGCGCCACTTGCAGAGCCTGGATAGCTCAGTCGGTAGAGCATCAGACTTTTAATCTGAGGGTCCAGGGTTCAAGTCCCTGTTCGGGCGGTGTGTTTCACCCTGTTTGTCTGCCATTGAATAGTGGAAGCAGAGTGTGTTTTAGATCTTTAAACGCTCATTTCCTGTGTGAAAATCCACGCGTTATGGCTTGTCCGTCCATCTCTTCATATGTACGACAGTCGCCACTGTTTGTCAAACAGGCTGAAATGGCGCACGTGGCTGTCATTTAAATCCAGTGCGGTCACTTTAATCTGCGTGTAAATGGAAGCACACTTCCCCTTGTTTCATGGCAAGTGTGGTTCCTTTAGTCAGCCAAAGCGGCCCTTCATTTTGATGTTAAGGCTTTCAACGTGCCATTTGTCGTAGAAATTGTTTTAATCGAAGCAACGGGAGTGCTGAAATTCTTTGCTGTTGAAAAAAATTACGCCACTGACCTCGACGTGATTCGAACACGCAACCTTCTGATCTGGAGTCAGACGCGCTACCGTTGCGCCACGAAGTCTAATTGCACTGCGCCGACGGGCTCCTTGTGCCACTTTTGCACGTATGAGCAACGGGACCGTGCCAAATATCACAGATGATTAATTCTTCATCTATATCCAAATATGGATCAGAATTCTGATCCTGTCAGTCATGGGTTTTGGTTTTCATCACTCTTGTGCTTTCATGAGAAAATGCTATAGATTGTGTCAAACAATGCCTACTAAATTTTCAGGTTGATGTGAATAATGTAACTGCTTTTCTCTCACAAATTGCAAGGTATACATTTTGAGAGAATACAATAAAACCCTCACAGGCTTAATGCCAAATGCAGTGCATCTAAAACATAATGGTCACAATGTGACACCTGTGAGTGGCATTTAGGCTTGCAACTTCCCCAAAGTTGACCAATTTGTGGAAGTAATCAAAAAGCATTTCAAGCAATGTTCAGGTAGAAATTAAATGAGCACGACGCCACACTTGTTAGGAGTACCATAGACCAATATTCGGGGTTGACCGTGAAGATAGACAACGCTGCCACTGGATTCATGGATTTGACAAGTACTGCACTTCACCAGTAATTGATTTTTGAATTTTGGCACACTACCACGGCACTGCATTGATGTAGATTACTGTGGAGTGGCAATGTGATAATTGATGATTGACTGAGGGTCTATCGACCACTTTCTGAGGGGTGACTGATTTGCAGGGGAGAAAAGTTCCCGAGATGAAATAGGGTCCCTAACTATCCCCTACCTTTGTTGACAGAGTCCAGCGAGATTAGTCTCATTTGAAAAACGGACATGATGTCACATGTATATACGAGTCCGTCCAAGTGCATAATTTTAAGCCTTCAAACCCATTGAAACACACCAAAAACTGCATGTGTTTTGGCTAGCGTGCTAACTAGCTACAGCTAAGATTATAACTGCTGAGCAGATCGCTGAGTTGGCATGGCAGTAAAGACTTTTGCTGGCTGCACATACTCCAAGATCATAGTGAAATCTCAATATTACTAAATATATTTCAACAATATATGACGTATTACTAGCCTAAATATTATTTACTATTGGCGTAAATATGGGGGACACTGCCACTGCATTTCAGGATTCCAAAGGTCCAGGATTTGGCATATCCCAATATGGCTCAACCTCCTCAATGTGTCATTCTGCGCCCCTTGCAGAGCCTGGATAGCTCAGTCGGTAGAGCATCAGACTTTTAATCTGAGGGTCCAGGGTTCAGGTCCCTGTTCGGGCGGTGTGTTTCACCCTGTTTGTCTGCCATTGAATAGTGGAAGCAGAGTGTGTTCTGGATCTTTAAACGCTCATTTCCTGTGTGAAAATCCACGCGTTATGGCTTGTCCGTCCATCTCTTCATATGTACGACAGTCGCCACTGTTTGTCAAACAGGCTGAAATGGCGCACGTGGCTGTCATTTAAATCCAGTGCGGTCACTTTAATCTGCGTGTAAATGGAAGCACACTTCCCCTTGTTTCATGGCAAGTGTGGTTGCTTTAGTCAGCCAAAGCGGCCCTTCATTTTGATGTTAAAGCTTTCAATGTGCCATTTGTCGTAGAAATTGTTTTAATCGAAGCAACGGGAGTGCTGAAATTCTTTGCTGTTGAAAAAAATTACGCCACTGACCTCGACGTGATTCGAACACGCAACCTTCTGATCTGGAGTCAGACGCGCTACCGTTGCGCCACGAAGTCTAATTGCACTGCGCCCACGGGCTCCTTGTGCCACTTTTGCACGTATGAGCAACGGGACCGTGCCAAATATCACAGATTATTAATTCTTCATCTATATCCAAATATGGATCAGAATTCTGATCCTGTCAGTCATGGGTTTTGGTTTTCATCACTCTTGTGCTTTCATGAGAAAATGCTATAGATTGTGTCAAACAATGCCTACTAAATTTTCAGGTTGTTGTGAATAATGTAACTGCTTTTCTCTCACAAATTGCAAGGTATACATTTTGAGAGAATACAATAAAACCCTCACAGGCTTAATGCCAAATGCAGTGCATCTAAAACATAATGGTCACAATGTGACACCTGTGAGTGGCATTTAGGATTGCAACTTCCCCAAAGTTGACCAATTTGTGGAAGTAATCAAAAAGCATTTCAAGCAATGTTCAGGTAGAAATTAAATGAGCACGACGCCACACTTGTTAGGAGTACCATAGACCAATATTCGGGGTTGGCCGTGAAGATAGACAACGCTGCCACTGGATTCATGGATTTGACAAGTACTGCACTTCACCAGTAATTGATTTTTGAATTTTGGCACACTACCAAGGCACTGCATTGATGTAGATTACTGTGGAGTGGCAATGTGATAATTGATGATTGACTGAGGGTCTATCGACCACTTTCTGAGGGGTGACTGATTTGCAGGGGAGAAAAGTTCCCGAGATGAAATAGGGTCCCTAACTATCACCTACCTTTGTTGACAGAGTCCAGCGAGATTAGTCTCATTTGAAAAACGGACATGATGTCACATGTATATACGAGTCCGTCCAAGTGCATAATTTTAAGCCTTCAAACCCATTGAAACACAACAAAAACTGCATGTGTTTTGGCTAGCGTGCTAACTAGCTACAGCTAAGATTATAACTGCTGAGCAGATCGCTGCTTGCTAAAAGGATTTCAGATCCTATCTTGACCCAACAGCGGCTTACATTAGGACCTAGCCAGGAGCCAGATAGCAGCATGAATGCATCAGTAAATGAGGCAATCAATATAGCAGCAAACTATCGTTAGCAGTTTAAAATGGGCCAAATGGCTAGTAAATTCAAATTGTATGAAGCGAGCCTGGTCAAGGGGAAGTGTGCTTCCATTTACACGCAGATTAAAGTGACCGCACTGGATTTAAATGACAGCCACTTGCGCCATTTCAGCCTGTTTGACAAACAGTGGCGACTGTCGTACATATGAAGAGATGGACGGACAAGCCATAACGCGTGGATTTTCACACAGGAAATGAGCGTTTAAAGATCTAAAACACACTCTGCTTCCACTATTCAATGGCAGACAAACAGGGTGAAACACACCGCCCGAACAGGGACTTGAACCCTGGACCCTCAGATTAAAAGTCTGATGCTCTACCGACTGAGCTATCCGGGCTCGGCAAGGGGCGCAGAATGACACATTGAGGAGGTTGAGCCATATTGGGATATGCCAAATCCTGGACCTTTGGAATCCTGAAATGCAGTGGCAGTGTCCCCCATATTTACGCCAATAGTAAATAATATTTAGGCTAGTAATACGCCCTTTAATGTTACGCCCAGTGCTTTTTAACATTGCACTCCTTACCTGTGCTGTCACCGAAATCTTGGGACTATAGCATGTTTCAATTTGCGACAGTCTGGAGGGCCATGGCGGAAGCTCGGCCTTTAATGTGGGCTCATTAGTCTAGGGGTATGATTCTCGCTTTGGGTGCGAGAGGTCCCGTGTTCAAATCCCGGACGAGCCCTCTGAGCCGTGCGTCAGCAGTGACTTCTTTGCTGGTCTTCCAGAGTTGTACCAGCTGATGTTATCTTAAATCTCGGAAACATGAACGCTTGCTCACAGTGCAATATCTCCATAAAGCCAGTCAATGATTCCTTTCAGATCACACAGAGCTTTGTACATTGTATATTTTGCAGCTCTTTGGTAAAACTGGTAAAATGCAGTGCACCCCCTGCTCCCCCCAAACTTTGCCTATGCATTAACTGCTTTTGGAGATTTCTCTCTTGATGGACAAAATGCTACATGTTTTGAAATGTAGATGGGTTTGAAAATGCATTCTTGGGTTTCAAGACCACTCGTGGCAGCCGTTTGTGTTGAGTGAAGAATGCACTGAGTGCCCTCAGCAACATTAATAGGCCACCTCCCAATGCATTCTGGACCATTCACACTCTTTTGTATTATTGATACATTTGCTTGTGTAAATGTGCCACCAAAAAAAAACATGTTTTTTCATCACCTAATTCAATTCATACTATTTTTCCAATCCAATAGGCATCCACAGACATAGACATTAGGATGTTTCCATTTAAATTGTACACCCCTTAATGGCTACAAACAAGTGATTATGTAGTGAATTAATTACAGCCACTCATTAGCCCTTCTGAGACATTATTCCAAGGTTACTGACATGTGGCATGGTCTCTGTTCCGTTCACAAAAAACAGCCTCTTTTTACAACTGTTTAGTTAACACGCTAACATTAATTTGTTCATAATGTCATAAGAAAAACATTGAAAACATGATTTGATTGACTGATTGTAAAAGAGAATGCCTTCACAATGCATTGCAGCCCTGGCATAGGAGTCCACATGTGGTTGGAGACGATTGCATTTGCACGTTGGTGTCCATGCATTTATGATGTCAAAATTCAACCATTTCGGTAATGTGAAATTCCCAGGTGCTAAAATGCACTGCTTTCTCGATGCAAGTTTGCATGCATGTATTTCGTGTCATGATACAATTGATTTAAGTTTAGATCGACCAGAAAGGGCCAAACTGCTGACGTGCTGAACATTAATACATTGCGCTCTGCTCACATTGGTTTGAAATGGATCCTGTGTTGCTTCCGGCACCCGACAGAGACGTTTTTGCATAACAATCCACTGCAAGGAGATAAAAAGCACAAGAAAACAGCATTGGCCAGTCATCAAACACAGGTCAACTTCTTGCAAAGCAGCTCTGCTTAGCACTATACCACCAGGTCGCTTTGACAATGCGCTCCTTACCTCTGCTGTCATCGAAGTCTTGGAACTACAACGTGTTTCAATTTCTGACAGTCTGGAGGGGTGTGGCGAAAAAGCACACTCAAATGTGAGCTCGTTGGTCTAGGGGTATGATTCTTGTTTCGGGTGCGAGAGGTCCAGGGTTCAAATCCCGGATGAGCCCTCAGGGTCGCGCGTCAGCTGTGACCTCTTTGCAGATCTGCAATTCCAGCCTTGTGTTTTGTCTCAAAAATGAAAAAACATGAAAGCTCGCTCGCAGTGCGAGATCGCTTTAAGTCCAAAAAACGATCCTTTTCGGATCATTGGGCGCTTTGTATGTTGCATGTTTCGCAGCACCTTGATGCAAAATGGCAGCGGAGGGATTCGAACCCTCGCCTCCGAAGAGACTGGAGCCTTAATCCAGCGCCTTAGACCGCTCGGCCACGCTACCTCATACCGCTGAGACCACTATCAAGAAATAGATTGAATTCTCACAGTAGTAATGCTTATACGCATTTTTCACAACTTTTATGTGCATATGAAGGATGTTTTACATAATATGATGAAAGCCGACAGGAAAGCTTCATATTCTGAGCACTTGTGGTGCTGCCATCAAATGAAAGTGACGACATTAACCCACAGGCCAAGCAGGAACTTTGTCGTTGGGGGTGAAAACCTGTGAGGCTTGCATGAACTTCCTTCACAATGCATTGCAGCCCTGGCATTGTAGTCCACATGAGGTTGGAGTCGATTGCCTTTGCCCATTGCTGTCCGTCCGTGGCGAAGACCAGGGTACCAACGTGGGCTCGTTGGTCTAGGGGTATGATTCTCGCTTAGGGTGCGAGAGGTCCCGGGTTCAAATCCCGGACGAGCCCTCGTGGCCCTGCGTCAGCTGCGATCAGGTGGTCTGTTGTTCTAGCAGCTTATTTTGCCACAACTGAAACATCCCTTAAAAGCCACTGAGCCATTTCTTTCAGATTCAAAGCTGAGCTTTGGTGTTGCAAGTTGTGCAGCTTTTTCATAAAAATGGCAGTGGAGGGATTCGAACCCTCGCCTCCGAAGAGACTGGAGCCTAAATCCAGCGCCTTGGACCGCTCGGCCACACTACCTTGCGGCGCTCGTACCGCTTATCACAAATAGATTGAATTCTAGCAGCGGTTCTGGCTTGGTATGTGCCTAACCAAGGCGTTCCTCGTGATATCCCGTTTTACTGCTTTTCCAAGGTACGCGGAATCCGAAATTTTGAAGAGCCAAACATGTCACACACACTGCAATTCAGATAAATGCCACAATATAAGAGCACATTTTCTTAGATTAAACTACCACAGAAACAACATTTGAGAACAAGCTTAGTCAGCTGGACAATTAACCTAATACACACAGGACACTGGCATTTCCAGTAGCCACATGTAATTGTGCATAGTGCTAGGTTACTCCTGCTAACCCAAGGTAAATCTGAAACGGAGCATGCTGCTTCCAACGAGGCCTGTGCATTATCGACAGTCATGGTTACAAGTCAGCTGAAAGACATTGAAATTGGCTGCAGCGAGCAGGTAAAAAAAAAAAGAAGACAGTATTCTGACTTACCCGTTACTTGTTGAAGAATTCCAAGGCCAGCAAAATAGCTTCAGTTTAACTGAACCGGTAACCCGCTTTGTTTTAGCATGTGTCCGAGATGAATGATCTTGGCCCTTCATCCTCTGATCATTTTAGGATATCCAGTTTATGTGTTGGTCTGTCCTCCTTTTAAATTCTAGCTAACATTACCTCATGAAGCTCACAGCAAGGCTATCTGGTAGCTACCTCGCTAGCAAACATTATATCCACCTAGCTAGCTCGAGGAGACAGAAACAGTATCGTAATACTATCTGATGAACATTAATGCATTGTGCTCTGCACAAATTGGCTTGAAATTGATCTTTTCTTTTGCTTTCGGCACCCGAGAGATGCGCTTTTTGCGTAACAATGTACTGCAAGAAGATAAAAAGCACAAGCAATCAGCATTGGCAGGGAAGCAAACACAGGTCAGCTGCTTGCAAGTCAGCTTGGCTCAGCACTAGACCGCCAGTGCTTTTTAACATTGCACTCCTTACCTGTGCTGTCACCGAAATCTTGGGACTATAGCATGTTTCAATTTGCGACAGTCTGGAGGGCCATGGCGGAAGCTCGGCCTTTAATGTGGGCTCGTTGGTCTAGGGGTATGGCCAATTCCCCTCGCTTTGGGTTATGATTCTCGCTTTGGGTGCGAGAGGTCCCGGGTTCAAATCCCGGACGAGCCCTCTGAGCCGTGCGTCAGCAGTGACTTCTTTGCTGGTCTTCCAGAGTTGTACCAGCTGATGTTATCTTAAATCTCGGAAACATGAACGCTTGCTCACAGTGCAATATCTCCATAAAGCCAGTCAATGATTCCTTTCAGATCACACAGAGCTTTGTACATTGTATATTTTGCAGCTCTTTGGTAAAACTGGTAAAATGCAGTGCACCCCCTGCTCCCCCCAAACTTTGCCTATGCATTAACTGCTTTTGGAGATTTCTCTCTTGATGGACAAAATGCTACATGTTTTGAAATGTAGATGGGTTTGAAAATGCATTCTTGGGTTTCAAGACCACTCGTGGCAGCCGTTTGTGTTGAGTGAAGAATGCACTGAGTGCCCTCAGCAACATTAATAGGCCACCTCCCAATGCATTCTGGACCATTCACACTCTTTTGTATTATTGATACATTTGCTTGTGTAAATGTGCCACCAAAAAAAAACATGTTTTTTCATCACCTAATTCAATTCATACTATTTTTCCAATCCAATAGGCATCCACAGACATAGACATTAGGATGTTTCCATTTAAATTGTACACCCCTTAATGGCTACAAACAAGTGATTATGTAGTGAATTAATTACAGCCACTCATTAGCCCTTCTGAGACATTATTCCAAGGTTACTGACATGTGGCATGGTCTCTGTTCCGTTCACAAAAAACAGCCTCTTTTTACAACTGTTTAGTTAACACGCTAACATTAATTTGTTCATAATGTCATAAGAAAAACATTGAAAACATGATTTGATTGACTGATTGTAAAAGAGAATGCCTTCACAATGCATTGCAGCCCTGGCATAGGAGTCCACATGTGGTTGGAGACGATTGCATTTGCACGTTGGTGTCCATGCATTTATGATGTCAAAATTCAACCATTTCGGTAATGTGAAATTCCCAGGTGCTAAAATGCACTGCTTTCTCGATGCAAGTTTGCATGCATGTATTTCGTGTCATGATACAATTGATTTAAGTTTAGATCGACCAGAAAGGGCCAAACTGCTGACGTGCTGAACATTAATACATTGCGCTCTGCTCACATTGGTTTGAAATGGATCCTGTGTTGCTTCCGGCACCCGACAGAGACGTTTTTGCATAACAATCCACTGCAAGGAGATAAAAAGCACAAGAAAACAGCATTGGCCAGTCATCAAACACAGGTCAACTTCTTGCAAAGCAGCTCTGCTTAGCACTATACCACCAGGTCGCTTTGACAATGCGCTCCTTACCTCTGCTGTCATCGAAGTCTTGGAACTACAACGTGTTTCAATTTCTGACAGTCTGGAGGGGTGTGGCGAAAAAGCACACTCAAATGTGAGCTCGTTGGTCTAGGGGTATGATTCTTGTTTCGGGTGCGAGAGGTCCAGGGTTCAAATCCCGGATGAGCCCTCAGGGTCGCGCGTCAGCTGTGACCTCTTTGCAGGTCTGCAATTCCAGCCTTGTGCTTTGTCTCAAAAATGAAAAAACATGAAAGCTCGCTCGCAGTGCGAGATCGCTTTAAGTCCAAAAAACGATCCTTTTCGGATCATTGGGCGCTTTGTATGTTGCATGTTTCGCAGCACCTTGATGCAAAATGGCAGCGGAGGGATTCGAACCCTCGCCTCCGAAGAGACTGGAGCCTTAATCCAGCGCCTTAGACCGCTCGGCCACGCTACCTCATACCGCTGCGACCACTATCAAGAAATAGATTGAATTCTCACAGTAGTAATGCTTATACGCATTTTTCACAACTTTTATGTGCATATGAAGGATGTTTTACATAATATGATGAAAGCCGACAGGAAAGCTTCATATTCTGAGCACTTGTGGTGCTGCCATCAAATGAAAGTGATGACATTATCCCACAGGCCAAGCAGGAACTTTGTCGTTGGGGGTGAAAACCTGTGAGGCTTGCATGAACTTCCTTCACAATGCATTGCAGCCCTGGCATTGTAGTCCACATGAGGTTGGAGTCGATTGCCTTTGCCCATTGCTGTCCGTCCGTGGCGAAGACCAGGGTACCAACGTGGGCTCGTTGGTCTAGGGGTATGATTCTCTCGCTTAGGGTGCGAGAGGTCCCGGGTTCAAATCCCGGACGAGCCCTCGTGGCCCTGCGTCAGCTGCGATCAGGTGGTCTGTTGTTCTAGCAGCTTATTTTGCCACAACTGAAACATCCCTTAAAAGCCACTGAGCCATTTCTTTCAGATTCAAAGCTGAGCTTTGGTGTTGCAAGTTGTGCAGCTTTTTCATAAAAATGGCAGTGGAGGGATTCGAACCCTCGCCTCCGAAGAGACTGGAGCCTAAATCCAGCGCCTTGGACCGCTCGGCCACACTACCTTGCGGCGCTCGTACCGCTTATCACAAATAGATTGAATTCTAGCAGCGGTTCTGGCTTGGTATGTGCCTAACCAAGGCGTTCCTCGTGATATCCCGTTTTACTGCTTTTCCAAGGTACGCGGAATCCGAAATTTTGAAGAGCCAAACATGTCACACACACTGCAATTCAGATAAATGCCACAATATAAGAGCACATTTTCTTAGATTAAACTACCACAGAAACAACATTTGAGAACAAGCTTAGTCAGCTGGACAATTAACCTAATACACACAGGACACTGGCATTTCCAGTAGCCACATGTAATTGTGCATAGTGCTAGGTTACTCCTGCTAACCCAAGGTAAATCTGAAACGGAGCATGCTGCTTCCAACGAGGCCTGTGCATTATCGACAGTCATGGTTACAAGTCAGCTGAAAGACATTGAAATTGGCTGCAGCGAGCAGGTAAAAAAAAAAAGAAGACAGTATTCTGACTTACCCGTTACTTGTTGAAGAATTCCAAGGCCAGCAAAATAGCTTCAGTTTAACTGAACCGGTAACCCGCTTTGTTTTAGCATGTGTCCGAGATGAATGATCTTGGCCCTTCATCCTCTGATCATTTTAGGATATCCAGTTTATGTGTTGGTCTGTCCTCCTTTTAAATTCTAGCTAACATTACCTCATGAAGCTCACAGCAAGGCTATCTGGTAGCTACCTCGCTAGCAAACATTATATCCACCTAGCTAGCTCGAGGAGACAGAAACAGTATCGTAATACTATCTGATGAACATTAATGCATTGTGCTCTGCACAAATTGGCTTGAAATTGATCTTTTCTTTTGCTTTCGGCACCCGAGAGATGCGCTTTTTGCGTAACAATGTACTGCAAGAAGATAAAAAGCACAAGCAATCAGCATTGGCAGGGAAGCAAACACAGGTCAGCTGCTTGCAAGTCAGCTTGGCTCAGCACTAGACCGCCAGTGCTTTTTAACATTGCACTCCTTACCTGTGCTGTCACCGAAATCTTGGGACTATAGCATGTTTCAATTTGCGACAGTCTGGAGGGCCATGGCGGAAGCTCGGCCTTTAATGTGGGCTCGTTGGTCTAGGGGTATGATTCTCGCTTTGGGTGCGAGAGGTCCCGGGTTCAAATCCCGGACGAGCCCTCCGTGCGTAGCAGTGAGACTTCTTTGCTGGTCTTCCAGAGTTGTACCAGCTGATGTTATCTTAAATCTCGGAAACATGAACGCTTGCTCACAGTGCAATATCTCCATAAAGCCAGTCAATGATTCCTTTCAGATCACACAGAGCTTTGTACATTGTATATTTTGCAGCTCTTTGGTAAAACTGGTAAAATGCAGTGCACCCCCTGCTCCCCCCAAACTTTGCCTATGCATTAACTGCTTTTGGAGATTTCTCTCTTGATGGACAAAATGCTACATGTTTTGAAATGTAGATGGGTTTGAAAATGCATTCTTGGGTTTCAAGACCACTCGTGGCAGCCGTTTGTGTTGAGTGAAGAATGCACTGAGTGCCCTCAGCAACATTAATAGGCCACCTCCCAATGCATTCTGGACCATTCACACTCTTTTGTATTATTGATACATTTGCTTGTGTAAATGTGCCACCAAAAAAAAACATGTTTTTTCATCACCTAATTCAATTCATACTATTTTTCCAATCCAATAGGCATCCACAGACATAGACATTAGGATGTTTCCATTTAAATTGTACACCCCTTAATGGCTACAAACAAGTGATTATGTAGTGAATTAATTACAGCCACTCATTAGCCCTTCTGAGACATTATTCCAAGGTTACTGACATGTGGCATGGTCTCTGTTCCGTTCACAAAAAACAGCCTCTTTTTACAACTGTTTAGTTAACACGCTAACATTAATTTGTTCATAATGTCATAAGAAAAACATTGAAAACATGATTTGATTGACTGATTGTAAAAGAGAATGCCTTCACAATGCATTGCAGCCCTGGCATAGGAGTCCACATGTGGTTGGAGACGATTGCATTTGCACGTTGGTGTCCATGCATTTATGATGTCAAAATTCAACCATTTCGGTAATGTGAAATTCCCAGGTGCTAAAATGCACTGCTTTCTCGATGCAAGTTTGCATGCATGTATTTCGTGTCATGATACAATTGATTTAAGTTTAGATCGACCAGAAAGGGCCAAACTGCTGACGTGCTGAACATTAATACATTGCGCTCTGCTCACATTGGTTTGAAATGGATCCTGTGTTGCTTCCGGCACCCGACAGAGACGTTTTTGCATAACAATCTACTGCAAGGAGATAAAAAGCACAAGAAAACAGCATTGGCCAGTCATCAAACACAGGTCAACTTCTTGCAAAGCAGCTCTGCTTAGCACTATACCACCAGGTCGCTTTGACAATGCGCTCCTTACCTCTGCTGTCATCGAAGTCTTGGAACTACAACGTGTTTCAATTTCTGACAGTCTGGAGGGGTGTGGCGAAAAAGCACACTCAAATGTGAGCTCGTTGGTCTAGGGGTATGATTCTTGTTTCGGGTGCGAGAGGTCCAGGGTTCAAATCCCGGATGAGCCCTCAGGGTCGCGCGTCAGCTGTGACCTCTTTGCAGGTCTGCAATTTTAGCCTTGTGTTTTGTCTCAAAAATGAAAAAACATGAAAGCTCGCTCGCAGTGCGAGATCGCTTTAAGTCCAAAAAACGATCCTTTTCGGATCATTGGGCGCTTTGTATGTTGCATGTTTCGCAGCACCTTGATGCAAAATGGCAGCGGAGGGATTCGAACCCTCGCCTCCGAAGAGACTGGAGCCTTAATCCAGCGCCTTAGACCGCTCGGCCACGCTACCTCATACCGCTGCGACCACTATCAAGAAATAGATTGAATTCTCACAGTAGTAATGCTTATACGCATTTTTCACAACTTTTATGTGCATATGAAGGATGTTTTACATAATATGATGAAAGCCGACAGGAAAGCTTCATATTCTGAGCACTTGTGGTGCTGCCATCAAATGAAAGTGACGACATTATCCCACAGGCCAAGCAGGAACTTTGTCGTTGGGGGTGAAAACCTGTGAGGCTTGCATGAACTTCCTTCACAATGCATTGCAGCCCTGGCATTGTAGTCCACATGAGGTTGGAGTCGATTGCCTTTGCCCATTGCTGTCCGTCCGTGGCGAAGACCAGGGTACCAACGTGGGCTCGTTGGTCTAGGGGTATGATTCTCGCTTAGGGTGCGAGAGGTCCCGGGTTCAAATCCCGGACGAGCCCTCGTGGCCCTGCGTCAGCTGCGATCAGGTGGTCTGTTGTTCTAGCAGCTTATTTTGCCACAACTGAAACATCCCTTAAAAGCCACTGAGCCATTTCTTTCAGATTCAAAGCTGAGCTTTGGTGTTGCAAGTTGTGCAGCTTTTTCATAAAAATGGCAGTGGAGGGATTCGAACCCTCGCCTCCGAAGAGACTGGAGCCTAAATCCAGCGCCTTGGACCGCTCGGCCACACTACCTTGCGGCGCTCGTACCGCTTATCACAAATAGATTGAATTCTAGCAGCGGTTCTGGCTTGGTATGTGCCTAACCAAGGCGTTCCTCGTGATATCCCGTTTTACTGCTTTTCCAAGGTACGCGGAATCCGAAATTTTGAAGAGCCAAACATGTCACACACACTGCAATTCAGATAAATGCCACAATATAAGAGCACATTTTCTTAGATTAAACTACCACAGAAACAACATTTGAGAACAAGCTTAGTCAGCTGGACAATTAACCTAATACACACAGGACACTGGCATTTCCAGTAGCCACATGTAATTGTGCATAGTGCTAGGTTACTCCTGCTAACCCAAGGTAAATCTGAAACGGAGCATGCTGCTTCCAACGAGGCCTGTGCATTATCGACAGTCATGGTTACAAGTCAGCTGAAAGACATTGAAATTGGCTGCAGCGAGCAGGTAAAAAAAAAAAGAAGACAGTATTCTGACTTACCCGTTACTTGTTGAAGAATTCCAAGGCCAGCAAAATAGCTTCAGTTTAACTGAACCGGTAACCCGCTTTGTTTTAGCATGTGTCCGAGATGAATGATCTTGGCCCTTCATCCTCTGATCATTTTAGGATATCCAGTTTATGTGTTGGTCTGTCCTCCTTTTAAATTCTAGCTAACATTACCTCATGAAGCTCACAGCAAGGCTATCTGGTAGCTACCTCGCTAGCAAACATTATATCCACCTAGCTAGCTCGAGGAGACAGAAACAGTATCGTAATACTATCTGATGAACATTAATGCATTGTGCTCTGCACAAATTGGCTTGAAATTGATCTTTTCTTTTGCTTTCGGCACCCGAGAGATGCGCTTTTTGCGTAACAATGTACTGCAAGAAGATAAAAAGCACAAGCAATCAGCATTGGCAGGGAAGCAAACACAGGTCAGCTGCTTGCAAGTCAGCTTGGCTCAGCACTAGACCGCCAGTGCTTTTTAACATTGCACTCCTTACCTGTGCTGTCACCGAAATCTTGGGACTATAGCATGTTTCAATTTGCGACAGTCTGGAGGGCCATGGCGGAAGCTCGGCCTTTAATGTGGGCTCGTTGGTCTAGGGGTATGATTCTCGCTTTGGGTGCGAGAGGTCCCGGGTTCAAATCCCGGACGAGCCCTCTGAGCCGTGCGTCAGCAGTGACTTCTTTGCTGGTCTTCCAGAGTTGTACCAGCTAATGTTATCTTAAATCTCGGAAACATGAACGCTTGCTCACAGTGCAATATCTCCATAAAGCCAGTCAATGATTCCTTTCAGATCACACAGAGCTTTGTACATTGTATATTTTGCAGCTCTTTGGTAAAACTGGTAAAATGCAGTGCACCCCCTGCTCCCCCCAAACTTTGCCTATGCATTAACTGCTTTTGGAGATTTCTCTCTTGATGGACAAAATGCTACATGTTTTGAAATGTAGATGGGTTT
This sequence comes from Ilyophis sp. 1 JC-2022, assembly GCA_022702515.1. Lineage (NCBI taxonomy): Eukaryota > Metazoa > Chordata > Actinopteri > Anguilliformes > Synaphobranchidae > Ilyophis > Ilyophis sp. 1 JC-2022. The sequence continues at coordinate 71,881,652 of CM040397.1, read as the reverse complement.
GAAAATGCATTCTTGGGTTTCAAGACCACTCGTGGCAGCCGTTTGTGTTGAGTGAAGATTGCTCTGAGTGCCCTCAGCAACATTAATAGGCCACCTCCCAATGCATTCTGGACCATTCACACTCTTTTGTATTATTGATACATTTGCTTGTGTAAATGTGCCACCAAAAAAAAACATGTTTTTTCATCACCTAATTCAATTCATACTATTTTTCCAATCCAATAGGCATCCACAGACATAGACATTAGGATGTTTCCATTTAAATTGTACACCCCTTAATGGCTACAAACAAGTGATTATGTAGTGAATTAATTACAGCCACTCATTAGCCCTTCTGAGACATTATTCCAAGGTTACTGACATGTGGCATGGTCTCTGTTCCGTTCACAAAAAACAGCCTCTTTTTACAACTGTTTAGTTAACACGCTAACATTAATTTGTTCATAATGTCATAAGAAAAACATTGAAAACATGATTTGATTGACTGATTGTAAAAGAGAATGCCTTCACAATGCATTGCAGCCCTGGCATAGGAGTCCACATGTGGTTGGAGACGATTGCATTTGCACGTTGGTGTCCATGCATTTATGATGTCAAAATTCAACCATTTCGGTAATGTGAAATTCCCAGGTGCTAAAATGCACTGCTTTCTCGATGCAAGTTTGCATGCATGTATTTCGTGTCATGATACAATTGATTTAAGTTTAGATCGACCAGAAAGGGCCAAACTGCTGACGTGCTGAACATTAATACATTGCGCTCTGCTCACATTGGTTTGAAATGGATCCTGTGTTGCTTCCGGCACCCGACAGAGACGTTTTTGCATAACAATCTACTGCAAGGAGATAAAAAGCACAAGAAAACAGCATTGGCCAGTCATCAAACACAGGTCAACTTCTTGCAAAGCAGCTCTGCTTAGCACTATACCACCAGGTCGCTTTGACAATGCGCTCCTTACCTCTGCTGTCATCGAAGTCTTGGAACTACAACGTGTTTCAATTTCTGACAGTCTGGAGGGGTGTGGCGAAAAAGCACACTCAAATGTGGGCTCGTTGGTCTAGGGGTATGATTCTTGTTTCGGGTGCGAGAGGTCCAGGGCTCAAATCCCGGATGAACCCTCAGGGTCGCGCGTCAGCTGTGACCTCTTTGCAGGTCTGCAATTTTAGCCTTGTGTTTTGTCTCAAAAATGAAAAAACATGAAAGCTCGCTCGCAGTGCGAGATCGCTTTAAGTCCAAAAAACGATCCTTTTCGGATCATTGGGCGCTTTGTATGTTGCATGTTTCGCAGCACCTTGATGCAAAATGGCAGCGGAGGGATTCGAACCCTCGCCTCCGAAGAGACTGGAGCCTTAATCCAGCGCCTTAGACCGCTCGGCCACGCTACCTCATACCGCTGCGACCACTATCAAGAAATAGATTGAATTCTCACAGTAGTAATGCTTATACGCATTTTTCACAACTTTTATGTGCATATGAAGGATGTTTTACATAATATGATGAAAGCCGACAGGAAAGCTTCATATTCTGAGCACTTGTGGTGCTGCCATCAAATGAAAGTGACGACATTAACCCACAGGCCAAGCAGGAACTTTGTCGTTGGGGGTGAAAACCTGTGAGGCTTGCATGAACTTCCTTCACAATGCATTGCAGCCCTGGCATTGTAGTCCACATGAGGTTGGAGTCGATTGCCTTTGCCCATTGCTGTCCGTCCGTGGCGAAGACCAGGGTACCAAGGTGGGCTCGTTGGTCTAGGGGTATGATTCTCGCTTAGGGTGCGAGAGGTCCCGGGTTCAAATCCCGGACGAGCCCTCGTGGCCCTGCGTCAGCTGCGATCTGGTGGTCTGTTGTTCTAGCAGCTTATTTTGCCACAACTGAAACATCCCTTAAAAGCCACTGAGCCATTTCTTTCAGATTCAAAGCTGAGCTTTGGTGTTGCAAGTTGTGCAGCTTTTTCATAAAAATGGCAGTGGAGGGATTCGAACCCTCGCCTCCGAAGAGACTGGAGCCTAAATCCAGCTCCTTGGACCGCTCGGCCACACTACCTTGCGGCGCTCGTACCGCTTATCACAAATAGATTGAATTCTAGCAGCGGTTCTGGCTTGGTATGTGCCTAACCAAGGCGTTCCTCGTGATATCCCGTTTTACTGCTTTTCCAAGGTACGCGGAATCCGAAATTTTGAAGAGCCAAACATGTCACACACACTGCAATTCAGATAAATGCCACAATATAAGAGCACATTTTCTTAGATTAAACTACCACAGAAACAACATTTGAGAACAAGCTTAGTCAGCTGGACAATTAACCTAATACACACAGGACACTGGCATTTCCAGTAGCCACATGTAATTGTGCATAGTGCTAGGTTACTCCTGCTAACCCAAGGTAAATCTGAAACGGAGCATGCTGCTTCCAACGAGGCCTGTGCATTATCGACAGTCATGGTTACAAGTCAGCTGAAAGACATTGAAATTGGCTGCAGCGAGCAGGTAAAAAAAAAAAGAAGACAGTATTCTGACTTACCCGTTACTTGTTGAAGAATTCCAAGGCCAGCAAAATAGCTTCAGTTTAACTGAACCGGTAACCCGCTTTGTTTTAGCATGTGTCCGAGATGAATGATCTTGGCCCTTCATCCTCTGATCATTTTAGGATATCCAGTTTATGTGTTGGTCTGTCCTCCTTTTAAATTCTAGCTAACATTACCTCATGAAGCTCACAGCAAGGCTATCTGGTAGCTACCTCGCTAGCAAACATTATATCCACCTAGCTAGCTCGAGGAGACAGAAACAGTATCGTAATACTATCTGATGAACATTAATGCATTGTGCTCTGCACAAATTGGCTTGAAATTGATCTTTTCTTTTGCTTTCGGCACCCGAGAGATGCGCTTTTTGCGTAACAATGTACTGCAAGAAGATAAAAAGCACAAGCAATCAGCATTGGCAGGGAAGCAAACACAGGTCAGCTGCTTGCAAGTCAGCTTGGCTCAGCACTAGACCGCCAGTGCTTTTTAACATTGCACTCCTTACCTGTGCTGTCACCGAAATCTTGGGACTATAGCATGTTTCAATTTGCGACAGTCTGGAGGGCCATGGCGGAAGCTCGGCCTTTAATGTGGGCTCGTTGGTCTAGGGGTATGATTCTCGCTTTGGGTGTTCAAATCCCGGTCTGAGCCTCTGAGCCGTGCGTCAGCAGAGACTTCTTCTTTGGTGGTCTTCCAGAGTTGTACCAGCTGATGTTATCTTAAATCTCGGAAACATGAACGCTTGCTCACAGTGCAATATCTCCATAAAGCCAGTCAATGATTCCTTTCAGATCACACAGAGCTTTGTACATTGTATATTTTGCAGCTCTTTGGTAAAACTGGTAAAATGCAGTGCACCCCCTGCTCCCCCCAAACTTTGCCTATGCATTAACTGCTTTTGGAGATTTCTCTCTTGATGGACAAAATGCTACATGTTTTGAAATGTAGATGGGTTTGAAAATGCATTCTTGGGTTTCAAGACCACTCGTGGCAGCCGTTTGTGTTGAGTGAAGAATGCACTGAGTGCCCTCAGCAACATTAATAGGCCACCTCCCAATGCATTCTGGACCATTCACACTCTTTTGTATTATTGATACATTTGCTTGTGTAAATGTGCCACCAAAAAAAAACATGTTTTTTCATCACCTAATTCAATTCATACTATTTTTCCAATCCAATAGGCATCCACAGACATAGACATTAGGATGTTTCCATTTAAATTGTACACCCCTTAATGGCTACAAACAAGTGATTATGTAGTGAATTAATTACAGCCACTCATTAGCCCTTCTGAGACATTATTCCAAGGTTACTGACATGTGGCATGGTCTCTGTTCCGTTCACAAAAAACAGCCTCTTTTTACAACTGTTTAGTTAACACGCTAACATTAATTTGTTCATAATGTCATAAGAAAAACATTGAAAACATGATTTGATTGACTGATTGTAAAAGAGAATGCCTTCACAATGCATTGCAGCCCTGGCATAGGAGTCCACATGTGGTTGGAGACGATTGCATTTGCACGTTGGTGTCCATGCATTTATGATGTCAAAATTCAACCATTTCGGTAATGTGAAATTCCCAGGTGCTAAAATGCACTGCTTTCTCGATGCAAGTTTGCATGCATGTATTTCGTGTCATGATACAATTGATTTAAGTTTAGATCGACCAGAAAGGGCCAAACTGCTGACGTGCTGAACATTAATACATTGCGCTCTGCTCACATTGGTTTGAAATGGATCCTGTGTTGCTTCCGGCACCCGACAGAGACGTTTTTGCATAACAATCTACTGCAAGGAGATAAAAAGCACAAGAAAACAGCATTGGCCAGTCATCAAACACAGGTCAACTTCTTGCAAAGCAGCTCTGCTTAGCACTATACCACCAGGTCGCTTTGACAATGCGCTCCTTACCTCTGCTGTCATCGAAGTCTTGGAACTACAACGTGTTTCAATTTCTGACAGTCTGGAGGGGTGTGGCGAAAAAGCACACTCAAATGTGGGCTCGTTGGTCTAGGGGTATGATTCTCGTTTCGGGTGCGAGAGATCCAGGGTTCAAATCCCGGACGAGCCCTCAGGGTCGCGCGTCAGCTGTGACCTCTTTGCAGGTCTGCAATTCTAGCCTTGGGTTTTGTCTCAAAAATGAAAAAACATGAAAGCTCGCTCGCAGTGCGAGATCGCTTTAAGTCCAAAAAACGATCCTTTTCGGATCATTGGGCGCTTTGTATGTTGCATGTTTCGCAGCACCTTGATGCAAAATGGCAGCGGAGGGATTCGAACCCTCGCCTCCGAAGAGACTGGAGCCTTAATCCAGCGCCTTAGACCGCTCGGCCACGCTACCTCATACCGCTGCGACCACTATCAAGAAATAGATTGAATTCTCACAGTAGTAATGCTTATACGCATTTTTCACAACTTTTATGTGCATATGAAGGATGTTTTACATAATATGATGAAAGCCGACAGGAAAGCTTCATATTCTGAACACTTGTGGTGCTGCCATCAAATGAAAGTGACGACATTAACCCACAGGCCAAGCAGGAACTTTGTCGTTGGGGGTGAAAACCTGTGAGGCTTGCATGAACTTCCTTCACAATGCATTGCAGCCCTGGCATTGTAGTCCACATGAGGTTGGAGTCGATTGCCTTTGCCCATTGCTGTCCGTCCGTGGCGAAGACCAGGGTACCAAGGTGGGCTCGTTGGTCTAGGGGTATGATTCTCGCTTAGGGTGCGAGAGGTCCCGGGTTCAAATCCCGGACGAGCCCTCGTGGCCCTGCGTCAGCTGCGATCTGGTGGTCTGTTGTTCTAGCAGCTTATTTTGCCACAACTGAAACATCCCTTAAAAGCCACTGAGCCATTTCTTTCAGATTCAAAGCTGAGCTTTGGTGTTGCAAGTTGTGCAGCTTTTTCATAAAAATGGCAGTGGAGGGATTCGAACCCTCGCCTCCGAAGAGACTGGAGCCTAAATCCAGCTCCTTGGACCGCTCGGCCACACTACCTTGCGGCGCTCGTACCGCTTATCACAAATAGATTGAATTCTAGCAGCGGTTCTGGCTTGGTATGTGCCTAACCAAGGCGTTCCTCGTGATATCCCGTTTTACTGCTTTTCCAAGGTACGCGGAATCCGAAATTTTGAAGAGCCAAACATGTCACACACACTGCAATTCAGATAAATGCCACAATATAAGAGCACATTTTCTTGGATTAAACTACCACAGAAACAACATTTGAGAACAAGCTTACTCAGCTGGACAATTAACCTAATACACACAGGACACTGGCATTTCCAGTAGCCACATGTAATTGTGCATAGTGCTAGGTTACTCCTGCTAACCCAAGGTAAATCTGAAACGGAGCATGCTGCTTCCAACGAGGCCTGTGCATTATCGACAGTCATGGTTACAAGTCAGCTGAAAGACATTGAAATTGGCTGCAGCGAGCAGGTAAAAAAAAAAAGAAGACAGTATTCTGACTTACCCGTTACTTGTTGAAGAATTCCAAGGCCAGCAAAATAGCTTCAGTTTAACTGAACCGGTAACCCGCTTTGTTTTAGCATGTGTCCGAGATGAATGATCTTGGCCCTTCATCCTCTGATCATTTTAGGATATCCAGTTTATGTGTTGGTCTGTCCTCCTTTTAAATTCTAGCTAACATTACCTCATGAAGCTCACAGCAAGGCTATCTGGTAGCTACCTCGCTAGCAAACATTATATCCACCTAGCTAGCTCGAGGAGACAGAAACAGTATCGTAATACTATCTGATGAACATTAATGCATTGTGCTCTGCACAAATTGGCTTGAAATTGATCTTTTCTTTTGCTTTCGGCACCCGAGAGATGCGCTTTTTGCGTAACAATGTACTGCAAGAAGATAAAAAGCACAAGCAATCAGCATTGGCAGGGAAGCAAACACAGGTCAGCTGCTTGCAAGTCAGCTTGGCTCAGCACTAGACCGCCAGTGCTTTTTAACATTGCACTCCTTACCTGTGCTGTCACCGAAATCTTGGGACTATAGCATGTTTCAATTTGCGACAGTCTGGAGGGCCATGGCGGAAGCTCGGCCTTTAATGTGGGCTCGTTGGTCTAGGGGTATGATTCTCGCTTTGGGTGCGAGAGGTCCCGGGTTCAAATCCCGGACGAGCCCTCTGAGCCGTGCGTCAGCAGAGACTGACTTCTTTGCTGGTCTTCCAGAGTTGTACCAGCTGATGTTATCTTAAATCTCGGAAACATGAACGCTTGCTCACAGTGCAATATCTCCATAAAGCCAGTCAATGATTCCTTTCAGATCACACAGAGCTTTGTACATTGTATATTTTGCAGCTCTTTGGTAAAACTGGTAAAATGCAGTGCACCCCCTGCTCCCCCCAAACTTTGCCTATGCATTAACTGCTTTTGGAGATTTCTCTCTTGATGGACAAAATGCTACATGTTTTGAAATGTAGATGGGTTTGAAAATGCATTCTTGGGTTTCAAGACCACTCGTGGCAGCCGTTTGTGTTGAGTGAAGAATGCACTGAGTGCCCTCAGCAACATTAATAGGCCACCTCCCAATGCATTCTGGACCATTCACACTCTTTTGTATTATTGATACATTTGCTTGTGTAAATGTGCCACCAAAAAAAAACATGTTTTTTCATCACCTAATTCAATTCATACTATTTTTCCAATCCAATAGGCATCCACAGACATAGACATTAGGATGTTTCCATTTAAATTGTACACCCCTTAATGGCTACAAACAAGTGATTATGTAGTGAATTAATTACAGCCACTCATTAGCCCTTCTGAGACATTATTCCAAGGTTACTGACATGTGGCATGGTCTCTGTTCCGTTCACAAAAAACAGCCTCTTTTTACAACTGTTTAGTTAACACGCTAACATTAATTTGTTCATAATGTCATAAGAAAAACATTGAAAACATGATTTGATTGACTGATTGTAAAAGAGAATGCCTTCACAATGCATTGCAGCCCTGGCATAGGAGTCCACATGTGGTTGGAGACGATTGCATTTGCACGTTGGTGTCCATGCATTTATGATGTCAAAATTCAACCATTTCGGTAATGTGAAATTCCCAGGTGCTAAAATGCACTGCTTTCTCGATGCAAGTTTGCATGCATGTATTTCGTGTCATGATACAATTGATTTAAGTTTAGATCGACCAGAAAGGGCCAAACTGCTGACGTGCTGAACATTAATACATTGCGCTCTGCTCACATTGGTTTGAAATGGATCCTGTGTTGCTTCCGGCACCCGACAGAGACGTTTTTGCATAACAATCTACTGCAAGGAGATAAAAAGCACAAGAAAACAGCATTGGCCAGTCATCAAACACAGGTCAACTTCTTGCAAAGCAGCTCTGCTTAGCACTATACCACCAGGTCGCTTTGACAATGCGCTCCTTACCTCTGCTGTCATCGAAGTCTTGGAACTACAACGTGTTTCAATTTCTGACAGTCTGGAGGGGTGTGGCGAAAAAGCACACTCAAATGTGGGCTCGTTGGTCTAGGGGTATGATTCTCGCTTCGGGTGCGAGAGATCCAGGGTTCAAATCCCGGACGGGCCCTCAGGGTCGCGCGTCAGCTGTGACCTCTTTGCAGGTCTGCAATTCTAGCCTTGGGTTTTGTCTCAAAAATGAAAAAACATGAAAGCTCGCTCGCAGTGCGAGATCGCTTTAAGTCCAAAAAACGATCCTTTTCGGATCATTGGGCGCTTTGTATGTTGCATGTTTCGCAGCACCTTGATGCAAAATGGCAGCGGAGGGATTCGAACCCTCGCCTCCGAAGAGACTGGAGCCTTAATCCAGCGCCTTAGACCGCTCGGCCACGCTACCTCATACTGCTGAGACCACTATCAAGAAATAGATTGAATTCTCACAGTAGTAATGCTTATACGCATTTTTCACAACTTTTATGTGCATATGAAGGATGTTTTACATAATATGATGAAAGCCGACAGGAAAGCTTCATATTCTGAACACTTGTGGTGCTGCCATCAAATGAAAGTGACGACATTAACCCACAGGCCAAGCAGGAACTTTGTCGTTGGGGGTGAAAACCTGTGAGGCTTGCATGAACTTCCTTCACAATGCATTGCAGCCCTGGCATTGTAGTCCACATGAGGTTGGAGTCGATTGCCTTTGCCCATTGCTGTCCGTCCGTGGCGAAGACCAGGGTACCAAGGTGGGCTCGTTGGTCTAGGGGTATGATTCTCGCTTAGGGTGCGAGAGGTCCCGGGTTCAAATCCCGGACGAGCCCTCGTGGCCCTGCGTCAGCTGCGATCTGGTGGTCTGTTGTTCTAGCAGCTTATTTTGCCACAACTGAAACATCCCTTAAAAGCCACTGAGCCATTTCTTTCAGATTCAAAGCTGAGCTTTGGTGTTGCAAGTTGTGCAGCTTTTTCATAAAAATGGCAGTGGAGGGATTCGAACCCTCGCCTCCGAAGAGACTGGAGCCTAAATCCAGCTCCTTGGACCGCTCGGCCACACTACCTTGCGGCGCTCGTACCGCTTATCACAAATAGATTGAATTCTAGCAGCGGTTCTGGCTTGGTATGTGCCTAACCAAGGCGTTCCTCGTGATATCCCGTTTTACTGCTTTTCCAAGGTACGCGGAATCCGAAATTTTGAAGAGCCAAACATGTCACACACACTGCAATTCAGATAAATGCCACAATATAAGAGCACATTTTCTTGGATTAAACTACCACAGAAACAACATTTGAGAACAAGCTTACTCAGCTGGACAATTAACCTAATACACACAGGACACTGGCATTTCCAGTAGCCACATGTAATTGTGCATAGTGCTAGGTTACTCCTGCTAACCCAAGGTAAATCTGAAACGGAGCATGCTGCTTCCAACGAGGCCTGTGCATTATCGACAGTCATGGTTACAAGTCAGCTGAAAGACATTGAAATTGGCTGCAGCGAGCAGGTAAAAAAAAAAAGAAGACAGTATTCTGACTTACCCGTTACTTGTTGAAGAATTCCAAGGCCAGCAAAATAGCTTCAGTTTAACTGAACCGGTAACCCGCGTTGTTTTAGCATGTGTCCGAGATGAATGATCTTGGCCCTTCATCCTCTGATCATTTTAGGATATCCAGTTTATGTGTTGGTCTGTCCTCCTTTTAAATTCTAGCTAACATTACCTCATGAAGCTCACAGCAAGGCTATCTGGTAGCTACCTCGCTAGCAAACATTATATCCACCTAGCTAGCTCGAGGAGACAGAAACAGTATCGTAATACTATCTGATGAACATTAATGCATTGTGCTCTGCACAAATTGGCTTGAAATTGATCTTTTCTTTTGCTTTCGGCACCCGAGAGATGCGCTTTTTGCGTAACAATGTACTGCAAGAAGATAAAAAGCACAAGCAATCAGCATTGGCAGGGAAGCAAACACAGGTCAGCTGCTTGCAAGTCAGCTTGGCTCAGCACTAGACCGCCAGTGCTTTTTAACATTGCACTCCTTACCTGTGCTGTCACCGAAATCTTGGGACTATAGCATGTTTCAATTTGCGACAGTCTGGAGGGCCATGGCGGAAGCTTGGCCTTTAATGTGGGCTCGTTGGTCTAGGGGTATGATTCTCGCTTTGGGTGCGAGAGGTCCCGGGTTCAAATCCCGGACGAGCCCTCTGAGCCGTGCGTCAGCAGAGACTTCTTTGCTGGTCTTCCAGAGTTGTACCAGCTGATGTTATCTTAAATCTCGGAAACATGAACGCTTGCTCACAGTGCAATATCTCCATAAAGCCAGTCAATGATTCCTTTCAGATCACACAGAGCTTTGTACATTGTATATTTTGCAGCTCTTTGGTAAAACTGGTAAAATGCAGTGCACCCCCTGCTCCCCCCAAACTTTGCCTATGCATTAACTGCTTTTGGAGATTTCTCTCTTGATGGACAAAATGCTACATGTTTTGAAATGTAGATGGGTTTGAAAATGCATTCTTGGGTTTCAAGACCACTCGTGGCAGCCGTTTGTGTTGAGTGAAGAATGCACTGAGTGCCCTCAGCAACATTAATAGGCCACCTCCCAATGCATTCTGGACCATTCACACTCTTTTGTATTATTGATACATTTGCTTGTGTAAATGTGCCACCAAAAAAAAACATGTTTTTTCATCACCTAATTCAATTCATACTATTTTTCCAATCCAATAGGCATCCACAGACATAGACATTAGGATGTTTCCATTTAAATTGTACACCCCTTAATGGCTACAAACAAGTGATTATGTAGTGAATTAATTACAGCCACTCATTAGCCCTTCTGAGACATTATTCCAAGGTTACTGACATGTGGCATGGTCTCTGTTCCGTTCACAAAAAACAGCCTCTTTTTACAACTGTTTAGTTAACACGCTAACATTAATTTGTTCATAATGTCATAAGAAAAACATTGAAAACATGATTTGATTGACTGATTGTAAAAGAGAATGCCTTCACAATGCATTGCAGCCCTGGCATAGGAGTCCACATGTGGTTGGAGACGATTGCATTTGCACGTTGGTGTCCATGCATTTATGATGTCAAAATTCAACCATTTCGGTAATGTGAAATTCCCAGGTGCTAAAATGCACTGCTTTCTCGATGCAAGTTTGCATGCATGTATTTCGTGTCATGATACAATTGATTTAAGTTTAGATCGACCAGAAAGGGCCAAACTGCTGACGTGCTGAACATTAATACATTGCGCTCTGCTCACATTGGTTTGAAATGGATCCTGTGTTGCTTCCGGCACCCGACAGAGACGTTTTTGCATAACAATCTACTGCAAGGAGATAAAAAGCACAAGAAAACAGCATTGGCCAGTCATCAAACACAGGTCAACTTCTTGCAAAGCAGCTCTGCTTAGCACTATACCACCAGGTCGCTTTGACAATGCGCTCCTTACCTCTGCTGTCATCGAAGTCTTGGAACTACAACGTGTTTCAATTTCTGACAGTCTGGAGGGGTGTGGCGAAAAAGCACACTCAAATGTGGGCTCGTTGGTCTAGGGGTATGATTCTCGCTTCGGGTGCGAGAGGTCCCGGGTTCAAATCCCGGACGAGCCCTCAGGGTCGCGCGTCAGCTGTGACCTCTTTGCAGGTCTGCAATTCTAGCCTTGGGTTTTGTCTCAAAAATGAAAAAACATGAAAGCTCGCTCGCAGTGCGAGATCGCTTTAAGTCCAAAAAACGATCCTTTTCGGATCATTGGGCGCTTTGTATGTTGCATGTTTCGCAGCACCTTGATGCAAAATGGCAGCGGAGGGATTCGAACCCTCGCCTCCGAAGAGACTGGAGCCTTAATCCAGCGCCTTAGACCGCTCGGCCACGCTACCTCATACCGCTGCGACCACTATCAAGAAATAGATTGAATTCTCACAGTAGTAATGCTTATACGCATTTTTCACAACTTTTATGTGCATATGAAGGATGTTTTACATAATATGATGAAAGCCGACAGGAAAGCTTCATATTCTGAACACTTGTGGTGCTGCCATCAAATGAAAGTGACGACATTAACCCACAGGCCAAGCAGGAACTTTGTCGTTGGGGGTGAAAACCTGTGAGGCTTGCATGAACTTCCTTCACAATGCATTGCAGCCCTGGCATTGTAGTCCACATGAGGTTGGAGTCGATTGCCTTTGCCCATTGCTGTCCGTCCGTGGCGAAGACCAGGGTACCAAGGTGGGCTCGTTGGTCTAGGGGTATGATTCTCGCTTAGGGTGCGAGAGGTCCCGGGTTCAAATCCCGGACGAGCCCTCGTGGCCCTGCGTCAGCTGCGATCTGGTGGTCTGTTGTTCTAGCAGCTTATTTTGCCACAACTGAAACATCCCTTAAAAGCCACTGAGCCATTTCTTTCAGATTCAAAGCTGAGCTTTGGTGTTGCAAGTTGTGCAGCTTTTTCATAAAAATGGCAGTGGAGGGATTCGAACCCTCGCCTCCGAAGAGACTGGAGCCTAAATCCAGCTCCTTGGACCGCTCGGCCACACTACCTTGCGGCGCTCGTACCGCTTATCACAAATAGATTGAATTCTAGCAGCGGTTCTGGCTTGGTATGTGCCTAACCAAGGCGTTCCTCGTGATATCCCGTTTTACTGCTTTTCCAAGGTACGCGGAATCCGAAATTTTGAAGAGCCAAACATGTCACACACACTGCAATTCAGATAAATGCCACAATATAAGAGCACATTTTCTTGGATTAAACTACCACAGAAACAACATTTGAGAACAAGCTTACTCAGCTGGACAATTAACCTAATACACACAGGACACTGGCATTTCCAGTAGCCACATGTAATTGTGCATAGTGCTAGGTTACTCCTGCTAACCCAAGGTAAATCTGAAACGGAGCATGCTGCTTCCAACGAGGCCTGTGCATTATCGACAGTCATGGTTACAAGTCAGCTGAAAGACATTGAAATTGGCTGCAGCGAGCAGGTAAAAAAAAAAAGAAGACAGTATTCTGACTTACCCGTTACTTGTTGAAGAATTCCAAGGCCAGCAAAATAGCTTCAGTTTAACTGAACCGGTAACCCGCGTTGTTTTAGCATGTGTCCGAGATGAATGATCTTGGCCCTTCATCCTCTGATCATTTTAGGATATCCAGTTTATGTGTTGGTCTGTCCTCCTTTTAAATTCTAGCTAACATTACCTCATGAAGCTCACAGCAAGGCTATCTGGTAGCTACCTCGCTAGCAAACATTATATCCACCTAGCTAGCTCGAGGAGACAGAAACAGTATCGTAATACTATCTGATGAACATTAATGCATTGTGCTCTGCACAAATTGGCTTGAAATTGATCTTTTCTTTTGCTTTCGGCACCCGAGAGATGCGCTTTTTGCGTAACAATGTACTGCAAGAAGATAAAAAGCACAAGCAATCAGCATTGGCAGGGAAGCAAACACAGGTCAGCTGCTTGCAAGTCAGCTTGGCTCAGCACTAGACCGCCAGTGCTTTTTAACATTGCACTCCTTACCTGTGCTGTCACCGAAATCTTGGGACTATAGCATGTTTCAATTTGCGACAGTCTGGAGGGCCATGGCGGAAGCTTGGCCTTTAATGTGGGCTCGTTGGTCTAGGGGTATGATTCTCGCTTTGGGTGCGAGAGGTCCCGGGTTCAAATCCCGGACGAGCCCTCTGAGCCGTGCGTCAGCAGAGACTTCTTTGCTGGTCTTCCAGAGTTGTACCAGCTGATGTTATCTTAAATCTCGGAAACATGAACGCTTGCTCACAGTGCAATATCTCCATAAAGCCAGTCAATGATTCCTTTCAGATCACACAGAGCTTTGTACATTGTATATTTTGCAGCTCTTTGGTAAAACTGGTAAAATGCAGTGCACCCCCTGCTCCCCCCAAACTTTGCCTATGCATTAACTGCTTTTGGAGATTTCTCTCTTGATGGACAAAATGCTACATGTTTTGAAATGTAGATGGGTTTGAAAATGCATTCTTGGGTTTCAAGACCACTCGTGGCAGCCGTTTGTGTTGAGTGAAGAATGCACTGAGTGCCCTCAGCAACATTAATAGGCCACCTCCCAATGCATTCTGGACCATTCACACTCTTTTGTATTATTGATACATTTGCTTGTGTAAATGTGCCACCAAAAAAAAACATGTTTTTTCATCACCTAATTCAATTCATACTATTTTTCCAATCCAATAGGCATCCACAGACATAGACATTAGGATGTTTCCATTTAAATTGTACACCCCTTAATGGCTACAAACAAGTGATTATGTAGTGAATTAATTACAGCCACTCATTAGCCCTTCTGAGACATTATTCCAAGGTTACTGACATGTGGCATGGTCTCTGTTCCGTTCACAAAAAACAGCCTCTTTTTACAACTGTTTAGTTAACACGCTAACATTAATTTGTTCATAATGTCATAAGAAAAACATTGAAAACATGATTTGATTGACTGATTGTAAAAGAGAATGCCTTCACAATGCATTGCAGCCCTGGCATAGGAGTCCACATGTGGTTGGAGACGATTGCATTTGCACGTTGGTGTCCATGCATTTATGATGTCAAAATTCAACCATTTCGGTAATGTGAAATTCCCAGGTGCTAAAATGCACTGCTTTCTCGATGCAAGTTTGCATGCATGTATTTCGTGTCATGATACAATTGATTTAAGTTTAGATCGACCAGAAAGGGCCAAACTGCTGACGTGCTGAACATTAATACATTGCGCTCTGCTCACATTGGTTTGAAATGGATCCTGTGTTGCTTCCGGCACCCGACAGAGACGTTTTTGCATAACAATCTACTGCAAGGAGATAAAAAGCACAAGAAAACAGCATTGGCCAGTCATCAAACACAGGTCAACTTCTTGCAAAGCAGCTCTGCTTAGCACTATACCACCAGGTCGCTTTGACAATGCGCTCCTTACCTCTGCTGTCATCGAAGTCTTGGAACTACAACGTGTTTCAATTTCTGACAGTCTGGAGGGGTGTGGCGAAAAAGCACACTCAAATGTGGGCTCGTTGGTCTAGGGGTATGATTCTCGCTTCGGGTGCGAGAGGTCCCGGGTTCAAATCCCGGACGAGCCCTCAGGGTCGCGCGTCAGCTGTGACCTCTTTGCAGGTCTGCAATTCTAGCCTTGGGTTTTGTCTCAAAAATGAAAAAACATGAAAGCTCGCTCGCAGTGCGAGATCGCTTTAAGTCCAAAAAACGATCCTTTTCGGATCATTGGGCGCTTTGTATGTTGCATGTTTCGCAGCACCTTGATGCAAAATGGCAGCGGAGGGATTCGAACCCTCGCCTCCGAAGAGACTGGAGCCTTAATCCAGCGCCTTAGACCGCTCGGCCACGCTACCTCATACCGCTGAGACCACTATCAAGAAATAGATTGAATTCTCACAGTAGTAATGCTTATACGCATTTTTCACAACTTTTATGTGCATATGAAGGATGTTTTACATAATATGATGAAAGCCGACAGGAAAGCTTCATATTCTGAACACTTGTGGTGCTGCCATCAAATGAAAGTGACGACATTAACCCACAGGCCAAGCAGGAACTTTGTCGTTGGGGGTGAAAACCTGTGAGGCTTGCATGAACTTCCTTCACAATGCATTGCAGCCCTGGCATTGTAGTCCACATGAGGTTGGAGTCGATTGCCTTTGCCCATTGCTGTCCGTCCGTGGCGAAGACCAGGGTACCAAGGTGGGCTCGTTGGTCTAGGGGTATGATTCTCGCTTAGGGTGCGAGAGGTCCCGGGTTCAAATCCCGGACGAGCCCTCGTGGCCCTGCGTCAGCTGCGATCTGGTGGTCTGTTGTTCTAGCAGCTTATTTTGCCACAACTGAAACATCCCTTAAAAGCCACTGAGCCATTTCTTTCAGATTCAAAGCTGAGCTTTGGTGTTGCAAGTTGTGCAGCTTTTTCATAAAAATGGCAGTGGAGGGATTCGAACCCTCGCCTCCGAAGAGACTGGAGCCTAAATCCAGCTCCTTGGACCGCTCGGCCACACTACCTTGCGGCGCTCGTACCGCTTATCACAAATAGATTGAATTCTAGCAGCGGTTCTGGCTTGGTATGTGCCTAACCAAGGCGTTCCTCGTGATATCCCGTTTTACTGCTTTTCCAAGGTACGCGGAATCCGAAATTTTGAAGAGCCAAACATGTCACACACACTGCAATTCAGATAAATGCCACAATATAAGAGCACATTTTCTTGGATTAAACTACCACAGAAACAACATTTGAGAACAAGCTTACTCAGCTGGACAATTAACCTAATACACACAGGACACTGGCATTTCCAGTAGCCACATGTAATTGTGCATAGTGCTAGGTTACTCCTGCTAACCCAAGGTAAATCTGAAACGGAGCATGCTGCTTCCAACGAGGCCTGTGCATTATCGACAGTCATGGTTACAAGTCAGCTGAAAGACATTGAAATTGGCTGCAGCGAGCAGGTAAAAAAAAAAAGAAGACAGTATTCTGACTTACCCGTTACTTGTTGAAGAATTCCAAGGCCAGCAAAATAGCTTCAGTTTAACTGAACCGGTAACCCGCTTTGTTTTAGCATGTGTCCGAGATGAATGATCTTGGCCCTTCATCCTCTGATCATTTTAGGATATCCAGTTTATGTGTTGGTCTGTCCTCCTTTTAAATTCTAGCTAACATTACCTCATGAAGCTCACAGCAAGGCTATCTGGTAGCTACCTCGCTAGCAAACATTATATCCACCTAGCTAGCTCGAGGAGACAGAAACAGTATCGTAATACTATCTGATGAACATTAATGCATTGTGCTCTGCACAAATTGGCTTGAAATTGATCTTTTCTTTTGCTTTCGGCACCCGAGAGATGCGCTTTTTGCGTAACAATGTACTGCAAGAAGATAAAAAGCACAAGCAATCAGCATTGGCAGGGAAGCAAACACAGGTCAGCTGCTTGCAAGTCAGCTTGGCTCAGCACTAGACCGCCAGTGCTTTTTAACATTGCACTCCTTACCTGTGCTGTCACCGAAATCTTGGGACTATAGCATGTTTCAATTTGCGACAGTCTGGAGGGCCATGGCGGAAGCTCGGCCTTTAATGTGGGCTCGTTGGTCTAGGGGTATGATTCTCGCTTTGGGTGCGAGAGGTCCCGGGTTCAAATCCCGGACGAGCCCTCTGAGCCGTGCGTCAGCAGTGACTTCTTTGCTGGTCTTCCAGAGTTGTACCAGCTGATGTTATCTTAAATCTCGGAAACATGAACGCTTGCTCACAGTGCAATATCTCCATAAAGCCAGTCAATGGCTGCATTCCAATCCCATATTTTTACTGCTTGCATCTTTTCCTCGGTCCTTTCCTCGCTCATTAGCTCCACCCAGTGGAGGCCATAAGGAAAGGATCCAAGGATCACATACGAGGACGCAGCAACCGAGGCAACATGAATTAAGCAAATGGAACGTCCTTGCTCAGTCAAGCGTCAGCTGAAGCGACGTCAATTACTAATGACGTGTGCACAGCTGTATCACCTGTCAAAAAAAAAAAAAAAAAGAGCCGTATCAGCTGTCAGTGGCCATTAATGCTAACGGATTGTTCTGTAGCCTATCGTATTTTTATCTCTGAGCTTGTTTTTGCATGCAAAATGGTATAAACTATTGTTTTATTTGACGCTATATTGCACTGTGAAGTTATCACAATTATTTGCAATGATTTTCTCCCATGCAATTTGACAGATGTGAAAATGACATGTGAAATAAGAATATTGTCTCTCAATTACAGATGTTTGTGTTTGACGTACAGTGTCCCATTAACACATCCACAACAAACGGCTATGTATCACTGTGTGAGTAAAGATCGCACGAAGCATAATTTAAATTGTAAGTAGGCTACACCTATATTCCACACGCTCAATGGCCAATTCATCAATGGACTCGAATGCATGTTTGTTCGTTAAAATTAGAGCACATTACAAATGACACTTCCAGCCAATAACCGAGCTGATGCCGTTTAATTAATTAATCAAGCATGTATGATCTGATGGTATATAAGCGACAGATACTGATTTCAAAACTTAGTTCGCGCACTTCAATAGGCTAGTATACTGGTCTGCTACTGTACGCAATCAACATTTCCGCAATGAACCTAGCGTTCGCCCTAAACGCATGGCACCGGCTTCAGCGGGAACGGTGGCGTTGCCAGTTCAGGGGATCACGACTGGTTCGCTCCGTCCTGTTCCTAAGTGAGGTAAGAATCACGTATTCTCAACAGTAGTCATAAGACAGTGCTCTTGATCAAACATGGACATTGATAAGCATGAAGCACTTTTAACAGTGGGTAGAGTAGAATTCACCTGGATAAATATACAGCAAAGTTATGTCATGCACACATAGTAATTGCATGTTCTATAATACCACACATTTACCTGCATGTAGGACTACAAACTATACATTTGGCTACTGTGGTTTGGTGTTAATCAATCAACTTGTGTGAACTGTAGGCTGCATGTACACACTTCATGTTTTTAATTTCATTCTTTTTTAGGTCGACGATCCAACAGCCGGGCATTATGCCCAAGAAAATGCCACTGTGCCAGTGCTCCAGCTTTACTTTAATGGGGACCAGGACCTCATGGAGGACTACCGTCTGACCCATGGCTCCATAGAAGCATTGATAATGCTACTGCCACATGGGGAGCGTTGGCTGGGCACACCACTTAAGGGTCCAGGAGGTGCCTGCTCTTCAAGGCTCTGGAGGTGGACCACACCTTTGTACCCACGGTCATCACCGCATGTGCCATGCTCCACAACATCTGCCTGACAAAGTGGGACATCCTTGAGGTTGTCGAGAATGTTGGTGATATTGGTATGGCTCCACCACGTCCAGTGAGGGGGGGAACAAAGCGGACATGGCCGGCGAAACCAACTGGCGGGGCAACCGTCTGCTCCAAATGTGTGTCCAGTAGCACTGAATGAACATGATTATATGTAATTTGGCAATTGTTTGAAATATTATTTATACAGGAGAGCTTTTTGTTAGTGTCTCCGTTTCTTTGTTTGTATATTCTCCCTTGCAGCCCCTCTTTCTGTCCATAGTGTTAATCCACGTTTTATTTGTTATGTTAGTGTTAATAAAATCACTTCTGGATACTAACATATCAGTTTCATACATCTTTTCTGTGCCACATTTTCATTATCTTTATTTATTTCAAAACACACTATAAGCATACCACTTTGACACCAATGTATGTCAACCACCTGTCGGGGAAGTGAAGTGTCTATTCAAGAGGATTCTGTAAAATGTCTATTTTCTGAATCCAGCGTTTCCAACGGTCAATGCCCTTCCTTGTTAAAATGTTCAGCACTCTGAATACTGAACACAGGCGATATTGCGTGCTAGAACCACTCACTTATCCTGCAGTAAAAATATATTTAACATCATTTCATAATTATTAGAAATGACAATCCTCAATTCAATCGCATAATTCGTCCATAGGACAGTAACCTGGTGGAAGCAACAAGTCTAATTCAGGCCTAAGAGTACATCATTTCAGTAAAATAAAAACAGTAAATTAGAATAATTAATCATTAATGAATGTAGGCTGACTACTTAGAATTTACAAAAAGGAAGACATTCATTTGAAGTTACCAGTAAAGAGCGAGAGACCAATAAGCCAGAAATAGCCTAGGTATTACCCTCCTGAAGCTTACACGATCAGCCAAATTGTTAGTATTTGTGTGTTTTTTTTCTCCCAAATTGTTTTGTGCTGCTGAAGGGGGCACTCAGATGAAAACTATATCATAAAAGGTAAAAACACAAGTAAAAAACAAATTGACAAACACTTGTGAACTATTTACATTTTATTAAGCATTTTCTCAAACTAATTAGAGCTTTCCAGTGTGGCCTTGAATCGCTCCTCTTTTCTGGTAGCATCTTCCTTCAGGAACCGCAGAACGGCTCCCTCACCGATCCTTCTCCTTTTGGGGGGTGTGGGACCGGCACAGCCTTTAGCCAGGCTGTGCATCCTCTTCCTCCTCCTCCACACACGCCCGGCTACAAGTGACCGCCACAAATCCAGGAAGAGATGAGCCAGTGCCATCTGAGGTCTCATCAGCCACATGTGCCAGGTTTTCTGCAACACATGAGTCCATCAGGACAGGAGGATCAATAGATGGCCTCCCCCTGATGGCCTTATGCATTGCACTAAACCATGGCCATGCGGCTGCTGTGGCCTCTCCCCTGTCTGTCCCGTCTCTGTAGCAGGGCATCTGAGTGCCTACAAGGAAAGATGCAAGGGTGAAGGTGAGCCGTGAGCCTATTGCACAGGCATAATTTTGTTTCAGTATGCAATAGAAACTACACATTTGCAAAGGAAAAACATCATAAATTGAACCTCACCTTATATTTTCGCTTGAGGTTGTCCCATTTCTTTGCAATTTGGGTGGGGCTCACCTGGCCCTGTAGGCCCATCTGCAGACGAATTTCACTGAGGAAAACAACACGTTACCATACCATACCCAAGTGCCCTACAACAATTACTGCCATGCCATAACATTTTCATGTGTTGTCCATTTACAGGGGCAGGCATGCCTCTTGCTATCACACTTACATTAGGGATATCAGAAGTTATCATTTGCATACAATCGACTACTTCAACACAAGACATGAATCACGGTGCATACATTGGGAACACCAAGTCACATGCTAAATATAAGAGTATAGGCAAGCGTATACAATATGGACAGTGACGTGGTCCTGCAAAAAAATAAGAAATTAACACTTTTTTGGCTTATTGCCAAGGGTTCTGTATAACATCTTTTAGTTACACGTGACATCACACATTATAGAATGTATAGAATTTTCACACCTCAGCCGAATGAGGCTGAGGGTGCTCTCATCTGTCCCTGTAAATGACACAACAAACCTGTAAAAGTAAAAGCCAGCTAGTAATGTCTGTGTATAGCCCTAAATCACAACGGCATACGTCAAGGGGCTTCACAAGCCCATATTTCAGACATGACATATGTAAGTACATGATGCAAAATAGTAGGCTATCCTAATAAGCTAGCCTAATATGAATTGCATCGGTCAAAGACAGCAAATGCAGAAACATAGACTGAAATGACATTATTATTTCTCAGTCATACAAGAGTGAGGAAGAACATATTTTGAACGCAAGGCAGCTAGCTGTGTGTTCATGTTTCAGCGTGTTCAACAAGCAGCGACTGTAGAGCCTATTTCTCAGTTAGCCTACTTTTCGGGATACATTCAACAGTGTTAATATAGGCTAAACGTGACATAGCCTATTGCATAGCCTACATATATAGGAAAATTTTATACAGTTTTGAAAAGACATGGGTTCATTGAAGCTTGCGTTTCCTATGCAGCAACATTAGCTCACAAACAACGATATGGGACAAAAAAACGTCCGAAATTTTACGCTTACACGCTGAACTATAATGTTTGTTGTCTCTTTTTTCATGAATAAACTTGCCTTTCGTTTGTCCGAAAGAACGAGTGACATTATAAATTAAAGCGCTTTATAAAATAAATAGAAAGGAATGGAAAGCACTTACATTTGTGTATGAGTGGTCCCGCCATGTTTTTACACAGTGACAGATGTGGTTGTGGATCAAACACGTCACGCGTTCTGAGTAAAGACTTCCGCAAAGGCTGCACTCGTGTTTCCTCACTGAAGGATTCTCCGGGAGCTTCCTCTTTCCCCACTCCTCGCTCCTTGGTGGAGCATTTAGCGGTTTGGAATGTCCTTAAAGATGGCGGACCTCGATCGATTTCCGGGTCAGACGAGGACCAAGGAGAGAGGACGGCTAAAAAATGCGATTGGAATGCAGCCAATGATTCCTTTCAGATCACACAGAGCTTTGTACATTGTATATTTTGCAGCTCTTTGGTAAAACTGGTAAAATGCAGTGCACCCCCTGCTCCCCCCAAACTTTGCCTATGGATTAACTGCTTTTGGAGATTTCTCTCTTGATGGACAAAATGCTACATGTTTTGAAATGTAGATGGGTTTGAAAATGCATTCTTGGGTTTCAAGACCACTAGTGGCAGCCGTTTGTGTTGAGTGAAGAATGCACTGAGTGCCCTCAGCAACATTAATAGGCCACCTCCCATTGCATTCTGGACCATTCACACTCTTTTGTATTATTGATACATTTGCTTGTGTAAATGTGCCACCAAAAAAAAACATGTTTTTTCATCACCTAATTCAATTCATACTATTTGTCCAATCCAATAGGCATCCACAGACATAGATGTTTCCATTTAAATTGTACACCCCTTAATGGCTACAAACAAGTGATTATGTAGTGAATTAATTACAGCCACTCATTAGCCCTTCTGAGACATTATTCCAAGGTTACTGACATGTGGCATGGTCTCTGTTCCGTTCACAAAAAACAGCCTCTTTTTACAACTGTTTAGTTAACACGCTAACATTAATTTGTTCATAATGTCATAAGAAAAACATTGAAAACATGATTTGATTGACTGATTGTAAAAGAGAACGCCTTCACAATGCATTGCAGCCCTGGCATAGGAGTCCACATGTGGTTGGAGACGATTGCATTTGCACGTTGGTGTCCATGCATTTATGATGTCAAAATTCAACCATTTCGGTAATGTGAAATTCCCAGGTGCTAAAATGCGCTGCTTCCTCGATGCAAGTTTGCATGCATGTATTTCGTGTCATGATACAATTGATTTAAGTTTAGATCGACCAGAAAGGGCCAAACTGCTGACGTGCTGAACATTAATACATTGCGCTCTGCTCACATTGGTTTGAAATGGATCCTGTGTTGCTTTCGGCACCCGACAGAGACGTTTTTGCATAACAATCTACTGCAAGGAGATAAAAAGCACAATAACGGATGCGTTGGTCCCGCTTCAGATCTCTGTCCATCCTGGTTGTCTCCGTGCCAGATGCAGTTCATAATCACAGTGATGTTTGTAGAGTGTGATTGGACACCATCAAAGCTGTGTAAATCTCCTGCAATGTTCTTTGATAATGATATCACGTCTCTCCCTCCAAGATCCTGGGCTTTGCATATTTCTGCTCTGGTGTGCTTTGGGGTAGTATTTTACGGTTTTCATTTTTTTAATATCCCCTGAAGAGTGGGCTTTACCATTCCCCCTCCACTCCTCCCTCTCACATATACCCTTCCCCTCTCCTCCTGCATCCCCTCCTCTCAATTTCTCTTGCTCTCTCTATCCCCCATTTCACCCCCCCTCCCTCCCTCCCCCCATTTCATTAGCCTTTTCTCATTTCTGAAAATGGGAGGTTCCACAGTAATGTTTCCAGTGTGTTTCTCTGGGAGCACGTGGCAGGGCTACTGCTCTCCCCTCTGCTCACGTGCACAGGCAATCTGTGTTGATCCCAGGCCACAACAAGTTAATCTCCATCAACTGTCTCGCCACAGCAAAGTGCCACATGGATGACACTAATGCCCCCTTGGTGAACAACACCCCCCAGTGATGATATATGGGTACTGTTATCTTGATGAGGTGCCCCGGATGTTGCTAGACGAAAGTTTTCTATTGTAATGGGGACCTCCCACAGACGGTCAATGACACTCTTCCTCTCTCCCTTTCTGTTTTGTTGGATGGATAAATTACTCATGAAGGGAAAATAAACTTTTAGAAAACTATTAAATTAGCCGCCGCGGTGGTACAGCGGTAAAGAGCGCTGACTTTCAGTCAGCGCAGTTGTACTCCGAGGATCGCGGTTCGCGCCCCGGTCCTGCCATAGCTGAGCGTGGCCGGTGCCCTGTGGAAGCGACAATTGGCGGTCGCTTCCGGGTGGGGGGAGGGGCTCGGAGAGAATCGCTGCGCACAGTAGGACCCAGGGCGTGTCACGGTCAGGAGCTGCGCCCTGTAGAGGACGTAGCGCCCTCCCTAAAATACCGATTGACGGGGTTGTGCAGCGGTGGTTCTCTAGCGGTTGCTACACGGGGGGAATTGAATTAGAATAGGGGTTCAATTGGGAGAAAAAGGGGAAAAAATCAGAAACAAATTTTTAAAAAAAAGAAAACTATTAAATTATAAATGGGAAGGAAGCGTTGATAATATTGGTGGATTATTGTGTTTTTGGCCCTATCCCTAGTCAGTAGCAGAGCAGTGAAAGATAATATAATATTTAGACTTGTCTAGTGCCCTGTCAAGCACAACAGCAGCCTAGTAACACTCACTGTACCTTGACTGAGTTTGCTGTTCCATATGTCAACATGGCAGAGATCTGCTGTTTGTGTACCAGAAATACAGCAGCCAAAGCTCAAGTTTTGTGGCCAGGGGTTGGAGAACAGAGGCCAAAACCTACAGCATTTAGGAATGAAGAGCAGAGATCTGTGGTGTTTTGCACTATTTTAATCAACGCACCTACCACTGAGGATACAGTTAACACCACATGTAGAAAACTGTTGAAATTCCCTTGAATAAAACATGATGACTGAGAATTGTAATTACATATATTATATAGCTTTATTCTTTGAAGATAAATTTGAAACAAAAAAAATGACCACATTTTTATAGATGGAAAATGACATTGGTACCAGTTTAATGTTAAGTTGCTTGGAGTCTGCGATAATGGAAACCTAATGTCCCTGTACGACAAATTGGCATCCCACTGACTGCAGTAACTAACTACAGATACACTTTCCCCCTTGAAGTCGGTTTAATTGGAATACCACACAAGGACTTAGCACTGATTAGGGACTACCATGTGTGTGGTAATGCTGTGGGCACCAAAGTGTGTTCCACTCTTGTTCCACTTTAGCGCACTCCAGTTTTCCTAATTATGCTACTCATTACAACTGTATGGGGGTTGGGGGTATATGTGCCCTCTGGGTAAAACAATATCCTGAAGAAAAAGTACTGCTTTAGTTAAAAAGGGTATTTTTCACACACATATTTACATACATGTCATACAGGTATTCACATTGGTTCCCATCCTGGCCCATTAAAAAATAAAAAAATAATTCATTGAGTTTCTCTCCCTTCGAGCTGAACGGACCATTTTTGGTGGGTGTTGCACATTTTTTTCACATGCTCTGCCTTGATTGGTTATCTGACCGGAAATCACAGGAGCACGACTCCCATCTCCTGCTCACACAACTCCTGCTCTAAAAGTGAGCATGGTGTCTGTAAATTATCCAGCAGGGATTAAACATACTTGTTCAAGCCAGTGGGATCCCCTTTTTACATCACCAGCCTTGCTGCAAAGCCAGCATTTTACTGTGCTTTTATTAGGAATCACTCGTTGCCAAAATGAGTGGAGAACACCAGAAAGTGGGGGCTCTGGATATATGTCCCTCAAATATGAATTGCCAACCAGTCTCCTCCTTTGGAAAGTCATATAATGTGCAGTTAGCTGACCAGCCACAAGTAATAGCGCGCCGAATGTGACTACCACGACACTAGACATTTTGCTTACTCACTACTTGTAGGTAGCTCGCTAAGAATTTAAAAATTCTAATTGTCCAACAGGCTGTAGTGAAGCCAGGAAATAGTGGGAGGGTGGGCCTAGAGAAAATTGGGTGGGCCAATCGTGTGCGGTCACTTAAGCATTTATTGACAGTGCTTGAATTACCCTGAAATTGCATGGCATAGCCTATTAATTTCACTTAAAGGAACAATATATCATTTGAAGCCCCATCATCTAGTGTCCACAAGGGAGAACAGCAATCCCAACCCAAAGATTGACACCGCCTCACTTGGCCAAAACTCTGCTCCTTCGAGTGGTTGGCAGATTCTATCACAGCCTGTGTCTTTTTGCACGGTGGTGGTACATTGTTGAATGTAGTGTGATGGGAAGCTGGCTATTGTAGCATCCAAAATATCAAGCAATGAGTCTTACATCGGACAAGCAATGCATAATATAGTTATATAGCAACTTATATACTATATATTATAGGAATGCATTAGCTACACACATTGCTAGTGCCCAGTGAATATTTTTGTTTAATATTTTAGTGTTGAAAAGTCGGTGAAATACCATCTAGGCGTTCAGATGAAAAACCTGGCTACATTTGGTTGAAATGTTAAAAGATATAGACTGACGAGGATATAGTTATATTGGGGTTAACCTAGTTTGTTTATATCAAGACGTTTCCACTCCTGTAGACACACTAGATTCCGGCTTTTGCTCACTGGGTGACGTGATTGCTCAGGTATTGGTCGGAACGGAAGTAATAGCCACAGGTCTTGGGAAATTGCAACTGAAACTGACTTACCCGAGAGGAACAGGCAGACCTGATTTAATGAAGATACATTTTTAAAATGGTCTTTCTACATGGGTTTTTTTTTCCACATTTTAAAATGAAAATGAAAAAGATTTTGGCTGGCTGATTCAAGAGTGAATTCTCTCATTGGATGCAATTGGTGACTTCTCATGTATACCCAGCTAACAAAATGACTTCCCCTGAACATCTTGAAATGTCATCAGGACATCCCCTTGACGTAGTTTTGTAGGGTTTTCTAAAGGTTATTTGGACGTAGAGTATGTTCCCGGGACATTTGAGTAACGTCCCCCAGACCTTCAGAGGATGCCCGGGGGACGTTATTAGAATATGTTACAGGGACATTCTTGCGACTTCCTGATTATATGACGTTATATTGTAACCAGCAACAGACGTTGCAGGAATGTCCCTGAATGCCCCATGCATGTTATGAGCACAATGTCATATAACCGGATAGGGTATCCGAAAATTTTTTATTCAAATTAATATTGTATACAAAACCGTATATCATATTGTAACCAAACAGTGACCTTCCTTGGACTGTAAGACTATGAACCTTGGCCCTCCTACTTCCACCTAGTTTATACTAGTCTTATTTAAGTGTCAATATCTCAAAAAAATATTCACTGCACATCCATGGTTTAAAGTTCAAATTGAAGAAGAGACTGTATCATTCAGAAATTTGCAACAGAATACATATATTTGAGAATAGTCACATACAGTATATACAGTATATACATTTCGGACTTTGGCGAAATGTAACAAAATAAACTCTTCAGAGTTAATCAGAAATGCAGGTAATGCAGGTAAGATATTTGGTTTCATAAACATATTTATATGAGAGATTCAGGAGAAAAAAATTGTCTTCTAAACTGAAAGTGCATCGGGTACTGTATATACTACAGTAAGCAAGGGAAAACGGCAACGGCTTATACAACGATTTAAAAAATATTATTGTTTCTATATCTGAACATGATTTTCTTAGCGTGTATAGACGGTGCATTTTATTGGGATGGCAGGTATGCCATCCCCCAAGTTATGGCTTGCCAGGGCATGCCCCATACCTATACAGCAACGAGTTTGACACTTTTCAGGGTTTCCTACAGAAATAACCACAATGACCACAGACTCTAAGCCCTTAAAAACTTCTGTACGTTTTTACCTCATGTAACCAACACAGAATTCAGATACAACTTCACACATCCACACAATAAAGCCCCAAACTTGCGTTATTTTGCCGGTTTTTCTCCTTCCTCTTCTTCCAATTCTTCTTATTTTTCCTGTTGAGTTTGTCATCAAAATTATTTATAATTTCAAACAATAAGTCTCCCCATTGGATAATGACATCTCATCAGCCAATGACAAGGCTTCTTCATAGTATTCTGACTAGTCAGAGTATCACAGGATACAGTGACAAATGCCCAATATCACATGTCTGCTGAACCTTTGGTGTAGTGGTAAGCATCAAGCCTTACTACGCAAGCGATCGAGGTTCGATCCCCCGCCACATACCAAAATGTACTGGTGCAGCTCAAAAAATTTTAATATTGTGAAAAAGTTCAATATTTTTTGTCATTCCAGTCAGAAAGTGAAACTCATATATTATATAGATTCCTTACACATAGTGAAATATTTCAAGCCTTTATTTATTGTAATTTTGATGATTATGGCTTACAGCTAATGAAAACCCAAATTCAGTGTCTCAGAAAATTAGAATATTACATAAGATCAATAAAAATATATATTTTAAACAGAAATGTCAGCCTTCTGAAAAGTATGTTCATTTCTATGCACTCAATACTTGGTTGGGGCTCCTTTTGCATGAATTACTGCATCAATGTGGCGTGGCATGGAGGCGATCAGCCTGTGGCACTGCTGAGGTGTAATGGAAGCCCAGGTTGCTTTGATAGCGGCCTTCAGGTCGTCTGCATTGTTGGGTCTGGTGTCTCTCATGTTCCTCTTGACAATACCCCATAGATTCTCTATGGGGTTCAGGTCAGGCGAGTTTGCTAGCCAATCAAGCACAGTAATACCATGGTCATTTAACCAGCTTTTGGTACTTTTGGCAGTGTGGGCAGGTTCCAAGTCCTGCTGGAAAATGAAATCAGCATCTCCATAAAGCTTGTCAGCAGAAGGAAGCATGAAGTGCTCTAAAATGTCCTGGTAGATGGCTGCGTTGACTGTGGACTTCAGAAAACACAGTGGACATGGCACCCCAAATAATCACTGACTGTGGAAACTTCACACTGGACTTCAAGCAACGTGGATTCTGTGCCTTTCCACTCTTCCTGCAGACTCTGGGACCTTGATTTCCAAATGAAATGCAAAATTTACTTTGGACCACTGAGCAACAGTCCAGTTATTTTTCTCCTTAGCCCAGGTAAGACGCTTCTGACGTTGTCTCTGGTTCAGGAGTGGCTTGACACGAGGAATGCGACATTTGTAGCCCATGTCCTGGATTCGTCTGTGCGTGGTGGCTCTTGATGCACTTGACTGCAGCCTCAGTCCACTCCTTGTGAAGCCCCCCCAAATTCTTGAATGGATTTTGCATGACAATCCTCTCAAGGCTGCGGTTATCCCTGTTGCTTGTGCACCTTTTCCTACCACACTTTTTCCTTCCACTCAACTTTCTATGAATACTTAAAAAGAGGTGAAAGTGACCTGACATGGTCTGGTAGCCTAACGTTAGTCTACTCGCTTCCAACAAAAGGTTTACCACAGGTTAACGTTTATGCAGTACAGGAACAAATATCGAATTTTTCAGGCACAGACAATACAATTCCAATGCAAAATATCGGCTGGTGCATTAATGTAAAAAAAAATCTATAAATAACTATGCCATTGGCTACATGTTTTCAACAAACGTTTGTTTCAAACACGGTCACTACTAGGGTTGGGTATCGAAAAACGGTGAAATATGTCGGTCCTAACCGAGTATCAAAACATTTTGGAAAAAACTGTACCAAATTTCGATACTTTACGGTAGGCTACTTCTCGACGTGAATGCTATTTTCAGAGCCAGCGGACAATCCATTGCATCAAATGCAACTACAATTAAATGAAACAAAAGTAACACATCGAATATGGTAAAGCATTTGATCGTCCAGTGCTGGTGTAGCGGACTATTTTCTGCGTTGTGTTGTGTTATCATTGAATGACACGCGCACTGCATTGGAGAATCGGTGGGATTTATTCTTCACAAGAGAAAAAGAAAACAGGTGTCACACACAGTCATCTGCACCTCTCCACTTCAGCTCAGAACATACACGCTCACTGACTGCGTCATATAATATGCAGCATACAGACTACACATACAGACCAAAATATTAAAACATAAAAAGTGCACAGACTAAAATAGTATCCAAAATGTAATAAACTATAATAAAGTGCAATAAAACATTTTAAAACACATTTACCATAATACAAATCATTAAATCATCCCACTCACATCAACCCTTTTTTTATAATGCAAAAATATTAGGAACAAACACTTCAAACAAGCATACAAGAAAAAGAAAACAGGCGTCACACACAGTCATCTGCACCTCTCCACTTCTACAAAAAATAACAAAACTCACATGAAACACTAAAGTATGACATTACATACGAAGCAACACCATTAAAACTAAACCAGCACACGTTGACTATTAACCCGCAAATGCGCATAACACGCCTTTGTAGTTAGCACAAAGCTAATTAAATTAGCAGACCACGCACGTGGTTAATTCAGTCTTAAAAATTAAACTACAAATTATTCATACAATAGAGGCTAGACCAACAAGTTCGCTAGCACATCACATTACAGTATGTATCACTATAGTATCATTTTAAAGCAAAAGAAAGGAAATAATAATATTTGGAGAGAGCATCTGAAACCGTGACTCACCAGCTCAGAACATAGGGCGTGTTCGGCTAGAGCCGATTTACGTCATAACTGCGTCGGCCTGCATCGGAAACTGTCCGAGATGGCCGAAAAGTCCAAGTATACATAGCTGCAGCTGCAGACTCCAAGAAACGCCCCTCCAAGAAACGCCCCTTCAGCTAATTAGCTATGTGAACGTAGTTGAACGTCAAAAAAAAAAAACGAGGGAATTTAGCCTACGTTATCATAGCAACGTGTTAACGTGTGTTGACGTAAGTTAGTTTGCTGACTCTCTTTAGTTTATCTAGCAAGTGATCATCCATGTAACTAGCTAGGTATAGCACATTCAGTTCCAGAAGGGAACTAACTGACGTAGTTACTTCAGCTGCTTATTGTCAGAGAGCAATGCAGGGCAACGTTAATGTTAAATGATGTCATGCTGTAGGCCTATCTGTATGGAATTGTGTATTTTTGTAAGCGGCGTAATGAGCGAAATCTGGCTCAGTCGACTGAGGTCATTAGACTACGTAAAGTATGCCGTTACCAGCCTATTCGTTCATTTTCAGCAATGCCACTTATACTTGCAATTATTATGAAATACAAAGTTTGTTCAGAAACACGTCTAATCCAGTGCTGAAACTAGCTACTAAAGTGATGTGTCAAACTAAAGAATGTTGTGCTATCAGTCAGACACCGTCTGCCAATCACAACTTGTTCTTCCCTGCGGAGAGGGGTACCCTAAATTACCCCAGACCTTATCAGAATGCCCATTTGTATTATTGATAGAAGCATGGCGCAAATAATCAGAAATAGCTTTACTTTTCATGATGTGATATAGGCCAACTACACTACAATAATGACATTCCTGGTTAGTTAAACTAAGAGTAAGATTTTCAATTAAAATTATTAATTTATAATCCACCAGGCAATAGCCTACATTTTAGATTAACGTTAGCTACACCCATTCTGCAAATTTCTCATTGTGTAAATAACGTTATTTAATGACGGTTTTAGGACGAAATAAGAAATATATATATATATTTGTTTCACGGAACATTTTAGTTGGGCTATTCGTTTTTCACGATCAGCCTTAAAACAGTACAGTGATATTTACTATTAACCCCGAGAATTAGGTTACCTATTGTCTCCCAGCTCCCAGTCTCAAGAGCGTGGAGGAGATATTACACGAGGAGTTGATTAAGTGTTCCCTTAATTTCTTTAAGCAGTGTATATATATACTATATGGCCAAAAGTATGTGGACACCCCTACTAAGTATTGAGTTCAGGTGTTTCAGCCTCCCCCACTGCTAAGAGGTACATAAAATCAAGCACATAGCCATGAAATCTCCATAGATAAACATTGGCATTAGAATGGGTCGTACTGAAGAGCTTAGTGACTTTAAACATGGCACTGTCATAGGATGCCACCTAGAAAAGGTTTTATCATTTCTAAACCGTTCATCCGATATGGATGGAAATACCCTCAAATTACAGCTGACAGTCTGCACTTCAACCTCATTGTCATTGTATCCTTTCAAACTCAAAGTGCTAGAGTACGGAACCGAAATAACGAGACAACTGATAATTTTGCAGTGGTCTCTTAATTTTTTCCAGAGCTATATATGTAACTCCAACCTGCCCATTAGTTAGGCCAACAAATTGACGTGAACAATCATGTCTGTCAATATGTGCATTTTTTTATTTTTTATTTTTTTCAAGTTAGGTTTAAGAAAAGGCTATAAAATGTATTATGCTGGAAGTCGTTTTCCTATTCCAATAGGCCAATACAGCCCATTAAAATGCTACTGTTGCACTAAAGAATCTCAGAGTGGACTTAGGAGTGACATTTAAAAAAAGAGGGGTTGTTGTTTTATTCTGGAGGGTTTAATAATGAACAAAATGAAACGGCTGGCACAGCTGGTGGTAACAAGCTTGCTCGAATGATAACCTGCCCAATGATTAAACAATAATGATTCAGAAATACAAAATAACAATTCAAAATTACAATTAGGTTACACATAGGTTCATTGAACAGTTCTAAATTGCATTAACGAATGAGTTTCATTCATAAAATATTCTACTTTTGTCTTCAATACAACGAAATAACAATGTAATAAATTGCTTTCGATATGAATATCTTCAGACACAGCACCATATTATTCCATTGAAAAAAGTGAACGCTGTGGGCCGCTTAAGCGGCCGAAAGCAATCGAGTAATTCTGAAAGTTTATCTATTCTGGCACTTCACCTCTCCACAAATATCAGCCGGCTGGGGCAGGCTATGAACGGTTCGCCGTAATCCGTACTTTTAGTGAGCTATAACAGATCATTTCAATACAAACTACTGACTTCTTCAATAGACTCCCCGGCCATGTTAATTTTCACTAGCCTGTATTGTAAAAATATATAGCACTCTAACGTAATTCATTTGGCTCATGACAGAAATATGAGTGGTAACAATGGATAGAATGGATATGGATATAACGGACTGTTTAGCTGGTTTACATACATTTAAATACTTTCATCATATACCCATTTATATTAGTGTGCATAATTTTGCTGCGGATTAACAGCAGCGAACCAACAGGATCCCCCAAGGCCACAGTAGTTGGTTGGGGGCGTTTCTTGGAGTGAGGGGCGTTTCTTGGAGGGCGTTTCTTGGAATCTGCAGGCTGCAGCTATACCCTACTCGAAAAGTCAGTGCTGCGTGAACTAAGGCGGAAATGACAACATAAGGTTAAGCAGGCGCCTTTCCAGGCGCCTTTGCAGCGGTGCAGTTGCTCTCGGGCGCCTTCAACAACATCGCCGCGCCTTCAAACTAACCAACGACAGAATTAGTTAGAGAGCGAGGAGAGAGTGGTGTTTCCTCATGACAAACGCGGATAATTTCACAATATCGCCACCTATCTCGGCGTATTGATTCTACTCTAAAAAAAAATCTAAATGAAATGTACCCCTCCCTAATAGTGTTCAAACACAGGTAGGCTATAAGAGTTATTTAGTCAATCTTACAATGTAACAGCAGTAGTCTATTTCCCCCCTCTTTCTGGTCTCTTATCTAATTTCACAATTAATATTTATTTTGTTGTTTTTCTTATTGCTCTTATTTAAAAAAATATATTATTTAATACGATCCTTTTTTTGTACTTCAATTAATGCGATTTTGTTTCATAATGTGAGGATCTAGTATAAGCCCAACCTATCGAACACATTTCTGTACATTACTTTTGTGTACTTGAATTTATTTTTTATTCATATAAATAATACATAAATAAATAAATATGCGTTTTGGGAGTTTGGGATTGTAGCACATACGGTCACTACTGTGGTTATTATATACTGTACCTTACATGTACTTTCTTGAGATTACCAATATGGATGTGAAAAGTACAATATTGGTAATGTTACACTAACAAATGGCAATTCTCATTCTTGACTGCTTCTGTAATCCAACTGTAGGCCTACCTCTAACTTTATAAAATATATTGTCTGAACCTAGAAGTGTCAAGAAATAACCAAAAACAAAAAGGCCTGGCCAAATATAGGTAACTTAATGTTTTGTTCAATAATGTAACTATATTGGATTAACATATTTTATATAAAATTAAAGATGCAACTTTGTTATGAGTGTTTTGTATTTTGCATTTGTATAACAGCTGGTTTAAGAGTAAAATCCTAATTGGACTGTTGTCCAAAAAATTGTCCTCTTCAGAACATTTGGTGTGAGCATATAGAACATTAAGGTAGGACCACCAAATGATAACACATTCATTTTTGTCAAAGTATTTGGGAAGTTACCTAATTTATATTTCTCTTCACCACCCTTGTTATCAGTAAGACAACTCATTCGGATCTGAAGGGATGTTCTGCTGATGTTCTTCTGTTGAGAAGTGGAGTTTTCCCTATCTCCAGGGGCCAGTTGTTCAAAGGTAATCTGATCGGATTTTGGTGATCGGATTGGATCAAATCTTGAAAATGGGTTGTTCAAAAGGGAAAGAAGGATTCTGAAATCGGATTAGATCACGTAATCCAATCCTAGTTTAAATCTGGATCAAACCTTCAGTTTGTGTTGTTCAAAACTTTCCTGTGGGATTTGGATAACTTTGATCCAAAAAAACAGGATTATCCTGATCCCAACAGGGGGTAGGATTTCAGGGTGGATTTCAGGGTGGATTTCAGGGAGAAAATGTAGTAAAACTTTAAAATTGGTCAAATAATACAACATTTGTATCATTTAGTGTATATACTTTTATTTATATTTTGCACTTGACTTGTGTAACTGTTACAGTGATAAAGTAGATAAAGTAGACAGACTACCAATTAAGCCTTTCAGTATAGTAAAGTAAAAATAAAATAAAAATGATCCCCCAAACAGATTCCAATAACAAACAAAAATAATATATTACATTTTTCTGTCATCATCACTGTATATTCATTTCAAAGAAACAATCATCAGAGATGAACCTGTCAAAAATAATTTCTAACAATTGCATCCCTCACTACACGTCCAGTCAGTCCCTCATTCTGACTGAACGGCAGAGGTTGGTCTGGTTCTTCATCAGGCTCAGGTGCATCATCAACATTATCACAGAGAGGGACATTGCGCCTTATTTGTTGTGGCTCAGGGGTCATAAAATAAATTATAAATGGAAGTGGATGTTTATGTTATTTTTGTATTTTGTCTCAAAATAAGAAACACTTAAAATGACCATGTTGGCTCTTCTACCTGTTCTTCTTTACATAGCTGGTAGTCCACATTGTGATATGTTGTCCCATTTAGAGTACTAGTAATCCGGATTTGGTAATCTTGAAAACTGTGTATCTGGATCAGGGTGATCCAATCCAATGTTGCTTTGAAAAACCGGCATGAAACTAAGACGGATTACCTGATCCTGGATAGCATAAAATGGGATTTCCAAATCCGGATAATTTTGATCCAGATTAAATTTTTTGAACAACTGGCCCCAGATGGGACAGTGTATAGGCAGACCTCTGCCTGTCACATTCCAGCAGAGGGGACCACATACAAATAAGCCAATTCCATAATAACATGAAGGGAAGGACGAATTAAACAATATTATGTAACACATCCTGGCGCTACTGTGCTGTACATCCACTTTGCAAATTGTTGAAAGATTAATGATTGAGATTAAAGATCTAACACTGTTATTATGGCTATGGGTTCATTAGATGTGGGTGTTCTGGTCTCCAAAACAAAACCGATAAATTATACTAGCAATTAAGACCACATATTCAGAATATTTATTTCACACAATATGGTGACATTCACAAAAGGTAAATAAACTGTAGGACTATTCCCCTCCACCACCATTCAAGCCACAACGACACCGGGTTCTTTCTGTCATTTTGTATGTTTATTGTCAAATCAGAAATATACGAACAATGATTGGTGACAGGTAAAAGGAAGACAACATGTTGATATTGGAATACATCTTATGCAAATACAATTCTATTTATCCATACGTTACCATAACTGGCAAGGAAAATGTCATCTTTCTTGACATTGTTCCCTCAAAACACATAACAACTCCCAGTATCCCAATGTCCCTATATGTACTATATTAGTTATTCATTCATACAAACTCAATTTATCTTGTTAAAGACATTGAATGGCATTCAATTCAATACGTTCATTGTCAGGGTCCAAAGGGACCACGTGCTGTCATGTAATTTGAATAAATCATGAACACTGACATTATGAGTAGCTGAATCACCTCATTTTTTCCTATGTTTTGGCTCTGTACTCCAGCACTTTTGATGTGAAATGATACAACAACTGTGAGGCTAAAATACAGACTGTACGCTTTAATTTGAGGGCATTCTCATCCATATTGTAACTGAAGAAGGCTGGAGTACAGGCCTGGCATAGCATCACCAGTGAAGATACCCAGCATCTGATGATTTCTACAGCTCGCAGACTTCAGGCAGTCCTTGCATGCAAAGGACATGCAACCACCAAGTATTATTCTTTCATAGCAACATAATTAATGATTAGGATTAATACACTTTCCCCTTACGTCACAAGGAATATATTCAATGCATTAACTGTACAACTCTAAAAAAAAAGGTCCCATGAAAGAGACATTTCTCATTTATATTGGTACAGATATTCTGCAATAAAATATGCTTTAGAACCACCACTCAAAGGTCTATGAAAACATGCATGTAAGTTATGATACTTAACATAGCTACATAGATTCTCACATTACAATGTATGACTACCGATGGCTACGATGTCTTCTGGGTTTAGATGAACTAAAATGACTACCATGTTTGCAAGTCTAAACAGAGATGAAAGGTGTAGTTTAGGCCATCTCATGAATTGACAGACAAGAAACAGCTGAATATGAGCAATAGACCATAAGCAGCCAAATGTTTACAGGTATATTACCAGAACAGATGACAGCTTAGCTAAATTTAGTTATTCGACAATGAAAGGGCACCCAGCGCTTTAATTCCAATGGAAATGATGCGTATTTATTCAAGAACTTTAACTGGAGTTTCACTGGGTGATAGCCAAAGTCGCGTAGCAAAAGATAAATATTGACTACCCGAACAATACAAGTTATGAAATAATGTAAGGCAGTATTAAAACAACCTTCATTCGTTCTCCTCCATTTCTTCAAGATTTTGAAGTAAAAAGGACATCGGTGTCGCCTCCAAGTCCTCCGCAACCACAAACAACACGGCTAATTCCTCCGTGTTGTTTTTCTCCCAGCCGGTTTCAGAAACATCCGAAACTGTCCCAGTTGGATCTGCTCAGGTGATTTTCATTTCCGCCTGAGGCAGGTAAGCCAACTGCTCACCGATGTCTACTCGAACACGCCCATACACGCTCACGCTGGGCTTGGAGGTGTAACGCCTAAATAATCCCCAGGGGAACAAAAAGGTATGCCATAGAAAACCAATAGGGTGGGAACCTATTTACAGGTGGGAACTAATTTTGGGGAAGTTCACCACAATAAAAGACAGATTTAAGGAGATAATAAGAAAACAAAATAAAATAAATAAATAAATGAAAATATATTTAGCTCGGCTACACTGGGTCGGGTTGAATAACAGATACGGTTTTCGCAAACAGAACTTTTGGTTCGGATATTAACGATTGCTTTGTAGCCTAATAACGTATGCGTATCTGGCTAAAGGCCGTGACACACTGGCCGCGATTTACTCGCACAAATAAATTGCACGTTGAAAAATAAAAACGAACTCCTGTATTGTTCATAAAATATTGCACATCAAAC
Source organism: Ilyophis sp. 1 JC-2022 (assembly GCA_022702515.1). Classification (NCBI taxonomy): domain Eukaryota; kingdom Metazoa; phylum Chordata; class Actinopteri; order Anguilliformes; family Synaphobranchidae; genus Ilyophis; species Ilyophis sp. 1 JC-2022. Next base: position 71,844,320 of record CM040397.1, on the reverse strand, counting down.
ACGAAATGTCTTTGATGTGCAAAAATGTAATTTATTCGCAGCAAGTTCATTTTTTGCGAGTTTTCGTTTGCGAAACTATTTATCTATCCAATCACAACAAGTTTCCATGGCTGACGTCACCGTACTGCCACAACAAACTACAACATCCAATATGGCTGACCAACTGATTTTATGTTTCCCAGTATAGCGTACTCTTTGATAAGAGACATAAAAGTTACAAAGACAACGATTTGAAGGACAATTTGTGGAAAACCATAGCCGAGCAAATAGGCTATGAAGATGGTGGGTTTATAGCTAAATGGTTGCAATACGCACAACTTGCTATCTGATCAGCTCCCACAGGTTATTAGCATTGGCTTAAAAGTTGTCTCCAGCTATTTTTGCCAGCTAATGTTAGCTAACCTTTAGGTCTAATGTTAACGTTGATAGCAGTTCATGTGAAGAAGATAACAAGCCAGTGGCGATTACACACAAACATAGCTACACGATACGTTGGCCTATTTATTTTTTTACTTTAGGTGAGTTCATGTAGGCTACGCTGTCACCGGCTGGGTTGTTTGCCTTGGTGAAAACAAAGGATGAAAGCTAGCGAACCGCTATATGTGATATTGTTTCGTGGATATTTGCCGTAGTAATTGTGGGCTATATGCTAACCGAAGGAGAAAGACGACACGTAGTCTAGCTACCGGGTCTGGCCAGGGGCAGCCACTGTGGTGGAGGGAGAGAAAGGGGGAGAAGGGCAGGGTAGAGTAGCCTATATGAAATGTTTTTGCTGTCACTCGGTTGTCTGTGTGCGTGGCAAATAAAGTCTATAAAGTTCCCCAAAAATCTTATTCCGACTCCTGTGTGGACTTCCTGATTACTGATAGCCAAGTTATATAAATAACGAGGAAAACAGACGAGGTCTGCCTGTAGCGATCGTTTTGGAGAGAACTATTCAGACTTCATGAGTTGCTACACTGTATAGACTACGACAAATTTATTTTAAAGATGTTTGCTGAAATGACAGTTGAGGAGAAATGACACTCCAGAACTTATTATTTAATGTAACAAACCTATCCATATGTTTGGCCCATGAATGTAGCCAACTGCATGTTTGTGGATCAGATTAAGCCAAATAACTAAAGTAATAGCATTACTATTAATAGCAAATGTTATTTGTAAACACAATACTTTGTAGGACCACACAGGTTTCTATTCAAATACAAATATTCCAAATAACAATACCAATAATGTATTATTATTATGCATTCTGTGCTTTTCATAAACCCAAAGCACTACATGCAGACAATTGTTCAAACATAGCCTATAGTGTACTCATTCCCTTACATTTGTAAGTAAAACATCTGAATTGCAGATTATTTCCACTATAAATAATCACCATTTTACACATTGATGTGGCACAGTGTCAATAACCACATTTTCTTCAGATAAGGTAAAGTAAGATTAAAAAACACAGGGCTAAATTACATTAAATAATTTAGGAGAGATTGTGTAGCATTGCTTTGGAATAGAGGGAGTTTAATTAGTGTGAGCTACGATAGGCAATGCTGTTTGTTGTAGCTTGGCCTCATTGGCCTCTAACGGCAGGCAAGTTTTTTTTGTGCAAGTTTTAATTAATGACTTACAGACAGTGCTTTGTAGGCTATGCATGAGTAACTTGGCATCTTTTGTTTTTTGTTCAGATGCATTTTACAATCTGTGGCTGTGGTGAGACGAGGTTCATAAGTGCTTTGGGATATTAATAGCACCCTGCTATTTTATTGCCCTATTGTGCAACTGGAGAGGCTGAGGTTTTCACAAATGACTACCCTTTTGAACAATCCTGCGTCAAAATTTATGGGTTTTCTTGAAGCCGTAGTTTATAATCTCAGACAAAATGAATACTGTAATTGGGACGGACACGTCTACTACTAGGGGGCCAACGTGGATCAGGTTAATAACGTCATAGTAACGCTTTTAGGATGTCCCTAGGGAATGTCACACCATAACTTTGAGGTGACTAAAAGGGGACGTTGTCTGCTGGGTAGTAAAATCGAACATAGAACGAAAATATGTGTAAGCATGGAACTTTGTAGTATTGTTTTTAATTATTTGGACTTTTTTTTTCTACGTTCATATAGTTCTGCACACGGACAGATTAGTCAGCGCTACGTATAGGAAATGTTCATTTGTTTATGTGTCAACTGGTTCACATTGACAAATAAACATTTGTGTGTGAAAGGTTTTGTTTTGTCACCAAATTACTGTCCACGTTGTAGCATCAACAGGAACTACAATTCCATACAGTCCACAGGTGGCTCCTCCTCCACATTGCAAGTGACGTAGGACGTCCCGGTTGTGATTTGCTCATTGTAATGCGATGCAGCGGAAATGCGTGCCTGGCAATAAAGTTCATAAAAAGGGCAACGCGGCTGCCTCTTCTCCCCAGTTTCTCCCAGTGGTGTTGTTCGCTCAAGTTGCCAGGGCCTTCACTGTCTGGCCTGCATGCCCGGGGAAAAGCCCTCACTCCATAAGGAAGCATGAGTGAGGCGGGCTCATCTACCCCCGGCTATCGGCCACGGAGGACCGGAGACGAGGCGCAAGGAGGCATTGCGAGTACCCGGTGGTCAAGAAGAACCACTAAGTGAACCACGCACCCACTGATTCTGCAGCTCAGCACTGCCGGTGAGTCCCCAAAGAGGCAAGCGGTCTGCAGTAGGATCACGCTGCATAGTTCGGGAGAAATTCGGGAGAAATCTATTATCTTCCCTGACGACAAAATAAACTAATTCCAGGGACCCAAGATCAGGCGGCAAGTTTGCGAACTTGCAAACACAGGATAGGGCGACCGGTTTTCCCCTTTTCATTGTGAATGTGCCAACCAACGGAGGAAACTGTTAAAAGGACTTGATTCAAGTAAGGCTGTAACACTGGGCATAGCATATCCGTTAGCAACCGCAACATGTTTGTGACTGGATGTATGTAACTGATATTGAATGGCTAAGTGTTGTAAAAGTTTTGTGTTACCATTTTACTTTGGATGGCTGTGTGCCATCCACAGTGCTGCATTGTGTTTAATGCATCATGCACAGAACATATCTTGCATGTGATCTGTCTTAAACACTAACCGGTCGTAATCGTAACACTGCACGCTGATCACAACGCACACGCACTGATAAACTTATGGCTATCCCTTATGCGTTTGGTATGGTTCGTGCGCCATTGTTAGCTAGTCCAGCTAAAGCTAGCTAACTCCTCGGAGGCCACTGAGTTATAGCCTATTATTTGTTCACTCTGTAACTGACAGCACTCAAGTCCTGTTTGGTTTAGAAAAACAAAACATCTTTAAGGAAAGAACACAGTGCCGTGAAAAAGTTTTTGCCCCTTTCCTGATTTCCTCTATTGTTGCATATTTCTCGCACTGGATGTTTTCAGATCTTTAGACAAAATATAATATTGATTTTAGGGAACCTGAGTGAACACATTTGTTTTTTTACTTATTTCATTTATTTAATGAACAAAAATCCCAACACCCATTTCCGTTGTGTTAAAAAGTAATTGCCCCCTTACAATAAGGTCAAGGTCAACTTTTTTGTCATCCCAACTCTACACGGCAAAGGTAAAAAGAAGGACGAAATTGAATTTCGCCAAGACTTTCAATTATACCTTTGGTCATTTAAAAACAAAAACGACAGGACACATTTGTATAACAAGACACAATCAATACACAAAAATGACTAATTTGTGCAAAGTGCTAGATTAATAAATAGTAGAATAATAAAATTTTTAAAAATTACTAAAATAGATCCACTGTAGGTAGAGTACACAGTCTGGCGCTCCCTAGGTTTAAATGGAAGCACTAGTGGGGTTTAAGGGGGGTGGTGGGGGTCAGGTTGAGACGAGTGGATGGGGGCAGCAGGGAGTTTAACAGTCTGACAGCCTGAGGAAAAAAGCTGTTACACAGTCTAGTAGTCTGTGTACGGATGCTTCTGAACCTCCTGCCGGATGACAGGGGGACGAAAAACATGTGTAAGGGGTGGGAGAGGTCCTCCACAATGCTGGAGGCCTTCCTGACAGAGCGTGTGTGGAAAATGTCTTGGATGGAAGGTAGAGAAACACAGATGAAGTGGACAGGGCGGGACCTTCTGAAGTCGACAAGCATCTCCTTTGTTTTTTCGACGTTCAGAGACAAATTGTTGTTCTTGCACCAGTCTGACAGCTGTTCCTCCTCTTCTCTGTATGATGTATCGTTGTTGTCGCTGATGAGGCCCACTACTGTGGTGTCGTCCACAAACTTAAAGATGTGATTTGTGCTGGATGTGGAGGTACAGTCATGGGTTAGTAGCATGAACAGCAGGGGGCACATAGCCCTGGGTAGCGCCGATGTTCAGCATGACTGTGCTAGAGCTGTTACTACCGATCCTTACCGACTGTGGTCTGCCGGTGAGGAAATCCAAGATCCAGTTACAGAGGGAGGTATTTAGTCCCAGCAGGTCAAGCTTTCTTATTAGCTGCTGAGAGATGATGCAATTAAAGGCCAAACTGAAGTCTATGAAGAGCATTCTTGTGTATGTATTTTTTTGGACTGCAGCCAATGTAGAATAAAGTAATTATTTTTAATATTTGGTCATATCCTTTGCGTGCCATGACTTCCTGATGTCTGTGACCCAACAATATCAAAAGACTCTTGATATCTTATTTTCTGGTACTCCTACAAACAATACTATAACCTCTCTGCATTTGAATGGATCTCTATGGGAATTGGGGGGTGGGACTAGATTTAGCTGTAAATTGCTCTGGTGGAATACCGTCCCGCCCCGGGGACTTGCCTTTCGTCATGTTAACAAGAGCCATCCTTAACTCTCTCAGGGAAATGGGTATTGAGCGACTAAGATTAATTGTCAGACAGAGAGGGCAGATCAAGTCCTTGAAGAAAATGCACACGTGTACTTGTATCAAGTGAGATTTCAGACTTATAGAGAGTAGAATAAAAAGTTTTAAATTCAGATTCAGATTCAACTTTATTGTCATTATCCATGTACAGGTACAAGAACAACGAAATGCAGTTTAGCATCTGACCAGAGTGCAAAGAGGCAGTAAAGTGCATTGTGTATATATATAATATGGTACACTATAAACATTATGTACAGGACTATAAATGTGGATCTATAAATAATCTCAATAGTATAAATAACATGAATAGACAGTAGTAAGGGACATCAATGACAGTAATTGTAAGAAAAATATAAGTCTATACAGTATGATACAGGATGATTAGTATGGGCATTATGTACAGCAGTATATTTAACAGTAAAAGTCTCTGGGGGAGTGACTGGGGTGGTCCGGAGGGTTGGTATCTGGGGGGGGGGCACAGGTGTCCGGGGGGGGGGGGGTCACCGAGGTGCAGAGTTCAGCAGGGTGACAGCTGAGGGGTAGAAGCTGTTTTTGAGCCTGCTGGTTCTGGAGAGGAGGGTCCTGTAGCGCCTCCCAGAGGGGAGGAGGGCAAACAGTCTGTGTTTGGGGTGGTAGGAGTCCTTGACTATGCTGCGTGCCTTCCTCAAACACCGTTTGTACTGTACCGTCTCGATTGATGGGAGAGTGGTATTAGTGATGCGTTGGGCGATTTTCACCACCCTCTGCAGCGCTTTCCGGTCAGAGACAGTACAGTTTCCATACCAGACTGTGATGGAGCTGGTGAGGATGCTTTCTATGGCACACCGGTAGAAGTTCACCAGGATCTGAGGAGACAGATGGGCTTTCCTCAGTCTCCTCAGGAAGAAGAGACGCTGGTGAGCCTTCTTGACCAGGGCCGAGGTGTTGAGGGCCCAGGAGAGATCCTCGGAGATGTGGATACCCAGGAACTCGAAGCTGGAGACACGCTCAACCTCCGTCCCGTCGATAAGGATGGGGGTGTGCGTGCCTGCTTTGCCAAGGTCGCCGAGTTTGGAGATCAGTTTGGAGGGGATTATGGTGTTGAATGCTGAGCTAAAGTCAATGAACAGCATTCTCACATAGGTGTTACCACCCTCCAGGTGGGAGAGCACGGAGTGAAGCACTGAGGAGATGGCGTCCTCCGTACTCCTGTTCTCCCGGTAGGCGAATTGGTGGGGGTCCAGTTGGGGGGATAGGCCTGATTTGAGGTGAGCCAGGACTAGTCTCTCGAAGCACTTCATGATGGTGGGGGTGAGTGCAACAGGGCAAAAGTAATTTAGGCTCACAGCAGAGGTGTGTTTCGGCACTGGCACAATGGAGGTGGTTTTAAAGCACGTGGGGACAGCTGCTTGGGCCAGTGACAGGTTGAAGATGTTAGTCAAGACCTCAGTCAGCTGTTCAGCGCAGACCCTGAGCACCCGACCGGGGATGCCATCGGGGCCAGCAGCCTTGCGTGCATTAGTCCTGCTCAGTACAGCACACACATCAGTGGGGGAGAGAGTGAGGGGCTGGTGGTCAACAGGAAGTATGGCCTTGATAACCGCCTCGTGGTTGTCCCTGTCGAAGCGGGCATAAAAGTCATTGAGCTTATCAGGGAGGGAGGTGTCGTTGGTTGGGGGGGAGTTGTTGGTGGGTTTGTAATCCGTAATGGACTGGATGCCCTGCCACATGCGTCGGGGGTCGGAGTTGATGAAGTGCTCCTCAATCCTTAGCTTGTGGCTGTGCCTGGCCCTCTTGATACCCCTTTTCAGATTGGCCCTGGCTGAGCTGTAGGCCTGCGCGTCACCTGATCTGAAGGCGGTGTCACGTGTATTCAGCAGAAGACGGACCTCTTTGTTCATCCAAGGCTTCTGATTGGGGAATGTTGTAATCCGTTTGAGGGTGGTGACATCGTTGACGTTGGTGTTGATGTAGTCCAAGACGGAGGTGGTGTAGGAGTCAATGTCTGTGTGGGAGTCCAGGGTGGCCTGTGTGGCAAACGTACTCCAGTCCGTGTGTTGAAACCAGTGCTGCAGTCGTTCACTCGTTTGATGAGTGGGGAGTACTTGGGGAACAGGAACAAAGAGAGGTGATCAGATTGTCCAAGGTGGGGGAGGGGGACGGCTTTGTAAGCCTCAGCCATGTTGGTGTAAACATGGTCTAAAATCTTATCACCTCTTGTAGGACAGGAGATATGCTGGTGGAATTTAGGGAGAACAGTCTTCAGGCTGGAGTGGTTGAAATCCCCCGCAACAATAAAGGCTGCCTCTGGGTGTGTGGTCTGTTGTTTGCTAATGGCTGCCTGCAGTTGTTTCATGGCTAGCTTAGCATTAGCATCCGGAGGGATATATGCTGCAGTCACAATTGTAGAAGTGAATTCTCTAGGCAGATAGAAAGGTCTGCTCTTAACCATGATGTGCTCTAGGTCAGCAGAGCAGTGGCTCTCAATGATGGTATTGTCCGTACACCAAGCCTTGTTGACATAAATGCACAAACCCCCACCTCTGGTCTTACCGGAGCCCTCCTCTGTTCTATCCGCTCTGAAGATTTCACGTCCCGGTAGCACAATAGCGTTGTCGGGAACGCCACTATTGAGCCATGTTTCCGTGAAAATCATGACGTTGCAGTCCATAATCCATTTATGAGTGGTGATCCGCAGCCGCAGTTCATCCATCTTGTTCACCAGAGACCGAACATTCACGAGAAAAAGGCTGGGAATTGGTAGTCGGTTAGGAGTTAGCCGTAGCCTAGCTCGTAGGCCTCCGCGTCTTCCCCTCCTTTGTTTACGTTCTCTGCGCCGTCTGGGAGCACTTCCGGCCGGTCGAGCTGGGTCGCTGATCTCCGGTGTCCTTATGATCTCAGCGTGTGGCGTGAGATCGCCATTAAAGTTGACTGAACATTGTCCTCCAATGTCCAAAAGTTCTTGTCGGGTGTAAGATGTGTTGGCAAGACTGTTTTGAACAGACTTAAAATGAGTAATTTGCAAAAACTGGAGAGACACAGGGACTCGCGTTGCGCGCGCGCCGCCATCTTAGATCATTTTCGGTGTTGATATCACGAGGGTCACTCAAAATATGTTTTAATGGCCATGATATTTGAGTATTTTACATGATTTTTCAGTCTTAAAGCTAAAAGATGGCTTTGTCTGGCTCCATTAAAATAATGTTATTCTGGTTCTGTGCACCAAGAACTCCACTCTACATCTTAACAAAGAGTTTAATTCAGTTCTTGTCACAGCTATTCTCCCTTGTAAAGCCTCGGAGTATGTGATCTGTTGTTGCACCTCAAGCTGGGTGAGAGTATTCTCCAGCTCAGTTATTCTGCTAAGTCTACTTTTATTAAGGTGAGATGAAAATGACATTGAGGAGTCCCCCCCCTGGCAATCCCATAAAAATATGGGGTCGTCTACTAAGCCTGCATTAAAACCTATAGAGGTGTTTAGTTTTTCTTTGAAAAAGACACAAAAATCTCTCAATTTTTGAGAAGAGAGACCGTCAACATGGTGCTGTGGAAGGCGTGCCCAGGAGTGTGAAATGCGCTGAGACAATACTGTGATCTGATAGAGAGCAGGTCTTGATTACAACATTATGTATCTCATAAAAAGACACAGATGAAGCTAGTATATAATATATTCTAGAAAAATTCTGATGTCTCGCTGAGTAAAAAGTATATTGTTTAGATGTGGGATTAATAGTGCGATATACATCTGTTAAACTAAGCGCCGACTAAAAGTTCTGAAAATCTTTATATGCACGTAACTGGGTGGACGTGGAGTGCTGAACAGATTTATCCAATGTTAAGTTCACAAAGGAATTAATGTCTGCACCAAGCACCAGCAAGAAATCCTGGTGATGCAGTAAGATTGTAGTTAGATTGGAAAAATTGGGAAGGAGCATAGACCGAAATAAAAGCAAATTTGCACCCAGATATAATAGTCTTGATATAAGAAATCCTACCATCCTCACTGCCAAATCTTTCTAATATATTCATTGAGAGATTACGTTTCAGTACTACTAATGAGCCCCTAGTTTTGGTGTCCAGTGATGCAGATGCGGCCATGCAGTAGAGCTTGTTTGAAAAGCGACGAACGTCTACAGTTCTTAGATGAGATTCTTCTATAAAGGCAACGTCCACACATTGTCTGTGCAAGAGGTCTAAGCAGAATGTATGCTTAATTTGGCCATTCAGCCCATTTACATTCCAGCTGATTACATGTATACTACTCGTGTTGATTAACAATAACTAACGTGTGTTGCAGTACATTTGGAAACAGAGGAAAAATAACATACACTCTAAGCAGTACAGCGATCCGACCACAATATGAAGTTAGAATACCAAGAGAGATCCATCCCACCCCAAAAATCCCAGTCGCCATAAACCCACCACTCTCCAAGGAACAAGAGAGAGCATAAACATAAAACCCCCACACAAACACAACAACATGGTAAGAACAACAACAAAGATTCTTGACTCCTCCTGGGAGTCTAATTTCCCCCCACAAATTGGACCAGTGATCCTCGAGCGGTGTGTTCGTTCCCCAACATATGCAGCCCCCCTTCTAGATACAATTGCATCATGCCATAGTAATGATAATGACAAATTAAAAATGAGCTACACAAAATATACGAGTGTATTATATAGGTATATATAAGTATTGAAAATAAAAATAGTAGATAAGAACAGTTTTGCCACCGTACCAGGCCTGTAATTTATACGCCCTCTTGATGCCACTGTAGTCTTTGAAAAACGTGGAAGTGGTAGAGGTGTACGTCATTTTGACGTGTACCTCTACAAAATTTGTAACCTTAATCCGATAAAACCACTATAGTTTAGGCTAGCCTATTCATGAACATTTTAAAATTGCCTAACAGGGAGAAAAAAGCCAATTCATTTCTGCAAGGTCCCAAAAATGAATGGTAGTAAATTGGGAGCCTGACAACTGGAAGAAACTGCGATGCCGTTAACGTTCAGCAGGGACAGCTGATGTTACTAGTATTCATGCTATGCAAATACAATGGGGTAGGCTCCACAAAATTACTTAGTTGTGGTCAAAAGTTTAAATACACTTAGGTTGAAGTAATTAAAACGAATCTTTAACCACTCCATAGATTTCATGTTAGCAAACTATAGTGTTGTCAAGTCACTAGAGAAGAAACCCTTCAAGTTATCCATCCATATCTACTGTATTTCTGGCAGCAGAGTGATGGTTTCGGTTACAAGGCCAGTTCCTTAACCATTACACAACACTGCCGCCCAATTTAATAAAGTTCACTGCCAACTTTATTAAATGCAATCGCTTTAATGACACCGAGAATTGTAATACAAATCTGTGTTTGCTTTCACATAACAATGTGCATTTAACATGCCATAATTAAAAACAAAACGCATATTGCATTGAATTTCATTGCATGTTCTCTAAAAACACACATACTGAAATACAATACGGGGTGTATTACTTTTCAACGCCAGTGCACGGTTTTCGTGCCAAAATTTAAATGTAAAAGTGCCCATTGCATTTAGCTCTGTGAGCATAGGGTGCCGCACAGAACGTGACATAATTCACAGAAATCCTCGTGATTGTATTTATTGGACTGCAGAGTGGCTGGTCATTGCTTTTCAACGGCAGTGCACGGTTTCTGTGCCAAAATTTAAATGTAAACATGCCCATTGCATTTTGCTTTGTGACCACTGGGTGCAATTCAAAGCAATCCTCGTGATTGTATTTATTGACCTGCAAAGTGGTCTGTCATTGCTTTTATCGAAGTGCTCCGGTGTTTCAGTGCCAAAATGAAATTTAATCAACTGTCCAATTACAGTCCATGGGGCGGGGCGGGGCGGGATTGGGTGGGGTGTAGGGACGAAACAGTGCAAAGAAGTCCATCTGCCTCGGTTTAGTTTGTGTGGGTAGCCGCAGCTATCTTGCAAGTGAATCGATTACCTTGTGATTAATGCTGTAGGCCTATATGTGTTTTAAAAAATATTTTTTTATGATGTGTCATTTAAACAAAGCAGCACTGCTACATCCTCGAGTATGAGAAGCTGTCTATTGATTTGCCGAGGCTAGTAACTTGTGGCGCTGGATTAGCAACCCACTGGATTTGCAACTGTCTTAGTTGGTCACTAGCATTACTAGGCTGGTCACTCACATACCTAGCCTGGCAACCCACTGGATTTGCAACTGTCTTAGTTGGTCACTAGCATTCCTAGGCTGGTAACTCACGTGCCTAGTTCAGCAACCCACTGGATTTGCAACTGTCTTAGTTGGTCACTAGCATTACTAGGCTGGTCACTCACATACCTAGCCTGGCAACCCACTCGGATTTTCATTCACCACCACCAGCCTCTATCAGTCGCTAGATCATTTGCCGTTTCGAGTAGGATATATGTACCGCCGGCCTCTCAGTAGTCTTATTGTTGGCACTTATCCATATAGGCCTACAGCATGAATCACAAGGTAATTGATTCACTTGCAAGATAGCTGTGGTTACCCACACACACTAAACTGAGGCCGATGGACTTCTTCGCACTGTTTCGTCCCCACGCCCCACCCGACCCCACCCCGCCCTGCCCCATGGACACAGTTGATTACATGAGTTGATTGCATTTCATTTTGGCACTGAAACGCCAGAGCACTTCGATAAAAGCAATGACAGACCGCTCTGCAGGTCAATAAATACAATCACGAGAATTGCTTTGAATTGTGTCACGTTCTGTGCGGCACCCAGCGGTCACAGAGCCAAATGCAATGGGCACGTTTACATATCAATATTGGCATGAAAACCGCGCGCTGGCGTTTTTAGAGAACACGCAATGAAATACAATGCAATATGCGTTTTGTTTTTAATTATGACATGATAAATGTGCATTGTTATGTAAAAGCAAACGCAGATTACATTTCATGATTTGTCGCATTCAAAATCAACAAGTTCTTACAAATGTAGAAACTTGTTGATTGAAGCCTCCACGCTGCTTCTTAGATTTTGACCGCAAAGAAGCACCTGTAAACAAAAGGCCAAGACAAAAACTTTCAGTTTAATATACATATTTTGTATTATTTCACAAAGGCACATGCAATGATAGTCCTTGATACCACATCTAACAAGTAGACAGTTTGGAGCAAATTACTAGTGGCTCGTGGTTCAGGAGGTAGAGCGGGGTGTCCGCTGATCGCAGGGTCGGCGGTTCAATCCCCGGCTCCTGCTGTCCGGCTGTCGAAGTGTCCTTGGGCAAGACACTAAACCCCAAATTGCTCCCAATGAGCAGGCTAGCACCTTGAATAGCAGCTGCCGCCATTGGTGTGTGAATGGGTGAGTGAGAGGCCGTTGTAAAGCGCTTTGGATAAAGGCGCTATATAAGTGCAGTCCATTTACTCTGGTTTAAGTTCCACCACTATATACAGTGGTGCTCAAAAGTATTCAAACCCTTTCACTTTTTTCACACTATATTGTGTTGTAGATTTCATTTTTAATCGATAAAATTGCCATTTTTTCCCATCAATCTACACTCAATAACCTATAATGACAAAGTGAAAACATAGAAATTTTTGCTCATTTATTAAAAATCTAAAACTAAAATCTCTCATTTACATAAGTATTCATACCCTTGATGGGTCACAGACTTCAGGAAGTAACAGCATGCAAAGGATATGCGACCAAATATTAAATATACTTTAAAAATACATTAAAGGGTATGAATACTTATGTAAAAGAGAAATTTCAGTTTTTTATTTTTAATAAATTTGCAAAGATTTCTCAACATGTTTTCACTTTGTCATTATGGGTTATTGAGTGTCGATTGATGGGCAAAAATGGCAATTTCATCCATTTAAAATTAAATCTACAACACAATAAAGTGTGCAAAAAGTGAAGGGGTATGAATACTTTTGAGCACCACTGTATGCCACCAGGAATACCGGTCGTCGTCACTGACGTCCTTAGTATGCACCACTGATAAAACTTTAAACTAAACTAATCAGCAAGTATAGAGGAAAGGCAGGCTAAGGTATAATTCGTTCATTAATAGCAATACCCTCACAAATAACCTATAAAAAGTCTGTAATTAAAAGCATTTAAAGCGAAAATCACTACCTTGAAGCATTTGCACAACCAAAGTTTAGCAATGAAAAGGTGTAGTTTACCGATGCAAAATGCTGCACAATCCCCTACTTGCTGCCACTTCTATCTTACTGGTTAGTGACTTGAATGCACACTTTATTTTTATGAGTACGAGGCAGTAGATCTCGCTTTAATGCTCCGTTGCGCAGCTCCAAATACACCGGAGTTTTAAATCGACCAGTCTAGCCGCCCCCCCATTAATTAAACTGACGAATCAATCATTCAGAAAAAAAGAAATCATGCAAATTGACGATGTGGAAGCTTCTAGATAGCTAGCAAGCCAACACATCTGACAGTTCCATAACGTTAAGTTACCTAACCACTACACCAAGATCGCTTTTAAATTTAGCTCGGATATCACTGGCTCACTAAGCTAACTCGTACCTCAAAATAAAAAAGGATCAGAGAGGAATACATTAACAAATGAGGTGCAAAATGCACAGAATTAAACTGTTCCGAAAACATATCTTAAGGGCGAATATTTCGCAATTAACGTTACCTAGCCAATAATTTATTTTGAAAGTATGAGCAATCACACTTAGCCTTGGTGGTTGTGTCTCCATAAGACCACACTCCGGCTACAAAGCCTTAAAAATGAAAGCACAACTATCTCAGTTACAAGGTTAAAAAAGTATAGCTATAATGGGGAAGCCATTGTTAACATAAGTTATAGCTATATCTATGTTATACATATCGTCACCTTCTTAAAATAATCGCCTAAGTAATTTTTTGAGGAACATGAGATTTTTGCTTAAATCAGCTCTTCATGATGCTGGCCACCTCTGGTAAAGTTGCCTAGATCCTTAATTGAAAGGATCATGCTGTTTTACCCCGGTAATGTAATCGCCTAAGTCAAGAGTGCTCTTAGGCTGTTTGTATGTTTGCCTAAGTCACAATAAATTTTGACTTAGGCATTTTTACAAGTTATTAATATGGCGGCTGCTTCAAGATGCACAAAGAAAATCAACATAAATTAAGTCATTTCCATGATTCTGGACTCGTCCCCGAATGGTAAGTGATAATGTTTACTACAATATTTGGCTAGGCTATAAATGTTGTGTAGTTATTTAGTCTTTAATCCTCTTATGTTACATAATTGACAGACAGCGTTATTTGTAAGTCAATAGTCATCTATTTGTAGCGTTTTCCTCTCCGCACCCCAACCCGCCAAGGAACTTGCAAGACACCAGAGGTTTCTTCAAAAGGACTTTACTGGCACATCTGGAACACGAGAGTGATAATTACGTGGCTTCTCTCACTCCGCAGTATAACTCCCTCTCTCTCTCGGTCATTCACCACAGACTGAGCTTACATATATATATTAAACAGATCGTATAGTGGATTTCCTTAGTTTCACAATGTACCAGCAGACAAAACAGCTAATACAAAATGCAATGTACACAGTAGATACATATTAACCAGATCATATAGTGGATTTCCTTAGTTTCACAATGTACCAGCAGACAAAACAGTTAATACAAAACAGAATATACACAGCTCTATACACAGTAGATACATAGCACTTACTCTTATATAATACTTCATTGTCAATTCCAGTTACTCAAGTAGAACAAAAAGAATAATACAATGTATAGTACACTTCCATTAATTCAAGTGTTACATACCTGGAACACGAGAGTGATAATTACGTGGCTTCTCTCACTCCGCAGTATAACTCACTCTATGGAGTACAGATAGCAAGCCACATTATCTCTCGTGCATCACGGTTATTCCTAGATATAACACACATTCTATGACGCACGGTCTATCCGTCTTTTATACATGTATAAGCAGTGCTATGCTGCTAAAAGTGCAAGGCAAACTGGCAACAACTATTAAAACGAGTTGCACCATACATTAAGTAACTGATAATTGTGCTATTACTTCGCTAGTTAGATTACACTTTTTACCGTTTGGTTTGTGCCTTTTCCTGACAATCCGCTCTTTATTACTTAATTTCCCTTACAACTACTTAAACGGAGAACTTGGCAAACCGCGGGCTAACTTCACTAGCGTACAATTCGCACATTCATATTCGATGTAAGACGTAATATAAAAACACAGTTTGCACACGAAATGCACTCGGAAACACAGGAAACGTAACATTGCATATTATTTCTAAACGTAACATGCATTTCGGTGCATTTTACCGCACTTTATAAACTTTTCCTAAGAACTCCAAAAACACGTACCTCTCTCTCGGTCATTCACCACAGACTGAGAGAGAACCGGCACTGCGCAATGACATCACAATTAACTTTTTCGCGGTCATTGTCAAGTGAACCCTGACCCCATCTGCATCACATCCACTGCTTTCTATAATACGAGATCAGGCCACAATTTAGGGTTAGATGGAATTATTCTTAAACCCATTACACTTACCCCGCCTAAAATTCCATCAACCCTTAAAAGAACAGTGTTACATTATACTTTACAGAGGTAGCCATGACTTTTGAGTCGCCCATTAGGACCGCAAGTAACCTTGCTAGGCAGTGATATGCCGTTGTACATATTACCCTTGACCCTTGTAAAGCACTTCACACTCCATGCAGATTTGACTTTCTCTTCAAAACTCTGAAAACTACTCCACTATTTGGTAGCTTTATTGATTCCGGTTACCTTCATTAAGCCTAAACATCTACAAAAGTCGCAAGGGACTTAATTAAGGAAGCCATGGACTTTCTTTGGTTGGGTTTAGCTATCACCATGCTCATGGACTCGATGAGCCTTCTAACAGGTTTCACAAGCCTCCCGGTCCTTGTCCTTACACTGTCATCCTTGGGTGTCAGAACTGTCTCAGTCAACCCATTTTCCTGGATGTCCGTTAGTCTACTCTGTGGGGATCTTAAACATGTATTCCCAGTACTGTTCGGTTCACTCAGAATGCTTAATGAGACTCCTTGGCTACTTTCAGGTTCCTCAGACTGTTTGTCCCCCTCGCAATCCGACCATTCACTGCTGTAATCCTCAGATTGCTTACTGCAGTCATCTTCAGTCTGTCCAGTGTCGTCTGTGTTCTCTGTTGCACAATTACTCTCTGACTCATGTGGAATCTCTTCTAGCCTGGTGCTTTCTTCTTCAGCGGGGTTCAATGACACTTTGAAATCTTCTTGTGCCAGAGAGATTTCCGCCTCCAAGATCCATGCAGCAGTCCTTTGCTCTTCTGAGGCCACATCCATTCTCTGCAATGACCCAGTGCTCTCAATCCTGTCTTTGTCCGTATCTTCACTTGAAATAGTAGAGAGGATCGTAGACATGTCTTCTGTCTGCTGTATTGGTAGGAAGTTCACTGGCAGCAAGAAGTTACGATGCACCACTTTGCTTTTCCCTGTGGTTGGGTTCTCGACTCTGTAAATGTGGACTGATGGGTCTTTCCATTTGACTACATGAACTGTCGAGTCCCATCTGTCAAACAGTTTCCCACTTCCTCTCTCCTTTCTGTTTGCTAGGAGCACTCTGTCTCCAATGTCTAAGGACGTGCCCCTCATCTTTTTGTTGTACTCCCGTGTCTGTTTCTTCTGGGCTTCAGCAGACATATCTTGAGCGATTTTGAGAGCTTCAGCTAAGTCTTCTCGGAGCGAGTCCACATACTCATCATGCATCATCATGTCCTCATTGACTAAGGTGCTTCCAAACATTACGTCAACCGGTAACCTGGGTACTCGACCAAACATTAAGTAGAAGGGAGCAAACCCGGTCGTATCGTGAGTGGTACAATTGTAAGAAAAGGTTAGCGTTTGCACCGTCTGGGGCCACCTTTCCTTTGCTCTTGCTGGAAGTGCACGAATCATGTTTCCTAGAGTGCGGTTGAACCTTTCGGTTTGTCCATTTCCCATAGGATGGTATGGGGTAGTATGTGATTTCTTGACTCCAGCTACTTGACAGAGTTCTGCAATTAAATGGCTCTCAAAATTTGCTCCTCTATCAGAATGCAACCTCTGGGGGAAACCATAGATGCAGAAAAATTGGTTCCATAACTTCTGAGCTACCACTCTTGCCGTCTGGTTTGGACAGGGGAATGCGTGGGCCAACTTTGTAAAGTGGTCAGTTACGACTAACACATCTACATCCTTTCCATTTCTTCCTTCTGCGGACCAAAAATCCACACACACCAACTCCATTGGTGCACTGGTCTTGATGGACTCCAGGGGTGCCCTGGCCTCTGGTTCTGGCGTTTTGCCAACCACGCAACGCTTACAGTGGCTAACATAGTTCTTTACCTCCCCATCCATTCCAATCCAAAAGAACCTCTGGCGTGCTAGATGGAGTGTTCTAGTCTGGCCCTGGTGACCAGCATCATCATGGATCCCCTTGAGAGCAAGAGCCTTGAGGGAGTCTGGCAACAATAATTGGTATCTTTTCCTGCCAAGCCTATCCTTTGACTTCCGGTAAAGGATACAGTCTCTGATCTCCAATTTCTCATAATGCTTTAGAAACTGCAACACTTGAGCGGCCTCTTGGCATCTCTCTCTACGTGAGGGCCTCTGCTTCCTGCTAACAAAGTATGCTACACGGGCCAGCACTGGATCTGATTGCTGTCTGTTTTGTATTTCCTCTGGAGAGAAAGATGGTAGTGTCGACACACCACCCCAAATAGCCTTGCTTGGGAACTGTGCTAATTGGGCTCCCCGCACTGTCACGCCAGCATCCCATTCCAGGCAAGACTCTAGGACAGCTTTAACACCTTCCGTCAGAACCTCAGTCACATTTCCACCCCTTATCACCTCATGGGACCACTGCTGCGTCTCCTTGGAAGGCTGTTCGTGCAGATTAACGGATAATCTAAAGGCCTCTTGGATAGCTCCTGGGGACATATGCTCCAATTTGTCCAACTGGGATCCACTAGCCTCCAAAGCCCGGGCAAATGGACGACGGCTCAGCAAGTCCGCAGGGATATTTTGAGATCCTGGTATGTATCTTAAGTCGAAGTCGAAGGGTGCAAGCTTTGCAACCCACCGCTGCTCACATGCGTCTAACTTTGGCTTAGTCAGGATATAAGTTAGGGGGTTGTTGTCTGTTTGTACAGTGAACTTATGACCTTTCAACCAGTGGGCAAATTTTTCGCATACAGCCCACTTAAGCGCAAAGAACTCTAACCTGTGGGCCGGGTAGTGAGACTGGGACTTTGTCAAAGCTTTACTGGCGAAAGCTACAGGCCTTGGTCTATTCTCTCCCTCAGGTGTCTGGCTAAGTACTGCCCCCAAACCATCAGCAGATGCATCTGTTGAAAGAAGAAATGGTCTGGTGAAGTCTGGGTGTGCTAGGATTGCGGTGTTTGAAACAGCATTCTTTAGTCTTTCTAGGGCCTCTTCACACTCTGGCGTCGTCTCCCGGTCTCAGCCGCCTCACTACTCCAGCCCGTACCTTCTTTCCCACTCCTTTCTTCTTACCAGCCTTCAAGCCCGCTGTCAGTTGGAAGAGTGGCTTAGCTAACTTTGAAAAGCCTTCTATGAAATGGGAATAATAATTAGCCATGCCAAGAAATGACCTAATCTTGGTAGGTGAGGGCGTCTCCCCATCTGCTTCCATTAGATCAGCCGCCGACACCTCACTGATTGCAGATATTTTCCCTGGATCTTTTGCAATTCCGTCCACTGTGACTAGGTGGCCTAAGAACTTCACAGACTTTCTTAAAAAGAAGCACTTCTTTGGCGCTAATTTCAAGTTATGTTCTTTTAGCCTTGAGAAGACCATTTCTAACCGGTTCAATGCCTCCTGTTCGCTCTTCCCAAACACTAACAAGTCGTCAAGGTAACACAGCAGAGACAAGTAGTTTTGGTCTCCAAAGATTGATGTCATCATCCTAGAAAAGGTTGCTGGACTATTACATAATCCCTGAGCCATCCTATTATATTCATAAAGGCCAGCTGGGGTTGTGCATGCCGTGTACTTACGGTCGTCCTCATGGATAGGGATGTTATAGAATCCCGATGTTAAGTCCATAGTGCAGAAGAAACTGTTCCCTCCTAGAGCAGCGAGAGCGTCAGCTTGGTGGGGCAGTGGGTAAGCATCCCTTTCAGTCCTCTGGTTTAACCATCTAAAGTCTGTACAAATTCGTAGCTCACCGGATGGCTTCCAAACGAGAACCAGCGGGGAAGCCCATTCGCTATTGGATTTCCGGATTATACCTCGTTCCTCCATTTCATCCAGCGTCTGCTTAAGTTTCTGGTAATCCGCCGGAGGGACTCTGCGGTAGGGTAACCGGAAGGGCCGCTCATCTTTCAGCCGAATTCTATGGATAACATTCTTAGCCTCCCCACAGTCAAGCCGGTGTCTGGAAAAGATGCTTTCATACTTTTCAACAAGCCTCACCAAACTCAATCTCCACTCATCAGATACTTCACAGGACTTCACATCCAACTCTGTTAGCCCTAGTTCTTTCAACATCTCAATGTAGTCAGTTTTGTCCCTCTTGTCACTTGTGCTCTGGGTGACATGTTGGGAAAGTGGTCGGGGCTGGCCTGGACTCTCACCATTGCTAAGGCCCAAGTCTTCTATAGCTAAGCAAGGGTGTACCTGTGCTATCTTGGTATTGCGGCGGAGGACTACTGGTTTGTCCAGCATATTAATCACCTTCATAGGGATCCATTTGTCACTTCTCAAAGGACACACAGTACGGCCAACTAAGACATTTCTTGGTGCTGACTTAGATGTGGTGGGCTCTACTACTACTGTGCTTCCTACTGATAAGGGAACCTGCTCTTTCAATCTTCCCCAAACTAGATGCTCATGTTGTGGCGCCAGTGTTATGCTCTGCTTCAACACCACCGTCCCTACTTTGCTGGGTACATAATCCCCCTGCCAGCGTTCCACATTAGACAGCATATTCAGCAGTAAACTATGTGTATCTCCTTTAGCAGGTTGAGAGATGCTATCCCAATACCACTGGGTACTCTTGAGTTGGCGCATAACATGCTTGATTACGTTCGACCCCACAATAAGGTCATCGTCTTGTCCTGGCACAACTAGAACAGGTACTGTCATTTTGCAGTCAAATAATTTGATGTCCAAGTCATATTCACACTTAGGCTGCGACTGTTTGCCACCACAACCCACTAAAACTATTTCAGTTAACCTGCCGGCTCCTTTTTGTATAACATTATGTCTCTGGAGAGTATGTTCTGCTGACTCACTTATTGTACAGGTCATGGACCCGCTATCAATTAAAGCATTTAACTCCACTGTCTCGTGTACCGTCACTGGAGCATAAAAGAGACTACTGTTTCCCCCTATTCTCTGATAACCCCCTTTTTTCTCCAGGTCAAGCGTCCGTACCTTCATAAAACAGTCAGTCGCGGTGTTTGAGTCTCTGGTTGCTCTTGGGGAATCTACACACTCGCCCGCACTGTTATCCCCTTGGCGCGGGCTTACTAGTTTAAAGTTTTCTCCGCCTCCTGGGCTGGATCAGGGATAGCTCCTCTCCCTTGGCTTCTCCTTGGACATTCAAAGCCTCTGTGTCCTGTCTTGTAACACCGGAAGCACAGCCCATCCTTGAAGCAATGCGCCTTAGTTGAGTGCTCTGGAGAATTGCAAAGCTTACAAGGAGCTGCTGGAGCACCCTCTCCTGATGGTCTGGCTCCCTGTTGGTTCTGCCACTGTGAAGAGAGGAGTTTCTCCAAGAGGGAAATCACTTTGGTTAATGAAGCCTGCTCTGTGCTATTGGGGAGTGGTGTTGCCATTGGGTTTGCAGTGGGTTGTTGGGTCATGCACCACACATTGGGGGTCACCTGCTCATCTGAATTTACAGCCTCCTGCCTCTTACATGGCCTTACTATTTGACGGTCTCGACGGTGGCTGTCAATCAACTCTTGCACTTCTCCAACTGTCCATCTCTCAATTGGCTTGCTCCTAAAGGCACTGTAAAGTGCTGGGTCAGGGCAGTGCTTTACAAACATCATTGACACTTCATGTCCGGGATCTTCAACTTTTTTTCCTTGTCTCTGTAGGCACTCGTCGGCTAGGTCTACTGCTTTATTCAATCTAATCCAGTAATCTAAACTGCTTTCAGACTGCCCTGGTAAAGTTGAATAAAAGTCAGCTAAAGGGGTTACAGATGATATTGCTTCCCCAAAATGCTGTCTAAGAATGCTATATATAACACTGGGGTCTCTGCTAATGTTGACAAGAGGATTGTTACGTAGGCCTAACTTCACTAGGTCCTTAGCCCTCCCCATTAATCTTTCCAAAATTTCCTGACCACTTTCTGTGGTGTCACAACCCTTCTTATTGAGGTAGGTCTGCATCATTTCCCACCACTCAGTTACAGTACAACGGTCTGTGGCGTCACCTCTAAAAGTTGGTGGCTCTCTAATATCTGACCTCATAATCAGATTAACCCTAGGCAAATTGGGTACTGGTGCTGTCACTTGAGGGTTATTTGCACTGGCCCCTTTCAGACCTGTCCCTGCTAGATTAGATACAACCTGTTGACCTATCTCAGTGCTCAACTGTTTAACTAGCTCTGCCATGGCTTGCCACTGATTTCCCGTCTCTCTTCCACTTACATTTTGATCTGGTACTTGGTGACTACTCAAATTAGGTACATCAGTAGTAGCTGCTGGGGGCCTACCGGGGCTATTATTACTACTGTATTGCAGCATATCTGCTAACTGAGACCCCCGCCCCAACCCAAAAGTCGTACTGGGTATACGAGAAACGCCTCTTGCAGTAAAATCTGGGGTACTACTAGTAAACACACCATCACCATTACAATCATGTACCATTTCAGAGTTCATATCGTCATCTAAATGAGATCTGCTTACACCACTCGGAATGTCCTCCTTACTCATATTGAGTCAATTCAAACTGCTACCGCTTCTGTCGAGTCCTAAACTTCTATGTCGCTCCAATTCAGAGTTGGGGAACCCACGGCGATCCGCTGCAGCTGATCTCTGGATCCGGGTCACGGCACCAAAATCTGTAGCGTTTTCCTCTCCGCACCCCAACCCGCCAAGGAACTTGCAAGACACCAGAGGTTTCTTCAAAAGGACTTTACTGGCACATCTGGAACACGAGAGTGATAATTACGTGGCTTCTCTCACTCCGCAGTATAACTCACTCTCTCTCTCGGTCATTCACCACAGACTGAGCTTACATATATATATATTAAACAGATCGTATAGTGGATTTCCTTAGTTTCACAATGTACCAGCAGACAAAACAGCTAATACAAAATGCAATGTACACAGTAGATACATATTAACCAGATCATATAGTGGATTTCCTTAGTTTCACAATGTACCAGCAGACAAAACAGTTAATACAAAACAGAATATACACAGCTCTATACACAGTAGATACATAGCACTTACTCTTATATAATACTTCATTGTCAATTCCAGTTACTCAAGTAGAACAAAAAGAATAATACAATGTATAGTACACTTCCATTAATTCAAGTGTTACATACCTGGAACACGAGAGTGATAATTACGTGGCTTCTCTCACTCCGCAGTATAACTCACTCTATGGAGTACAGATAGCAAGCCACATTATCTCTCGTGCATCACGGTTATTCCTAGATATAACACACATTCTATGACGCACGGTCTATCCGTCTTTTATACATGTATAAGCAGTGCTATGCTGCTAAAAGTGCAAGGCAAACTGGCAACAACTATTAAAACGAGTTGCACCATACATTAAGTAACTGATAATTGTGCTATTACTTCGCTAGTTAGATTACACTTTTTACCGTTTGGTTTGTGCCTTTTCCTGACAATCCGCTCTTTATTACTTAATTTCCCTTACAACTACTTAAACGGAGAACTTGGCAAACCGCGGGCTAACTTCACTAGCGTACAATTCGCACATTCATATTCGATGTAAGACGTAATATAAAAACACAGTTTGCACACGAAATGCACTCGGAAACACAGGAAACGTAACATTGCATATTATTTCTAAACGTAACATGCATTTCGGTGCATTTTACCGCACTTTATAAACTTTTCCTAAGAACTCCAAAAACACGTACCTCTCTCTCGGTCATTCACCACAGACTGAGAGAGAACCGGCACTGCGCAATGACATCACAATTAACTTTTTCGCGGTCATTGTCAAGTGAACCCTGACCCCATCTGCATCACATCCACTGCTTTCTATAATACGAGATCAGGCCACAATTTAGGGTTAGATGGAATTATTCTTAAACCCATTACATATTGATATACCCTTTTTGTGTGAAATGATTAACAAATATCATATATTCTGTATTTGGTTCAGTTTATTCTGTTTTCTGAAAAACTTGAAAATATGACTTAGGCGATTATTTTAAGAAGGTGACGATATATAAGTTAACAAAATTGAACACTGAATTAGGCTACTTAGGCCGAGCACTTACCATATCTGATCCAGTGTGGCGCTGAAAAAGGAGGTGATCCAATCAACTTCATGTGTTTCCGATGCTGTCGTATACCATAATGATGCGCGGTCCAGTTAAATTAAAATTTCACAGTAATTTGCTGTGTTATGGCATAGCCTGCATTGATTACACAATAAAATTCTGAATACAGTATTTAACTGAAATATTACTGTTATATATTGTGAAATCCTGGTAATATTTGACAGTGTATCATGTACCTCTTTCGAAAGCTTAGTGAGACGGATGTGTGCGGGTTGGACCCGTAATGCACGACTCAGAACACTGACGTAATAATAAATGCCCGCAAGGGCTTTATTATGGGGAAATCCAAAATCGTAGTCACACAAACAAAGTCCAAAAACCAATAAATCCAGCCAAACCAAAGATACAGTACCGAGGGAGAAGGCAGTCTCGAAATCGGTATCCGTGCACAAGTTCAGTAACCAGAGTAGCTGTCAGCGGAGCAGAAGTACAATACAGGGGTAAAGCAAAGTTCGTAGTCGTGGGGCGTAGCAGGAGTCAGACCGAAGTCCTATCCGCGGGGCAGAGGTACAGAACAGACAGCAGGCAAAACTCGTGGTCAAAAAACAGACAGGCAGTAACAATGGTCAGTAAACAGGCTAGATCAATAACGGTAGTCAAAACAATGGAAAACGCTCAAAAGTGACAGTAGTAAACTAAAGGCAACAATTTTGCAAGGACAAGACATGAACACTGATCTTATATGCAGGTGTAGACAGGTGCAGACACTTAGCTTGAGAGCAGCAGGAAATGAACAACAGCTTGAGAAAATGAGACACGTAACGAGGCAATTAGTAAATCGTTAGTAGTTAACCTATCCTGACCTAGCGTTAGTAAATTAGTAATTAACATGCACGAGAAACGTAAGGTAAACATGAACACATGGTTAGATAGTTAGTATTACCCAATCCTGATCTAATGTTAGTATATTAGTAAATAGACACGGGAGAATGAAACAATTAGGGAAGCGTGAGTGACAGCAAGAGAAAGAAACAGCATGAACGCAAGGCTGCGGAAAAACACGGAAATGTGTATGCTTACAATTAACTGCATCATAACAAACAGAAAACAAGCATGACATGAACAGAAAATAAACTGTGACAAACACTAAACATGAAACGTGGCATAAACATGACATAAACGTAACACTTAGAATGCATTCTTTTTGGATAATAAGGCTGTCAATAAATTACAATTAGTTTCAAGATATTACTACTGCCAATTTGAATTGCACTCTGTTATGCAGATGTAATTTTAAAATTTTGCCCGTGTTGAACCTTACACTGTGCACCACATATAGACAGAAAATAACTACAGAATATTAGAAAGGACATGTCTAATAATGTAGGCAAGGTGATGACTTTATTCCATACTTTGAGAAAGCTAAAGGAAAGCAGTAGGAAATTATGTGATGACGACAGAAATAGTTAGCAGGCAAAATAAGTTTCATTGACCTATATTCAGGACCTTGTGTGCTTTTAATTTTTTCTGTGATAGTATTCCATTTTTACGTGGTCAAAGAAGAACTGTAACCACCTCCTAAGTAAGGAATAAACCACGACGGGCTGTCCGGTTATTGGAAAAATATTGTACGACGGGCGTGGTTACCACACCCAAAGTACATTATTTTCCAATAATAGGACAGCCCGTTGTGGTTTATTCCGCTTATACCATGGTTACCAACAACGGTTATATATTAGTTACTTTTATGTTTATTGATTTCATCAGCTGAAATAGAAATATCCTTCCAAAGCCCTTTTGGCCTATTGTTTTCCTGTTCTCAAGCAAAACTGCTGGTTGGTAGTTCTATTTGAAAAGAAAACATCTCGTTGCTAATTCTATTTCTGGTTACTAGTTCTATTTTGTCCATAGTTATGCAAAAACCTCTCGTTGTTAGTTCTGAAAACAATTGATTCTATAAGGAAAAAAATAGTTCCTTTACACCAGGGGTCGGCAAGTAAATTTGGCCTCGGGCCAATTTTTTTCTGAGCCACTAGGTGGCGGGCTAGAACATAATAAAAGGCTCATTTAAGTAATTGATTGTTAAAAAATGTGACACGTTCTAATGCTTTGGTCCTCATATCGGGATCTGGTGTAATGATCTGACTTTTCTTTCGAAAAATGTGAATACATTTCTTAACTAGGTAGCAGTGGGGATTACTCACCGAATCCATTGCACTGCAGTATTTTGGCTTGACTAGCGAGTTTGTGTTGTGATTCTCAACAACGTTGAAACGTAGTTCCGTGTTTCAAAAGAAAAGTCCGATATGCGTACCAAAGCAAGTTCAAGTTCAAGTTCTTTTATTGTCACTTCACAGTTTACACAGGTGTAATCAGAGAGTGAAAAACTTTACGTGCAAAACGCCCGACAGCAGACAGCAGTTGTATCAATTAAATATCAGTGTCACAAATGTTACTGGAACTCCGCGACAGACCGCCTTATAAGACATGCATTTGTGGGAGATGCAGAGAATTGATCAAAATAACTGTATCATCCTTTTCGTCAATGAATGCGATAAAGACGCACGAGAGGAATCGATTGACGCATAAAAACCTTGAAAACTGCCTGCAGATTAAAGTGACGTCCATATCACCAGATATCCAACGAATAGTGACCGATGGGAGATGCCAGTTTTCACATTAAGTGAGTACTAAGCCTGTCGTTATTGCATTTAATAGCCTAATTGTATTTTTTATATTTTTAATGAATGGCTCATTTAATTATTATCCCTAATGTAGCGTGTTTGCTCTGTCGTTTCAGGAGCATCACTCAAAAAAATGATTTGTTGGATTTACCTAATATAGTTATGTCAACAATTTCCACATAACTGAGTTGTGTTCAAACTAATTAAATACTATTATTACAGAGGAAATAACTAACTTATGTGAAACCAACAAGACTGTCTTAAGTAATTTCAATATTATCTGGTCAAGTTAGCCTTAATTGATCCATCAGTGTTCAGCTAACTAAACAGACATTCATTACACTGACCTAACTCACTAATGTAAATATAACTCAACTGTATTTAGTAAATATAACTCAACTGTATTTAGTAAATATAACTCAACTGTATTTAGTAAATATAACTCAACTGTATTTAGTAACACCAACTGAACAACTCCTTGTTGTTCCAACTTAACTGACTTCAATAAGTAGAACTTAAATAGATTTCATTGCTATAACCCGGTTATATGTTGGACTTACTAAACCCGGTTATGTCAACAATTTCCACACAATGTGGTTAAGTAAATTCAATTAACAATACCTTGCTTCTGTGAAAAACATTTATTTCCAATGAAACATGAACATTCACATATTTAAAACCACAAACTTTAACTTGTTTCAGCATATCTGCTGCTCTGCTCTCTCCACAGTGCAAGCAAAGATAAGAAAATATAATGTACTCATAACTATAGGAGTATATATGCCAACATGCAAATTTGCCAAATGTTTTAAAATTACACATGTTGAAAAATTCACCATTTTTCAACGTGTAGTTTATATTTTCCAATTAAAACATTGATTAAAATATTTCACTTTGTTATAAAATTCTCAACTTTGTTTACAGTTAAATCTTTATAAAATGCCCAAAGAAAACAAAAATCTCTCACAGGACCTGCAACACTAAATCTTAAAAGCTATAATGCGTAACTTTTACACATAAATGGATTCGCGTATACATTCCCACCCTGCTGGGAGGACAGAATGTGACTAGCCGATCACAGTTGAGTTTAGCCTCCAAAGAATTATTATTCAAAAAGAATGATTTAAGAATAACAATTGATTAATTGATGATTGGCTAGTTACATTCTATCCTCTCATGCAGGTGGGAATGTCTAACCCAACACCGGATTTAAAAACTCTGTATACAGTGAAATACAGAGACTTACCTGGTGGTGATAAGCTTAATCATCACTGTGTGAACTCGTTTGGCAAAGGCTTGAATGTAACAGACATCCAATTATGTGTAAAAGTTACGCATTATAGCTTTATGAAGCTCCCAAAAGCAGGCAGAATGAAAATGGTTTTTTTCCCCCTCACAAATACTTAACACTGTAACATGAAACCTTGGGTACTGAACCATCTACATGAAAAGGCTGAACAAATGTTTTGTCATGTAAAAATACTTCAACATATTTTCCTACCTGCCACTTCAAGTTTATAGGAGGAGGAAAAAAAAATCAGTGGATTTTTCTAAAATTAACAACAAAAAACTAACAAAAAACACTAATCCACCACATTCAGTAAGGAATGGACATTTTCAACAAATGGTGTCAAATCTTATGAAGGCAAACTTAGTCATCATGTTTATGGTGCCTGTGACTGTGCCGTCATACTATCAAATGTTGCCTATTTGTTTCTCCCATTCTCCTTGCTACAACTCAATACTCACCTGTCACTCTCCAATTCACATTCTCTCCAATTGTGCAACTGACAAATTCAAACTTCTCATTTGTGTTTTTTAAAGTTTCTATTATTCTCTCTTCCTTTAGTTAACACTTTAAAGTCTGTTAAACATTCAGTGCATCCGATCCAGTCTTCACAGACAGTCCAACATGCCCATCCAAAAATCAGTTTAGTGCAAGAATCTGTCCTCCAAGTTCGCTGTGCTGCTCAGTAGCACAACACTTGTCTAAAATGTTCCTTCAAACAGTTTGTTCTTTAGCACTTGCGCCTTCTTTGAGAGTTTGTTGCCATCTAGTTCCATCACAAGTTTTTGCAGAACCTCAAATGTGTACTTCTGGTTTGTTGAATAGCTCAAGTCCAGTGAGTACATGAGGCCAAACAAAATGGCGAGCGCGTTTGCAACGTTACAAAGGTCATGGAGCACTTCGACACCTTCGATGATGATTCCAACATCTGCCAGGCCATCTGTGGGCTCTGTGCCTTCCCTCTTTATGGCAAAGATTCCCAGGACTGTCTGGTCCATAGCCTCCTGGTTGTCTTCAACATCCTCAAAATAGAACAAATACACCTTCAGTTACAACAAACACACCAGGAAAAAAAATCTCCATTTATTAGTTATCCAACCTCCAATGTTCTATCCTTCCAAGACTACATTTAATATTGTCTGGAAGGATGTAGCACCATCCATGAATAATACCTTAAAACAGTAGTCCATAAACTGCTATTAGTGTGATTTCAATGAAAGGATTTTTACTATGGAAGCATGGCCCGAATCTTTCTGTCTGAACGTAAGTAAGCAGGGCTGTGTTAGTATGTCAGGCAATCTGATGCATTTTTCTTGTTGTCCACAAATCTCATGTTTGGATCCAAAACAATAAGGAACTGCTCCACAAAAGTGTTGAGTGTACCCTAAGCATGATATCTTATTCTTCTGTGGTATAGACTTGACCAAAACTACTAAAATCACAATCATATTTCAGTTTCTGGAGAGAAATTAAGTAGAAAGCAGAGGCAAAAATACTTACCATATACTCTCTTATGAGATTTTCAGGGTCTTCATTCAGGTAGACTTAGTGCTTTAGTGCTTTCAGTACGCAGGCTCTTCTTGTTTCAACAGCATCATTCTACAGCAGAGAACAAGGGAAATATGCAAGAGGGGTTATATTATTAAGACCCAAAACTCATAATTTGTAATAAATGCATCGGTGTATCTCTGAGGAGAGAGATTGGGGCAATCTTAATCAGTGTAACTTTAAGAAGCTAAACAGCTGTCTGAATAAAAATGACCCTCCATCAACTAAATGTCAAATATTTTTCAGTAAGCAACAGGAATACAGCTGCCCACAGGGCTGAGCAATATGACTTAAAATCAGTATCATGATTACCTGAACCTTTTACCTCAGTTTTTGGTTATTTTATGTTCTGTTTTTTTAATCACTGCCCTCAATTCAATATCCCGCTGAACAATTAAAGCTGAGATATTTTTTAATGAAGGAGTGCATATCTTTGTGATTTTAAAATAATTTAAGAAACACAGATGAACTACGTATGTATATTTATTAAATATTTCAAAATGACAAAACCAACATTTGAACCTCTAACCAATATTATCTTGCTCATGATGGTCATTTCGGTTAGAGAAAATTACTTTGGTTAGAGGATCAAATGTCAGTTTTCAGTTATTTTCAGTTAATTGCCCAGCCCTAGCACAACAGTAAATTTCACTAACAAAAAATTTCATGATGAGCAGACTTATATATAAAATAAATAAAATTAAAATACCTTATCCAAGTCTGCCATGATGTTCCTTATTTTATTTCCTGCGGCTCCTCCTTTCTTTTTGAAAATTGCCATCAGCCGTGTAGAGTGATGATCCAGCTGTTGCATGAATTTCGATCTCAGTGGGACGGTGGTGATGCGAAAAAACTCTGCTTCCACCTACAGACATTTAACAGAGAAAGTATGAAATAGCAACACAATACAGGTTAATGAAAACAAGAATCAAATTATTGGACCAATGAAATGTTATTGTTACTAAAATAAAAATTATGTTTGGATGTCCTATGATCAGGTAGTGTGTGGGTCATTCTAAATTAAATTAAATTATATCTGTTGAGGAGATTCCTTGTTTTTCCTTAAGTTATAATTTTCACAGGCATGATTCTGTATCCCAGTTCCAATGACCACCAAATGCTTGCAGTGCAACAAATTTGCCACATTTTTCTGGAAAACTACATCACATGAATAAAGACCGTTCACCTTGCATTTAATAAATTTATAATTACAATTTTCACTTTTGAGAGAAGATTAGAGCAGCAAATAATCTTTAGATTTTTTTTTACAGACAAAACATGTCAAAATTGTCAAATTTCTCTCCCTGAATGATATTTTATGGTTTCTTTACTACTCTGACAGTAAACTGAGTGTCTGTGTTGTGAGTAAATTGAGACATTTGAGGACATAATTTTATGATCAAATCTGAAAATCATCTTTCGTGGCAGCCCTCGTGAAGATTCATTTTAATGTAAACTTAGTTGTGACTGACCTCATGCTCACAGAAGAGAGCTGGCCACCTTCTTTTGAACTCAGCAATGAAAGGCTTGTCTTCAATCACCTCACGCCGCCTGTGAGCAAATGTCTTTTCCATTTTCTCCTTAATCACCCGACGGTTGTTGCTCTTTGTCACTTCAGACAATAGTGCCAGCCGCTCTTCCTCGAGGCTCTCTTGGGATTGTCCTGCTGGATAATCAGGACAGTAGTTCACCTCTGCTCTTCTAGCTTTCTTCACTTGATTTGGAGATGTGCGTGGATCGCCTTGTTTACGCTTGAGGGAATTCACAGTCAGCTCGTAGCATCCGATGTTGCGCAGTTTTGTGCGGTAGTTGGCCATTTTATATTTCAAGCTTATCTTCCACCCATAAAAACCAGAAACAGAACCTCCCTCTCTTAAACATGGGTGTTTCTTCACGAGTGCTTCAGCTACTGCATCAAATTCAGTATCGGAAAGATAAGCTTTATATTTCATTATCTGTGATGCCAAACTTTCAAGAATGTCTGACTTCATTCTTGGACTAGGAGTGAAGAGGGTACCATCTTTTTGAAAGTCACTATTTGCATGCTGGAGTTGGAGCTCAACATCATAGACAAACTCAGGCACAGGAAAGACGTCTGGCCATAGCTCACATCTGAGGGATGACGATGATGAGCCAGAAGATGAGAGAATGTCAGTGTCCACAGATGAAATGGAAGCGGTCTCATCCAGGCGGGGCTCCACTGAAGAGAGGCAAGGGCTACTTGTAGACAAAGCACTTGGGAGGTAAATCACTTTGATAGTGTCTTTATTTTGAATGTCTGAGGTGGACTTCAGGTTTATGAACTCATCAAAATCGGTGTCCTTGTATTGTAGTCTGAAGTCTCCCGACACCTCACATTGTCTCTTTATCTCACTTTTTAGTTCCTCAACAGAATCTGGAATTCCTAAAGGCAGGCTGATTTTGGAAGAGTCATTTTCTCCAAGGATGATACGAAGCACTGCCGATGTAGCCATATTGGTTAACAGGTTATTCTGAAGAAAAGCAGAAAAAAATGATTATAAACAATATGCAATAGAAGTCTACTGAGCAGACAGCACATTCATCATCAGCATGACTATCATAGGGATTAAAAACATAGGGTTAGTGTAAAGAAAGTAGAAAGTACACTCAGAATGTTGCACAAAAGTCAGACACTTGCTTTCAAATTGTTTATTATGAATGTTGATAACCTCCTCCTGAAGCCACAAAAAGCCTTGTTCTACTTTTGTCATATTAAGTGGCACTCATGCTTATGTCTAACAATAGTTGTCTTTGAAGAGTTATCTTGTGTATAATTTTTAATCTGTATTCCATATAAAGACAGTCAACGTAAAATAATAATCAAGAATAATTACCAGACACGTGTATGTATCTTTTAAGGGTGACCATTCGCCGGGTTCCACACTTGTAGTCAACCAGGGGATAGTCATCAATCAGTTCACTTAATTCAGCCAACACAATCTCTGTTGCTGAGGATGCCTGTATCTCAAATGCTCTGTAGTGCTCTCTGTACCATGATACCAATTTTTGGCATATGAAGATCAGTGTGTTCTCCAATATACACATTTGAAGTATCTCCACAAATTCCGGCAATCCACCTACTGATCCATGCACAATAATCATGCCATTTCTATATTGTATGCCATTGCTAGAGACACTCTGTGCTAGTGTAACTGTTGTGAGACCAGGGTATTTTTGACGTAGATGAAGCGCTACATCCTCTTTCATGACATCAACAGGAATTGATGAAACATGCGTCACATCAAAGGCTGATCTCTCATAACTCCCTGTATACATGTGATAGCCAATCATCAGTTGGTGCTTATTCGCCAAAGACAGTGTGATGTTCTTGAAGCAGTTTGTGTGTCTTACAACCTGTTTGAAAAAACTGTGTTTAGCCTCAAAACGCATCGTCCAAAACATTACAATGGGGCCAAACAGCTTGATCATTTCTGGGTAATGCTCCAGAAAGTGATGTTTTGGCAGGAGTCTCTGATCTGGAAATACTTCCTGGTATTGCCGTCTGTGCCCTGAGATTTTAAACTCTAAATATGCCACAGACTCAT
This sequence comes from Ilyophis sp. 1 JC-2022, assembly GCA_022702515.1. Classification (NCBI taxonomy): domain Eukaryota; kingdom Metazoa; phylum Chordata; class Actinopteri; order Anguilliformes; family Synaphobranchidae; genus Ilyophis; species Ilyophis sp. 1 JC-2022. The sequence continues at coordinate 71,811,882 of CM040397.1, read as the reverse complement.
CACAGTGGACAGGCGCAACCACCAGCTCTACAATATCTTTTAAGTCGAGAATCACTTTCCAGGCTGGCTCATCTTCAGGGATCAAATGACCTATCATAAATGGTAACAACCTTAACAAACACCAATTTTCGTGTGCGTTACCACCAATTGTTTTGCGACGTGCAAAATTATGTGGCAGCAAGTGAGGGCGATTTTTTTTGTCACTCCACTTGTATTGAAAGTTTTTAATGTGATTATTAAGGTCAACAAGTGTTAACAATTTCTTGGAAATGATAAGACCCAAGCAATGTGCAAGCTCAACAGGCACTATGCCCTCAAAAAAATCATGGACAACATCAGGGGGATACCCTGATGTGACACAGAAGTGGGCAAGTCTCTCTGTGAAAATACATGCTTTCTTCACACCCAAAAAATTACCTCCTTTTGCCTGTGCAGTATTAACATGTAATTGATGAAGTTCTGTGTTTCTAAGGGTAAACGCACACGATTTTACTTCTTTGACTTGAGTTTCTTCTTGCTGAGCCGTGCAAAATCTACAAAAATACTGTCCAGAGAAACTTTCCACAAAGCCAGCAATTCCATGTGCTGCAAGGTTGTCTGATATCACACACTGAAGTGTCCCCTTAACAAATGTACCCAGATGAGAGACAAAAACACCCTGCTGCTCTAGGGTAACAAGATCTTGGAGTAGTGGCTCAAAAATTCTGTGATAGCCATAGGTCTTTACATCATCGGTTTTACATAGGAGAGCCAGGTATATTGAGGCCAAAGAGGAATGGCTGCCAGGAGGCAAATTACCCAAAATCCAATAGACGGCACAGAGTTTGTGTGTTTTCCTTGATGTACCGAGGGGGTTGCAAATTTAGAAATCATCTATGTATAAACAGAGAGAGATCCTTAGTTCGTCTCCTGACAGAAAAGCATTATTCTTAAAATGCTGACCATCTTCAAAGAATCTGTAATGCAGCTGGTCACTCACACTCTGTTGCCTTCTTCTCTTTTCAAAAACCTTGCTAAGCACATTCTTTTGATTAAGTAGCTGCTGTAAAACCTTTAGCAAAGGAACATAGTGAAAACTTTTTTTAGCCTTTGCATCAAGTATAAATTCAACTGGATCAACAATATTAAAATGGTTTCTGTAATATTGCTTCCGCTTAAACGCAGTGGCTAATGGCCCTTCCTTTCTTAAAGCTTTTGACAAAGGGTTAGATGAAGAAAGTGTGCAGCCTAACTCTTTGATGAGTAATTGGTCAACCTGCAAGTTATGGTTATTGAAGAAGTCTGCAAGAATGTTGTTAGCTACAGGCACCAGGGCAGAACTAACCAAATAATGTAACTCATTTAAAAGCTCATCAACAGCTGAGGCTGGTACATGAAAACAATTCTCCAATTTTAATAAGACAAATGCCAATTTCTGTTCTATAACTTTTGTAACATCATCTGGTTCTGGTATTAGTGCACCATCTTCAAGTTCAGCATCATCAAGTAACTCATCACTCTCTGTCAGACATGCATCTCTGAACATACAATTTAGTGAATCTGCTGTGGCATTTTTCACAATTACAGCTTTTAAATCATTCAGTGTGTATGTCCTATGCTTTCTGTTCTTGTGAGTTTGATATGTTCCATAAATATTTGTTTGAAAGGAACAATTCTCAAAAATGCAAAATACAGTTTCATGGTTTTTTAGATGGCTGTTAACATGAGTTAAAAATTCTTTCAATGAAGCAATGCGGCTACTTGAACAATGGTGGCAGCTGAATGTTGTGCGATCTACTGATATTTGAGACGTCTGACCAAAATGTGATCTACACAGGTGACTTCGAAGTGCATTCCAAGTTTTAAATGAACACGGGCAATTTGAATATGTGCATGGATAAGGGTGTTTGCGGCCAAAGTGGCCATGTTTTAACCTATAATGCTTTAATAACTGATATCTTGTTGTTTCTTCTGAAGCACACTCTTTACACTTCCACATTCATGTTACTGAAAATGAAACAACCAAACAAAACAATTACTATCCCATATACAGTATTAGCTTTGTACATCTCTGGATACTTAAGGGGTTAGTTTGGATGTTTTACAGTGTGGTTGTATGAGGTACTTATCTACAGTAGATGGTGATCGACACGCCGCCAGTTTTGAGATGCAGAGAGGATTACCGGCACAGAAGCAACATTGTATCCACATTTTAAAACAAAATATTTTACGCACACAAAAGGTAAAGTGACATTTATGTTGTAGAAATGGGGAAAGTAATATAGAGCTTTGGCTTTGTCAGAGAGATAAAGCAGTGAAAATGTCTACACCTAGCATGCATTTAATCTGATATTGATGTGTTTTGGTTGGCCACTTTTAGGTGCTTTGATACTTTTTTCTACTGACCCAGTCCACAGCAATATATTAAGCTTCTCTGCTTCTCCGATCTGGGGGGTGTCAACACCATCTACTGTAGGTAATATACTGACTATTGAGATGTATCTCACACATCCTCACTTTAATAAATTTGTACTATACCTTTAATGCATTCAATATTAGTGTTATTCTGTGAGATAAAATTTGAACCATCATAACGTATCATTCCCTTGTCATTAAATGGTAAGACATGGTCACTGTACTTACCACTACTGAAGAGCCACAAATAAATGCAGACTGTCCAGTCCTCAAGCTCAGAAAAGTAGGGAAGCCCTGTAATATAATTCAGACTTGTGATTAGAAAATAGTTACAACTTGAACATATTGAGAGCAAGAACATGCTTAGTTTCACAGTTGGGATAGTATTGAAACATGAAAGTGATATATCATTCAACACATGCCAAACTCTGGGTGTGGTAAAGACAGCATTATTAGTCTATTTATTACTAATTGTGCATTTTCATGCATCTTCAAGGACTGCCAGGCAAATCATCCAAATTTAGTTCTTTAATACTGAGATTAAGAGCATTTTATATTTTATTTTTGTATTCATAAAAGGGCTACTCAATCATGGCAAAAAAAAAAAAAAATCAATCACGATTATTTTGGTCAATACTTACATCACGAGAATAGATCCTTTAATTCCTCAAATGAAAAGTACTTGGGAAACTATTGATGCTAGTTTAAAACTTACTTTGTATTTTGCTATCATTCAGGCTAGGGATGAACAACTGTGAAGTCACTTCTCTGTCACAACATACAGCAATATCTGACATATTTCTCTAACTCTGCTTTGCTCAAAGGGACTTCATTGTATATTTTATCTAGTGCAGTCAATCGATTAAAAAAAATTAACTAATTAATCGCACAATTTTCTGTAATTAATCGCGATTAATTTTTCTATTTAAGACTGAAGCTTGTAATGGATATTTATTTATGGAAAATCATGGAATTAATGTAGAATCAACACACAGAAAGTATATTTAAATTCAAAGAGCATTTAAATAACTTTCTTTCAGCTTTGAGTGAACAGTTTCTCTCCAAGTTAAGAAAAAAGAAAAAAACAGAGATAAGCTCAGACTTCTATGTTAAAGTGCAGCTCCACCACTTTAAGAAATGAATTACACAGAGAAAGATGCTCACTACACACACACAAGACAGGGAGAGAGAGAAAGAAAACACTCACAAGAAAGTGAGGGAGAGAGAGAGAAATAGCACACACACACACACAGGGAGAGAGAGAGAAATAGCACACACGTGACGTGACAGAGAGGGAGAAAGACAACAGCACACACACACATTACAGGGGGAGAGAGAGTGGGAACACACATGAGAGAGATTGAACACAAAACACAGGTCTTTGTGCTGTTCATACTACATGACTGGACTGTATACACTACCCGACTCGTCACCAGCAGGCGTTACCGACGGCAACAATCACCATAATTTCATGTCTGTATCTGCCATAGATCATGTTAACGAGTTCATTTTGACAGCACTAATTTTATCACAAAATGTGGCTCATAATATACTTACACATACAGCTATTACGTTAGTCCTTTTCAAATGCTGGCCCAGCTCTGAGTGATCAACGCACCTGTCTGTCCTGACGGAGCCATGACGCTCCCTCACTCTTGATCGCCCAACTCACTCACTCCGTTAGCTTACCGTTAGCTTACCGTTAGCTGTTGACCAGCTAAAATACAAGCTAATGGCACTGCTTTTCAACCTACCGGTAGCTATAACCAAAACGTTTTGTCCCAAACTTGTAAAGCACAGTTATCAACACATTTTTTATGGCTCCCTTACCTTGCTGCCCACACCATACATTGTCACCAAAAACCCCGCCATAAAACTAAACCAAAGTAATGTTGCATTCGGGGAGGTCGCTAAACTACAATTAAATTGCTATTTTAGTGTGTTTTTTATCTGGCATTTTGTTAACTGGCTAGCTCGTTAGCTAGGCTATGCTACATGTTCGCAAGACAAATACAGTTGCACCGGCAATATCACTCTCTAACCATGCACTATTGTTCCAACGTCACATAAGGCATCAAAAATATATACTTACTCAAACAGATAGATGGATGTTGTTTGATGAAAGCAGATGGTAGGACCCAGACCTTGACCTCAAGTACGTTCACCCGCCAATCTCCATGCGTCTGAACATGGCACACAAAAACTGCAGACAGACAGAATCCGGCGGGATCTGGACGCAACAGACCTCTGAACGCTCCGGCTGGTGGGTGACGTGATCAGTGACGTACTGCGGGTTGGGCGGTGCTTCAGTTTTGCTCTACCGTTTTCAACATGGCGGCCGGGTCACAAACGATCTCATTTTACAGCTAAACAATACACTAAAGTATGTTTCTGAAAACATTTCACATGTAAAATAGGCAGTGCAGTAACAGAATCTTGATTCACATTTGACCAGCGCTGCCTAGTTTGATAGTTTGAAAGTTTGTGGAATCGCTGCCGTCTTCCGACCTACGGAAACCCACCTAGGACATTCTTAGTGTGCACAGAGGTGATTGTGCGATTCATTCAACAGTGTTATGTTGTATTTACTTAGCTGGCTTGTTTTGCTTGAACAAGTTTTCATATTACGTTACGCTTAATTAAGTGGACTACATTTTAAAACCAAACACAGAAATGTTAATTAAATTTAATGCAAGTACATTTTTTTGATTCAACAACTCACAGAGTTCACTTTTTTGAGTGTAGGCCTATGCACCACCACCCCTCGCACTCCATGATCAAGCGGATCAAGCTTTTTTTAGCTCCAATTTTGGTTATTGTTGTCATTAGTTGCATTATTTAAGAAAATTGCATGAAACCGCAATTCAACTTACCTCCCTCTATCTGTATTGCTTTTTAAAAATTGTTTGGTCATGCAGCCTATTTTAAACAGCCTAACCAAGGCTAAGGAAATTGCATTTCAGTTTTGCATCATGAGATGGGAACATCTAACTATAAAGGAAGAAATCCTGTCTGTCTGTCTGTATTTCGCTTTGCTCGACAACTGGGCAGTGAATGAAGTTCGCTAGGTGTATTGGTCAGGACCCAAGGAAGTGCAGTGCCGACTGTGAAGTTGATTGGATGAGCAGTTCTCCAGAAAAGAAGCTGTTTGTATACGGTCTATGATAAGAAGTCTAAAAACTGTAGGAGGATCTGAAGCAGCTAGAGGGTACTGTGACATCATCAACTGCAGAGGCTGAGTTCTGTCTGGTTTGTATTTTTTACTTGTTTATTTTTTCTGATTATTTGTGGTTTCACTGTTCTGTGTTTTGTATTACTGTCACTACCTGTCTTCGTCACACTTTTCAGGAGTCTGTGGGGATTTCGGTTTTCTCTGTATTTCCTGTCATGTGCTTCCTTCATTACTAATTACTTCATTGTAGATAATATTAATTAAGTAACAACCACTAACATCTTAGAATTAGGGTCTACTAATCTAGTAATGACTAACTTGTATATAATACTAATCTACTAACGCCATAGAATCAGGATTTTCTACTTATCTACTAACGGCATCTTCTTTCTTCACTGCAGCTGTCTCTCTTTCAGCCTGTTCTATCACTAATTATCTTTCTTTGGTTGCTCTAACTACAGCTGACTCTCGTTTCCGCTTTCCATTCTCTAATTGTATGCACTTGCCTACTACCCAGTTCATGTTCAAGTCTGTGTTATGTTTGAATCCAGTCCGTGTATTACGTGTTCCCTAGTTATTTTATTATCTGCTTTCCTCATTGTTTTATTATGTGCACCTGTCTGTCATTTGCCCTTCCCGGTTCCGCACACCTGATCCTCATTGTTTCTTGTCTCACTCAGTGTATTTATACTTTGTGCTTTTAGTCCTTTGTTGCGAGTTCCTCACCGTTTGTTCACCATTTGTTATTCTATCTTTTGCGAAATATCTTCCGAGTTATGCGTTAGTGTCATTCTGTTTCTGAGTTTTTTTGTTATCCCTCGTTATCCCTTGGTTTTTTTTTGTTGCTGTTTTTTGTTTTCTTTTGTTTCCTGTTACGCCTACCTGGTCTCGACTCCTGCCTGTGTTCTCGTGACCCTGATTTTTGGACTCTGTTTTCATACCTCTGCTGTGCCTTCTCGGTTCCGACCCCTGCCTGTTCTGTGACCACTCTTTGGACTCTGTTTTTGTACCATTGCCCTGTCCCTCATTAAACTTCGGTTTTTTGTACTCTGTCTGCTACTGGGTCCCTGTTTCCACCAGACCTAACAAAAGGAAGTCGCCAGTTGGGACCCAGCAGGTAGTTATCTGTATCATGGCGAATCAGGATTTTTTCGAAGACCCCTTGTTCAGCAACTACGACTATGAGGAATACCTCATGGGTATCTGGGGGCAGAACCCTGAGTTCGCTCGCCGGCATGCCGACCATCACCCATCACCCCGGATTCTTAATCAACCCAACTCCCACTCTGTCAGGCTCGGAGTCGTAACCCTTCAGCCGGCCAGCCCTGAGCCTATTACCCAACCCCAACCGTCACCCTTCGAAGGGATCCGTCTAGTCCTGTGTCCGGGTAACTATGGGCCCAGGAAAAAACGAGGGGGTTCTGGTTCCCGGCTTCGTTGACGGACTCAGCTACCTGTCGATGGAGGACCCATTTTCCACCCGTCCGTGTTTGCCAATAAACGGCCTGTTCTCCAGTCAGGCACCTTCGCCGATGCCCTGTCTGTTCCCCGGGTGGTCGCGTCCTCTGTCCCGCCATGTTCCAGCCCTTCTGTCCCATCCCATTCCAGCCCTCCTGTCCTATCGTTTCTGCTTTCCATTCTTTAATTGTATGCACTTGCCTAATAGTAAGTTCAGGTTCAAGTCTGTGTTATGTGTGAATCCAGTCCGTGTATTACGTGTTCCCTTGTTATTTTATTATCTGCTCTCCTCATTGTTTTATTACATGCACCTGTCTGTCATTTGCCCTTTCCGGTTCCACAGTTTCTTGTCTCCCACAGTGTATTTATACTTTGTGCTTTCAGTCCTTTGTTGCGAGTTCCTCACCATTGTTAGCTACATTGTTTTTTGCCACTTCAAGTCTTTTTTTTTTCTCCCCCCCCACTGCCTGTGTTCTCGCGACCCTGATTTTGAAAACTTTGTTTTTGTACCTCTTGTACCCGGTTCCGATCTCTGCCTGTTTTGTGACCACTCTTTGAACTGAGTTTTTTGTACCGTTGCCCCATCATTAAACTTTTTTTTTTTTTTTTGGTACTCCCTGCCTGCCACTGGGTCCCTTTTTCGACCCGACCTTACAGCTAGAGTGCATTGGAACATTATCGAGCTGCAGCTGTAAGAATTCACCTGCTAGAGGGCAGAGAGTACAATGACATCACAATGGTCAACATTCCACCATTAATTTCAATGGGACAGAAATGGACTTTTAAAGTTAAAATTCGCTAGATGTATTGCTCAGGACCCAAGAAAGTGCAGTGTCGACTGAAGTTGATTGGATGAGCGGTTCTCCAGAAAATAAGATATTTGTATACGGTCTATGACAATAAGTCTAAAAACTGTAGGAGGATATAATCTGAAGCAGCTAGAGGGTACTGTGACATCATCAGCTGCAGAGGTGGCTCGAGTGCATTGGAACATTATCACCACTGGTGGTCCGCGAGGGTACTGCAGGTGGTCCGTAGAAAAAAGAATGAATGAACGTGAATGTGTTCACTCACTATCTTGTAATAGAGGCCTGTCACATAGAACTAGAACTGTCGTTACCAATGGTTACAGGGACGCGCCGCCATTTTGGAGGACCAACCCTAACAGAGACGCTTGACGTTACCACTGAACTAGTAGTGTTCGCTACTCCATGAAATGAGTTTCATGCTAACGCTACTATGATTGCTGTCCTACAATGACGAACTTCTGCACTGCGTACTGATGTGCGAATAAAACTGGGAAAAGGCGAAAATGTCCTTTTAAATGATAATCTGAGTACTCACCATAGTAGCTAAACTACCAGGCAGGGTGAATGAACTAAATTTTACGACCGAAAGAAGAGACTGGTGGTTGAAAGCAGTGAGGAGTGAGCTGGATTTAGACAGCAACCAGGCTCGGATCATTAATGGTAAATTACATTTTATGAACAAATTATAAAGTTAGCCAGTTAATATATACATAACTAGCTGGCCTAATGTACATTTATGTGCATTATCTTAATGTTAGAAAGTTAAAAGTGAATTAATCGCTTGGTTTAGCTAACGTTAGTAGCTATATCATTTGTGTGATCGACTGCTACGCCTGCGAAACATTAATGTTAACCTAATGCGATACGTCAAGCATATTGTGAACATCAAAACGGTGTTCATTTGAACTATTATTACATTGCTAGGGGTGCTACGTTGTACAATGTCTCACAAATAGATTGGATAAACTGTAAACATTAGCTACCTGTGCTGACCAGGCAGGGTGCGAGCAATATGAGAATCCAGAAGAGGGCGAAAAGAAAATGTAACGTTACGATATTAAGCACCAAATAACAATGTATTTGAAAGTAATAATGAAAGTAACGGTAAATGTACTTTATGTGTTGAACTGATTTGCCTTTTATGGTGTCTACAACTGAAGTTCCCTATCGGGAAAAAAAAGTTATTATATTCTATCCATCGAGCTAAAATGTTTTATTGCTGAAGTAGGCTACTGTAGCCTACCGTTAATACTTTAACATGTAACGTATCACTTTGCTCCCATATTAACTGCACAAGCACTTTACTTACCAAGGTGGTATACTACGAAGCAGGATTACTGAGTTAGTACTAGCTGGATAACTCAATAAAACCCAGAACAGCTCTTTTTACTTCAGTCCATGCATGTTCCAGATTTGGGAGGGTTCCGGGGTTTACTCTGTAATTAATCTTGCTTCATACGTATACCCCCCCAATACTCCTTATAATATTTGTTTATATTGGTATTATTAGAATAGAATATAATAACTTTTATTTCCCGCTAGGGAACTTCAGTTGTAGCCCCAGCAACAACAAAAAAGACATAGACAGTGGGACCCACAACACACAAACAAACATATCAAACAAAGACATCCAACAGAATCATTACATCAATCAAGTGAATGAAAGTGCAATACAGCCATGATTAAAAATAGCGCCCGCTGTCCTGAGATGTCCAGTGTCACCAAGCAGTCCAACGCACAAACTCCACATCCACGAATTTCCACCATACATGCAGTGCCGCGGTCTCTGTACACCGCCAAAATTGTTTTGTTATGTTGTGCACTGTATATTTTGTATATTGCTGAGCTACCTGAAAGCATTGCGCAAAGCAAATTCCGATGATGGCAATAAAGGGAAATTAAGCAATCACCTTAGACTTTACAGCCGTGGGTTCGTAACAATATATGTACTTATTTTTGCGGTTTGCATATGAGGTGGTCCGCGAAAATCCTTGATAATAAAAAGTGGTCCGCATAAACAAAAAGTTTGAGAACCCCTGTGCTAGAGGACAGAGAGTAGAATGTGATCACAATGGTCAACATTCCACCATTAATTTCAATGGGACAGAAATGGACTTTTAATCTTAAATCTAACTATAAAGTAAAAAATCGTGTCTGTGTGTCTGCTGTCTGTGCGTCTGTATTTCGATTTGCTCCACAAGCCGCATTTGAAACGCCCCACGAGTCAGATAAGAATTCTGAGGCTGACTATTCGCTAGCAGCCCGTTCCAAACAGGCACATTTTGCACGGGCACTGCATTAGTATATTTAATGTCCAGTATCTTCAACCCAATTAGCTCTCATGTAGATTACACTGTAGAGTGGTCGAGATACTTTTATGAAATACGGAAGAATATGTAGAAACTTCATATTTTGCCTGCTAATAGCCCACCAAGCGCTGATGAAGATGTTATATAGTTTTCCATGATACCACACTTTCTGACGTGGTGCAGTAGGATATTTATTATGTAGACCCCCCCAGGGTCTACGCCATTAGGGGGGCTGAGCAAACAGGATAATATCTATTAATGTTAGTCACACTTTAGGCCTACAATAGTTTGGCAAGGCTTTTTTTTTTGACCATGTACTGCATTTATATTAATGTGATATTAGTGAGAGATGAAGGCCTAAACTGATCAGCTGTCACTGATTTAGGCTCGGTGATGGCAAACAATCAACTAAGTTAGTACCACATGAAAATAAATACAATCCAATAGAATAGCCCGTACATTGGGTTCAGATAAATCAGGAAGGGATTAATTACGGAGTACTGGAAATCCCTGATAGTGCAGAGAGCTGAAGTTTGGCTTGGTGGTGCTCATTTGAATTTCCTGTCTTTTGTGACTTTTGATCAAGCCAAACTTCTTACTTAAAACATAGTTTTTTGTTATTAATATAGCATACACTCAAGTCAATCCTGTCACAATATATAATATATTGTATTTATTTACTCCTGTGTTTGTATTAGCTAGCATTAGCTTTATCTATCGAATCTATCTATGTGTTACGTTCGCTAGGAAGACCCAGACGCAGACCACAGGATAGATCCAAAAGGGTAGTTTATTATCCGTTCCTTAATCAAGCCAGGTAATCAGAGATAGCGAGGTACAAAAACGACAGGCAATAGAGTAGTGAGAGACAATCCAAAAATCAGTAAACCAGGAAATCAAAAGGCTAAAGTACAAAAGGGCTAGGCAGGAGAATAGTCAAAAACAAAAGCTAGATTGTAAACGGTAATCAAAACAAGGCAAGCAAGGGCAAGGCAAAAGAATAGTCGGAATACAAGGTTGTCTCGGGAAAAAACTAGCAAATCTCTGGCTTGGAAAAGGCGTAGGCACAGGATAAGTAGATCAACGTTCTGACAAGGGACTGAAGAAAACACAGGGATTAAATACACAAGTAACTAATGACACAAGAGGAATCAGGTGTGTGAGAGGGAGGGACTCCAAACGAGAAACAATGAGAATACATTGGGCGGATAAACAATCACGTAGACAACTAGGGAAAACGCGGACTGGATTGCAAACATATACACGATAACAGATGACCTGGAGTTTCAGGAAATCGTGCAAAGATTAAGAGAACAGGGAGAGAAGATCAGATGCAGCTGCGAATGATTAGCAGAGAAAGAACAGCGTGAAAATGTGCGCTCTAATATGTTAGTGAGATTAGTAACTATACACACACCCCTGCCGTTAGTATGATTAGTAAGTATATACAAATTAGTCTGTTAGTGGAGTTAGTAGATCTAATCTATCGTTAGTATGTTAGTGGTAATTAGTAAATCTAATTGCTCAGAGATAGGTACGAAGCAAGAGGGAACCCGAACACCAATGAAAACACCGGAAAGGTACAGAGACGTAAACTGGGAGTGACAGATCGGATGTAAACAAGCAGACACAAGACAACTAAGAAAAACCGGAAAGTAAACAAGATGCTGGAAAATAACAAATAAACAATATATACAGATAACCATGAATAATGATAACAAAATACATGACAGACAGATCACAGATCCTTACACTATGTATCTATCAAATCTGTCTAAACTAGCTAGCAAGCTATCTATCTTTCTCGATAGCTAGCTAGTGATCTATCTCTCTATCGCGCTAGCTTGCTATCGATATATCTATCTCTTGCGAGTGAGATCGATTGATAGCTATCTAGTGAGAGAGATGGATAGATATATCACTAGCTAGCGATCGAGAAAGATAGATAGCTTGCTAGCTAGTTTAGACTGATCAATAGATAGACCACTAGTGAATGCGACACTACAACTGGAAACTTTGCAACCTTTCCAAGCATGTTTTCAAATTTCATTAGCTTGTCATCCTTCTTAAGGAAGCTCCCAAACTATGTTTACAATCTTATTTCACCATCATATATAAATTATGAAAGCGGATACTGTTATTAGAATCAAGTGAAACTCAAACGCAGTTGTGACTTCTGACTGATTTTCATAGAGAGGATCTCATTTGGCTGTGCATCTGTAATTATGTTAATGCACCAAGTTTCCTTGAAACAGGAACTTTCCAATCAATGCTTTCTTCACTGCACAAGAAGGTTGTCGAATGAGATCACTTCACAGGGTCATAGAACCCTTGTCATTGCTACAGGGCATGGGCGTGGCTATGGAAGAGATTGGGTGGATCTGGATGCCAAGACTTGGCTAAGCCAGTGCCGACAGGTGTAAAAAATATCACGCCGTAATGTTGTAAGTCCCAAACAAAACCTTTACGCGTTCAAACATGTTCGTCATTGGTATGGTCTTGCAGATCATACTTTATCTGTGATGACAAGTTGCAACGTAATATGGCGCTGATTAGCAAGTCCATTTAACAAGCACCCCCCCCCCCCCCCCCCCCACCTAGTCTATACCTATCCATGCGTGACATAGTGAATAATAGCGTTTTTGTGTGAGTTCATAATTATATTTATTCATCATATAAAATTAGAATTCCATCATAGCAACAAGATAAACCCAACAATAGCTTGATCGTATGCCAAAAACGCAGTGAAAAGCTCTGCTCACTAAATAAACGTTAAATGATCGTCTCATTGTACCACGTATTCTACAATGAATATCTGCTACTATAGGCTACCATATGAAATAAATATACAATCCTACCATTGGTTTTATAGATAGAAATGTTCCTTTCAAAATTCAGTGGTCATTTATTGTCTGGTACAATCCGTTTGAGAAATATACAACACTTTATACCGCTATTACACGATGTGAAATGTCGACTCGTAATACCCACCATGCCCTATAAGCCCGTCTCATTCATTACAGTTCATTCTGGTTTAATTGTCGGCTTATCCAATAGAGTACATTATAACCTTAGCAGCGGTATATGCAACATCTTACCCAGCATGGGTACATTCCGGGAAGGTTTTTTCAAGGTTACGGGTACGTTCCTATACAGTTGCAAATATAACGCCATAACAGCATAACATTCGCCATGGGGTCTCCAGACTCTTTCACGTCTGTCACGTGTGCTCAGTGTGAACCTGCTCTCATCTGTGAAGAGAACGGGGCGCCAATGACGAACCTGCCAATTCTGGTGTTCTCTGGCAAATGCCAATCGAGATGCACGGTGCCTGGCTGTGAGCACAGGTCCCACTACAGGACGTCGGGCCCTCATGCCACCCTCAGGGAGTCTGTTTGCACACGAGTAGCCCGCTGGAGGTCATTTTGTAGGGCTCTGGTAGTGCTCCTCCTGTTCCTCCTCGCACAAAAGAGCAGATACCGGTCCTGCCACTGGGTTGTTGCTCTTCTATGGCCCTGTCCAGCTCTTATGGCCTGTCTCCCGGTATCTCCTCCATGCTCTTGAGACTGTTCTGGGAGACACAGCAAACCTTCTTGCGACGGCACGTATGGATGTGCTATCCTGGAGAAGCTGGACTACCTGTGCAACCTGAATAGGCTGCAGGTACCGCCTCATGCTACCAGTAGTGACAAGGGCACAAGCAAGATGCAAAACTAAAGAAAAATCAGTCAGGAAGGATAAGGAGAGAGAAATGGTCTGTGTCCACCACCTGCAAAACCATTTACTTTTTGTGGGTTGTCTTGCTCTTGCCTCTCCTGTCCATCTGTTGTCACTTTCATTTGCACCAAAGCAGGTGAAATTGATTTACAATCGTTTACGCTTCCTAACTGGACAGATCGATATCCCAGAAGTTTAATTGACTTGGTGTTATACTGTGTTGATTAAGTGTTCCCTTAATTTCTTTGAGCAGTGTATATTCCAACATGCTATTATGTGTTTCTCACTTTCTGAGTTCTTAGATCTACCGTTAAAATACCATGGAAAAGGCAGACAGGTCTGCATTCAAATATAATACGCCTTAATAATAGTCATCATTGAAGGAAAGTTAACACATTATAAATACGTTTCATGTTTCATTTTACAGATCACTACATGTAAAAGCCATATGAACATATCAGCCAAATGAACACAAGTGAGAAATAAACATGAACATATTTATTTCAACCTGCATAACGAACAACAGTAAAGATACCAGTGCTTCTTCCTATCTTTTGTGCTGTATATTTATGCATTGTGTGTATAGTTTGCAGTGTGAGTCTCGCAGTTTTTAGAGAAATTGAAATCAAACTTTACAAAAGCTAAATATTGTGCTCAAGTCTTAAATCATCCCTTGCATTTCTATTCATATTCTGAAGTAATTTTTTCATATCAAACTAGATATATTACTAGTATATAACTATTCAAACAAAATATGCAAAAACAACCAAACAATTGTCTAAATCTCAAAAAAATATTGACTGCACGTCCATGGTTTAAAGTTCTAATTTATAAATGCATACACCTGTTTTTTTATTTTTTATAATGTTTTTATATACGTACAAAAAATGTTAAAACGTACAAGCGTTTTTACATAACAGCAACGTATTACAGCCCCACGTGCGATAGGTAGTCGCTGTGGAAATGTGGTGGGCATTGGCGAAATGGAATAAGAAATTACCACTTTTGAATTTCAGAGATATATGAATAATGTAATTGGGACGTCGACAACAGCCACTAGGGGGCCATCATGTATAGGGTTAAATCATCCCTTTATATTTCTATTCATATTCCGAAGATATTTTTTCACGTCAAACTTTGTACAGTATACTATTCAAACAAAATATGTATAAACAACCAAACAAAATTACTTCAACATAATTTTCAATCAAAATTATTCCAAAAAATTAAAATGATTGCTCCTAGAAATAGAACATATGTTTTGTTGTTTCTTTTTCTTTACCATTTGAACACCACAAGAACACAATTAAATACATGCATTTTTTAATTTGACTAATACTGTAAGTTTCCATACAAATTCTTCATGATGCATATATTTCACTCATTTAAATTGACAGTAACCTGAAGTGCTTTTGCATAGGAATTGAGATGAAACCATAGGCTAATTTAGAAAACCTGTATACAATAGGTTAATATAATATACACATATATAATATATCTCATATACATATAATTTAGGTAAAAATTCATGAGTTTTAGAACATGGTGTTGGTATCCTATTTTAGGCAAAAGGAAATTAATAAATGTGCAAAACTGCCAATTGTATGACCATTTAAAGAAAGATCAAATAAAGTCACCAGTGTAAACTAAGCTTGCCTATTATCACATGCCAATTCCTGAGGTCTTGGAAGGCCAGTTTGGGTTTTTTTCCCCTCAGTATGTAGGTCCTCAACATTTTGTGCACAGCTGCCCCTGGGTTAGCTCCTCCAAGAGAACGAAGGTAGTTCATGATTCTGTAGCCTACTACCTGTACAAGATAAATTAATTACATTTATAATTAAAAAAATATAATATGCTGTAGATACTGCAGTTTAGATTTAATCATGTTTATTACCATCTTTGTCCTCTTTTCCATTTCGGTCCTCCTTGTTGAGCTGTTGGAGCTCCTCCACATTGGACCATTTTCCATAATGTCCTCCTTTGCCTCTCCCCTCGCTGCCAGTATTCTCCTTTGCATTGCAAATTTTAGCAATTTTTTGCAAGACCTTTGTGAGAATGGGGAAAGATTAAGGGCCCTAGTTTACACCCGGCGCTAACCCAAACGCAAGTGTCTTTGCTATCTTACACCTGGCTCATGGTTCATTATAACGCCTTGCATTCACGTCGTTTAAATACCATGTATTCTTGCGCCCATTACAAGTGAACTGGGTGTGTTGGTTTTACGATGAGGAGTGGCCAGGATTATTTTTAGCGTATTGCTATCTTGAGGCAGCAGAAAGCGCTTGAACTTAAACCACCACAAACCTGGTCTAAAGTCATGTCGCAGTTGTTTACATGTTATTTTAACGGCGCATATAAGTGTGTCTGCATAGGCGTGTGCACAACGCGCGTACACCCTCCTGTCTGTTACACACAGGGGTGCGCACAAGCATGACAACAAATATCAAGATTACAATGTGATATATTATTATTGTGTAGGCTATATAAAAAATGCAGAATAATAAAAGGGTCCGTAGGTCAAAGACCACATAGCTACCTGTCCCTCAGCGAAGGGGAATGCCAAGTTAAATTGCTTTCAGCCCACTTCATCAACATCCAGATGTGTGATGGTACGTGTAAGGTTACATGTATAGACTATTCGCAATTATCCTGGATCAAGCTATGACTTAGCCTATATTTGCCAATAATTCCTGTAATCTTCTGGGGGGACAATCTTCTGTTACGGGTCAATGGCTATCCATTAAAAATGGCTTTCCATTTCGTGATAACACCTATATCAAGCCTAAAGCGTGAATTGTCATTTACACCTAATGCGTGAATTGTCATTCAATGGAAAACTCGCGCACTGCAATAGACGGACATTTGCGTTCTGAAAATGCGCTTCAGATGTCATTACAATACAGCTCTCTATGCCTACAGCCTGTAAGTAAATAGATTGGGTTTGACTGAAAAAAATTCAAAGCCTTGTCCAGTGAATTTTATTGTTTTTCAAATAGCCTAAGCTACAGCGGATTCGCTGTGCATAATGTTTTTTCCATAGCCTATAGTTAAACAACGGAGACAAATGTCACCATGTTAACTGAATTTAAACCTTAGTAGCTATTCTTCGTCCTTCATATTTTGAAAATTACAGCGACAAGGTTTCCATACTCTTAGCTTATTAAAACCCAGCTGATTTCACCTGTTATTCCATAACTGAACAAAACAAGAAGAGAACTAAGCGTCTAATTAGTACCGAAAACAAATTTGCAGCACGTTACACAATTAATTCACAATTAATTGTAATGCCATTCTCTGCATGTGCGCTGCATGTTCTCTGTTTCCCCTGCTGTAAGTCGCACGTTTCACCGTCTTAAAGTGGATTGTTTTAAAGCATTATGCTACGAGTAAAACAGGTTGGTCACATTTCCATAAGCAGGACATTATAAAACAAGGGGAAATGTGCGTGAACATATGGACAACCTGACGGCTTTATTGTGCAATCATTAAGGCAAAATAACGGTATTTATGTTATTAATCTATATTACTATGCAGGTAGCCTAATGAACTTCGGATGAAGCTTGAACTTCGAGAACAGCCTCATGGAATTGATGTTTGACACTTTCATTGCATAATCAAACAGAAATCGTTGAACAAGCAGGCTAATTTGGCATTTTCTAAATTGAGACTGAAGCCATTGATAGCTTATTCTCAGCTGTTGCAGGTCCTTTTAACGAAATGTAACCGCATATATTTTGTAAAATAACAGCCATGTCGGGAATTAACGGGAACTCATAGGCTAATGGTTAGTCCGAATAATATTGATCATACTATTGATACATTTTGCCTATTCCTTGATCACACTAAACACACAGAAGCATGTCTGTTTCGCCATCAAGCAATCCGCCAAGGTGAAAAAGCAGGCTTTTAAAGGGAATGGGATAGGACATTTTGATTGGTTTATTGCATGTCCCGCCCAAGACACACCTATAATTAATGAAGAGACTAAGTTCAGCCCATTTGCGCGTTGCGCCGCGCTTAGCGCCCAAAATACACGCCGGTAAACTAGCAAAAATTGACTTGGACACGCCCTAAATTGACTTTACGCCATGCGCTTAGACCAAGCACCAAGATTGCCAAGATAGCACACCACTATGGAGGTAGATTTCTATCAAAAATAAACAAGCACAAAAGTATAATCCACAATTGTATTTACCATCCACACAGACACACCTCTTAATTTGTGTTCGTAGATATCATCCACAATTGTATTTACCATCCACACACACACACACCTCTCAATTTGTGTTTCGTAAAAATAATCCACAAGTATGTGTTTTCCATCCACACACAAACACCTCTCAACTTGTGTTTTGTAAATCATCATTTGGATGAATGCAAAAATGATATTCACAAATGCAAATAACATTTACAGATATGTTTCCAATGTTCACATGTACAAATCAAAAGCTTGGCTGGCGAACTGCCGAATCTACATTTGCCGATCGAAGGACACGCTTGATCTCCTTGGATTTACGGACAAAATTTTGAGACAAATATTCCGCTGTTTTTCACCGTGTCGATTCACGCTCGCTTAACTTGCAATTCGTAAGCTAAACTTCTTCTTCTTTGGTGCTACATAACACGGCGGTTTGTGTGTTCGGCTCATCAGTGCCACTTTTAGAACAAGTGGCCAAAATTGCACATTATCTTTAAGAAGTGGATTCATGGTACATTTAATTAAAACAACCGAGTTTTGAGTTTATTTAGGTTGTAAAGTTAACCCCACGCTAATCTTGCGATGGCAAGTTTTTTAAACAGTCATTGCACAAAACTCCTATCAGATTGCATGTAGCTAGCTAGCTAGATTACATTACTCCATACACCACTGAGACGGACAATAATCCGTAGTGGACGGGAAAAATAAGGAGAACAGAAAAAACCTTGCGATACAACTAAGCGAGGAGCTCGATATCCGAGCAAACCAAAGAAATAAGCGAAACACTTATCTAACTCCAGTTGTGGAGTGTACAAAAGAAAGGAAGGGGGAAAATAAAAGAACCGTAAACTTTAGAGCACTCGTAGGTCTGACCGAGAAACAAAACCCATAAACCTCTGCTCTGAATAAAGAGAGCAAAGAAAAGCGCACTTTACTAAATTGTAACTGCTAACAAGTCCTGCATTGAGAAGCAAAGTGGTCGATAGCAGCACAACTTCCTATACCTTTACCAGCTAGAATGTTACCAGAAAATAACATGGAAGCGACGAGAAAAGGAGGAAGCGGGGTATAAATAGTGAGCGGAAATGCAGGACAGGTGAACTCACTAATCACCGAGGCGAAAGCAAAACCCGTAGCGGAACACAGAAAAATCCGATAGATTTCAGGTAAAAGAAAAAAGAAATACAAAATGCGGAGATAAGGGAAGGAAGGCGCGGTCCATGACATACAGGTGCAGCTCAAAAAATTAGAATATCGTGAAAAAGTTCTATATTATATAGATTCATTACACATAGAGTGAAATATTTCAAGCCTTTATGAAAACCTGTTTTGAAAAATTGTTGTGCACTTTTGTGTGAATCACACACACAACACTGTCTGTCATCATCTGGAATGGAAACATTTCAAAATGTTTTCCACGTTTTAAGTAAAACACCAAGTCCCTCAGTTAAGGAGAGAGTTACCGTGTAATCTTTGCAAAAAGTGAGCAAATGTGTTATTTACAACACTAAAAGGGAGAGAATATAGTGAGAAATTAGAGGTTGTCTTTATCAAAACAAAAAAGGATGCCATCGTACCCTTTAATATTGTAGAAAAAACCAGCGGGAGAAAAAAAAAGTATTGAATAGTTAAACAGGCAGACAGACAGATAGAAAACGCACATTATATTAGGTAGGCTAGACAATGGGGCTATATATAAATTAATTGGCATAATTAATAACATATTGTAGGCTATAGCCTATTATGTAGGCCTATTATTTAGGCTATATATTTATATAATATAGAAAAATTACACTGCATTTCAAAAGTGTAACAGAAAAAACCTTGTTCTGGGAATGTTAGTTTAGAAGAATTAAACCTAAAAACAACCTTATGCGAATGTTCTGTATAAGGTATCATGGAACCATGAGAGAACATTATGTTTTTTAGTTGCCAGAACGTTTTGGGTACGTTACGAATTTTGTTAACTTAAATGGAATGTTCCCAGAACGTTGTGAAATGGTTCCCTAAAAATAATCAAAAGGAAACCATATGCAAACGTTCTGTGTTTGCTGGGTATTTTGTGCTTTGAAAAATGTATTACAGCCCAGCGTAGGCCTGTTTCTATCACCTAGCCTGGCTGCTTGATTGCTGGTTTTGGGCCTGTTTCAAGCACCTAGCCTGCCTGCTTGATTGCTGGTTTGGGGCCTGTTTCAAACACCTAGCCTGCTGGCTGGATTAATGGTTTGGGTCCTCAACAATACATGCTCCTGAAGCTGACAGTTAGTTATAACCAAGTCATCTGAGCACTTGTTATTTTATGCTCTGTGGTTTCCTACGCAGGCATCATGTATCTGTTGTTTTTTAAATTAATTAATATGTGCCTTCTTGGACCTTCCGGACTAAATCAGGTGAGTGAACATTTATTGTTTCACTTTCTAAATCTTACAAACTCTCCGACCAGAGACTCATGTCATTATCATCAAGAAATCCATTCCACGCAACAGCAAAAGCTTTATACCTCCCAAACACAAGTGAGCACTCTGTTGTACCTACAA
The DNA here is from genome assembly GCA_022702515.1 of Ilyophis sp. 1 JC-2022. Classification (NCBI taxonomy): domain Eukaryota; kingdom Metazoa; phylum Chordata; class Actinopteri; order Anguilliformes; family Synaphobranchidae; genus Ilyophis; species Ilyophis sp. 1 JC-2022. The sequence continues at coordinate 71,791,288 of CM040397.1, read as the reverse complement.
TCTTTGAAAGCTCTGAATGATGTTCTCACTGTGCGAATGGACTCTTCACACTTCATTGCCAGAGAAGCCGACACCGACGCACGTACTGGGAAACTAAAGTGTGTTATTTTTCTGCTGCTTTCGCTATCTGGGAATATACATACAACCAAACCCTGGCCCTATGCAAAATATACCCACTCCGGCAGACTTCAATAGATCAGGTCTTGGCCTTGTGCATTTTAATGTTAGAAGTCTTCTCCCCAAAATGGATATGGTAAAGCTCTGGGTTGTTACAACAGATATGGATATTATGTTTTTATCAGAAACTTGGTTAAAAAAATGGATTCCTCACAATTTTATTGCAATCGATGGTTATGTTTATAGATCCGATCGAACTGGTAAAGGTGGTGCAGTTGCGATTTATGTTAAATCCAAACTTTGAAGCTCCCTGTTACAGTCTGTAACTAAAGCTAGACAGTTTGAACTGCTCGCTGTTAAAGTGAATATATCCAAGGATATTCACCTTACTGTTGTTGGCTGTTACAGACTGCCATCAGCCACAAAAGAAGCAATCTCCTCCCTTTCTGATGCCTTACACAGTTTCAACTCTGAACTCATTCTCATGGGTGATCTAAATTGGGATTGGCTTTCCTCTGACTCTTTAAATCTCACGCAATTTATTAATGCTCCTACTAGGCTCAACCCAAAAGATCTAAGAAAATCTACATTATTAGATCTCATTCTCACAAACGCACCCCACAAGTATACCTCGACTGCAGTATTCTGAAATGATGTTAGTGATCACTGTGCTATTGCCTGTGTAAGAATCTCAAAATTACCCAACTTCAAACCTCATTATGTTTTTAAAAGGAATTTTAAACATTTTGAAGAGCAAGCATTTTTTCATGATCTGTACAATAGTGACATTGGCAGAGTCAGCTTAATCCGCGATGTTGATTGTGCATGGGAATATTTTCATACCTCTTTTATGTCGATTTGCAATAAATAGGCCCCTATAAAGAAATTTTGTATTTCTGGGAGGGACACCCCTTGTTTCACGGAGGAACTATCTCACCTGATTAGGGAAAGGAATGCCTCCTGGGCCAAGGCTTGATCCACTAACTCCCCTGCTGACTGGACTGGAAACATATGCACAATCCGGACTAGGATCTCCAAGTCAGAATACTATTTAAAATATCTTTTGGAAAATCTCAACAATCCCACAAAATTTTGGAAACGGATCAAATCATTGTCATGTTCCAACTCCACTTCAGGCCTTCCTGAATGCATTTTAGTTGACTCTACTGAATTTAAGACGATATAGTTGGGCACTTTAACAAGCATTTTATATCAGCTGGGTCTGTTTTTAATACATATCCAGAAGGGTCTCAGAGCTCTAATTCCAGTTTTGTGACACCTTTATCCTGTACTGACTCAATCAGGGACCCATTTGTTTTTAGACCTATTTCTGGGGTGAAGATCTGTAAAGCTTTGAAAGAAGTCGTCTGGACCTGACAACCTGGATCCCTATCTCTTAAAGCTTGCAGATGATTTTATTGCTGAGCCTATTGCTTATATTTTTAATCAGAGCCTCCAGTCTAACTCCATCCCCAAAATCTGGAAAGCAGCATATGTTCTCCCCTTATTGAAGGGTGGGGAGCCTTCGGATTTAAACAACTACCACCCTATTTCTAAACTTCCTACCCTTGCCAAGATTTTAGAATCTCAAGTAAACTCAATTGAAACAATTCTTGGCTGACAACAATATCTTAAATGATAATCAGTCTGGCTTTAGATCAGGTCATAGTACCATAACAGCGACTCTGTTGGTAACAAATTATATTATCAATGCCTTGGACAGAAAGCAGCATTGTGCTGCCCTGTTTGTTAATCTGTCCAAGACATTAGATTTTTTAATTGGAAGTGCTATTATGGTGTCTGCATAGCTGAGTATCTTGGAGAGAGCTTTCTTAAGAGTGGTGATATTGATAATTTCACTGGTTATCTTTGATGGCTGTAGATTATTATTTGTTATATTAATTTGGGACCTGATAACTGATTTTAGTTGGTGGAATTGAAGGAATTGTTTGTTTGCAATGCCGTACTTCTAGACCAGGTCACTGAAACTCATAAATGCATTATTCTGTAAGATGTGTGATGCCTTTTTGTTTCCAAGAAGGAAAGTTTAATGGTGTCTTGTTTAGCTGGAAGTCAGGGTTGAGCCAGATAGGAGTAAGTTTGCAGGGTGTAAAAGTGGAGTTAGTAATGTTGTGGGCTGTCCACCAGGCTGTCAGAGTTGTTGCAATTGATAGGTTTCTAAAGCAATTGTGATGGTGAAACTGATACATGGTAGGTCAGACAGTTAGATTTCATTACACTCTGATTGTTTGACATCAATCCATGAGTTGTCTAGATGGTTGGGGTTGATCCATTTGATGATATATTGTAATTGGGTTGCCAGAAAATAATTCTGAAAGTTGGGTGCTTCCATGCCTCCTTGGGCTTTGCTTTTTTGTAGCTTAATTCTTGGTGTTTTATTTTCCAGTAAAATGTGTATATGACTGAATCAAGTGATTTAAACCAGGTGTGATTGGGTTGGATTTGGGTCATTGCAAATAGGTAATATATTTTTGGTAAAACTGTCATTTTAATTGTAGCTATTCTGCCCATAAGTGAGAGCGGGAGATTTGTCCATCGATTTAGATCGTCTTCCAATGATTGGAGCAGGGGACTGAAATTTAAGTGGAACAAATCTGACAGCCTGGGGGAAATGTTAATGCCAAGATATCCAATGTTACCTGTGATAAAGGGGATGGTGGGTGATTGGGCTGCCAGATTTCATTTATCCGGGCATAGTGGTAAGATTGTTGATTTGGTCAAGTTAATAGAGTAGTTTGAAATTTTGGAAAATATATTTATGAGTTAGATGGTCTCTTGTAAAGAAATAAGGGGATTTTGCAGAAACAGTAATACATCGTCTGCATAAAGGCTTATCTTATGTTGAGTGTTGTAGGTTTGTATGCCTGTAATATTCAAACTTTGTCGTATTGCAGTAGCTAAGGGCTCAATAAAAATTGAAAATAGAGAGGGAGATCTTTGTCTTGTGCCCCTGTGCAATGTGAATCTCTGAAATTAGTCCGTTGGTGGTGACTGTGGCCAAAGGTGAAGTGTACAGTATCCTTATCCAGTGAATGTATGACTCTCCAAAACCAAATCTCTGCAAGGTTGTGAATAAGAATTTCCAGTTAACTCTGTCAAAAGCTTTTTCCGCATTTAGAGATACTATCATTGTTTCTACTTTATTGTATGATGAGTATTGTGTTTATTGTGTGCTTTCTATCAAATCAAGATTATATGATATCGCCATATCAACAAAAAAAGTTTTATTTTTATTATTTGAGGTTACCTGCTTAAACGCCCCTAGCTCAATAAGCATGTTATTTACAAAACTCTAGCTTCTATATGCGGTACCCCCGCGATTGAAAAATAAGACTGAGGAGCAACACAGTGCAATGTCAACAGAGCAAATGGAGCAACCCCCAAACTAACTAGCTGGCAGTAAACAAGCTAACTAACTCGCTCTCCCCTAGTCTTCGTGCAATGTTGCAGTGGGACAATTTAATCACATTAGCCTGATAGCACGGTACACAATTCAATTAACAAACTGTGCTCCACACTATGGAAGTGAGCCCAGGACAAATGCCGTTAACTGCGCAGCTACACAAAAACAAAAACGTTTACCAATTCGCTCAACAATACCCAAAAATGGGATACGCCGCTTCCACCTAATGGGTTATTATTTTTATTTTTTTACTATAGCTCCGAAACTATTTGCATGTCAACACACATGTTGTAGGCTACTCACGTCCACCAGTTCTCAATCGGCAGCTACCGTGCAAAAGATAAAACAGGAATAATAATAAAATCTGTGACATCAGAGAAGACATACTGGGATGTTTATTTTTTCCCTCTTTGGCAACACAAAGAACACTACGGTACACTAGTCCTACGTTTAACACAATTAGAAGGGTTTTCACTTTCAACAAGCTCCTCCTAAACCAAGACGTGTATCAAAACACTCTCGCAACAATCAACTTTTACTTTGCTAATTTCTATCCCTTATACTAACACAGCGTGTCTCCTAGCAACATGCAGAAATCATGCCCGGAACTACTTCTGATGTTTTCGCCAGCACACCAACGTTGATTTTCCAATCAAGAACAAGGAACGACTACCTTAGTAACTAACAAGTTAAACCCATTAGTTATGGTCAATGTATCAAAATATCTCGGACGAGCCCCCACTTTCCTGTTACGACCACTCGTTATCAGTCATCAACAGGAAAATGAGACACACCACAACAGACTTCTAGGGATAACAATGATTTATTCATTTTAAATAAATACACACAAATACTATGGGATGTGAGATATCAGTGTGTTAGCAAGGTGATGGCTGTGAACGGTGTAAGCAGTGTTGAAGGTGCAGAACAAAGTAACCAACTGTCCGACAGGATAAGTGAGAAAGATCCTGTGGCACTTGAGCTGTATTTAAGAACAAGCAACCCAGGCTCCAGGTGATGCCTATCAAGGGCCCCCACTCCACAGTCACGCTAACCTGCTGAAAGAAAAGAGAAACAGTAAAGGGCAAGCAGAACAGGGGGACGTGACAACATTTCATTGCTGACCTCTAATTTCCATGATTTCCTCTATAATTTAATCATCATTATCCTCATTTTCATAGCTTTGTCTTTCTCCCTTTTGTTTTGTTATCAATAACTTTTTCTTTTCTTTCATAATTTCAATAAAGCTTTTGCTCTGCGCCACATCTTTCTGCGTTTTCTGTACTCCCTGTTAGAAGAAAAAGAAAATTAAAACTACTTCTCGAAGCAGTTATCCCAGGGACTAAGCACCTATGGCTACGTGCAACAATGATTTTATAAGACTGCTCAAAGAAATGACAACCTAATGAGCATGCCAGACATCCTACGTGATGAATTTAAACTACAGATCCAAAATGTTGCTGCAAATTTCCTATGAAATCCGAAAGTTAACATCCCAGCCTATGAAATCCCCCAACCAATACAGCATAGCACACAAAGAACACAGTATTAATACTGCTAACTTAACGTTATTTGACAGTAAGACATGTTTATAATTTAATTGAAATGTTTATCATCGTGTTAAAAGTTTTATATATGGCCTAATTCATAGTTATCCAAAAATACATGTTGAAGTCATAGCTACATCTTACCTGCAAGCTTACCTGTATCCTTTGTAGCTCGCTAGAAAAACCTTGTGCCTTTGGGATTTTTCCAAAGTATGAGATGTTTGTTGTCGTCGAAGTCTTTTCCTTCAGGTTTAAAATTCTTGATGTAACGTTACGTTGTCCTCCACAAGTCTACCAAACACGAGAAACACAACGTGACCGTAACCAAAGTTAACATTACATTACAGGCATTTAGCAGACGGTCTTATCCAGAGCGACTCTTTTTTTTTGTGTGCATTTTTTACATATTATTCATTTATACAGCTGGATATATACTGAAGCGATTCAGGTTAAGTACCTTGCTCAAGGGTACAACAGCAGTGTCCTACCTGGGAATCGAACCTGCAGTGGTGCAGCGGACAAAGGCACAGACTTTTTGTCTGTGCGGTTGCGCCCCGAGGATCAGGAATACAATCCCTGGTCCTGCCAGATACGAGTATGGAGTGACAATTGGCAGCTTCTCCCGGGGTGGGGGGAGAGAATCGTCACACTTAAGACAGCCCTGGGTGAGCCTCGAGTAGTCGCGCCCTGAAGAGGAGGTTGTAGCGGCGATTCTCTAGCGGTTGCTACACGGGGAATTGAATTGCATAGGGTCAAATTGGCTCCCAAAATTGAGAAAAACAGGGAAAAATCGGGAAAAAAATAAAAAACTGCACATAACTTACAGTTAGTTCACCAAGATGTCTTTCCAGTTCGCAACAGGTTCTCCTCAGACCACAACTCCATCTGCCATGCCCTGTTGCTTCTCCTAATCCTGGCCTCTTCCCGGTCCCTTGGGTGCCAAGCAGACTCGAAAGGCTGCGACCAATCGCAAGCATAGAGCTCCGTAGTCCCGCCCACTTTGGTGACGAACGTCTGGTGCCACTTTTCCGGAAAAAATATAATGGGAGTCAATGGACTGAAAAAAAGTTTTCTTCCTATATTCAGGCGGCTAGATGTTCAAAACACCCAAAAGAGGGTGTAAAAAAATTATTTATAAAATTGGTAATTAGAAATTATGTCCAACAAATAAACAACAAATACGTTTTCAAAAAAACAACTAAAACGACTACAAAATCCGGGCTACTCACTTGCTCACACTACTGAAGTGAAAGCCATAAAGCTAACACTTTCGACATGGCCACACTGATAGTGATTCTCGCCTTTGGTGATACTCTTAGTTTCACTTCCATAATAAGACTAAGTGATAGCCATTTTTGCTAGCAGAGCGGCCGGTAGCTACGTTACTTATACGATTCAAATTTGATTTAAATGCGGTGGTGAGTATATAATGGACTTTGTATCACATATATGTCAAAGTTTGGTCCATACAATGCCATAATATCATTTATGTTCAGCACTTGGAGTTGCACTTTATGTATGACTTGTGCTATATAAATAAAGTTTAATTCATTCATTCATTCATAAATGTGACTGAAAGATCCCGAATTGGGGGCAGGTAATGGCTTCCGGCAGTCTTCCGGGACCAGCCAGGGATAGGAGGGGGCGGGACTACGGAGCTCTATTGGAAGGCGGATTTTCCAGCTCATCTGTCTCAACGATGCCGAAATTATAATCTATTTTGCTGCTAATGTTGCTTACTTTATTCACTGTAACTCCCGCTCTGTTCTGACTGCCCTGTGTGATGTCACTGTTCAAATTCCCCATATTGTTCAGATTTGAGGTGCGCGTGGCCGATTTCATTACAAAAATAAGCATAGATAATTTTTAAATAATACATTTTATCCCATTGCTACATATTAATTTCCCCACATATTAATTCACTGTTGATGTTAACCTAAAAGTTGCCCTTTAAGTAAGGGATAATAGGCTACACGACAAGGTCGTCATTATCGAATAATAATGACCGCCGCGGAGGCGAAGGTCATCATAACTCCATGCCTTCTAAAGCATCCGACTGTGGTGGCTGTTCTGTCTGGTGTTAACAACCATGGGTTCCTCTACACAGTTGTCCAAAGATGTCAGAATTACACTTCCACCAACAAGGAGAAGGCTAAAAAACTCTCAACATTTCAAACTACCTATTTCCACTGTCAGAAACATTATCAGAAAATGGAAGATAAATGGAACAGTTGAACTCAAGGCAAGATCTGGAAGACTAAAAACAATTTCAGATAGAATGGCCTGAGACCTGGTGAGAAATGCTCAGAAGAAACACATCACTACAAAAGGGCTGCAAAAAAGAGTAGCAGACGCCGGTCTAGTTGTTCACAACAATAAAACATACTTACTTTAAACAACAAAGACCTACAGTGCCGTGAAAAAGTTTTTGCCTCCTTCCTGATTTCCTCTATTATTGCGTATTTCTCGCACTGGATGTTTTCAGATCTTTAGACAAAATATAATATTGATTTTAGGGAAGCTGAGTGAACAAATGACACATTTGTTTTTTTTACTTATTTCATTTATTTAATGAACAAAAAATCCCAACACCCATTTCCGTTGTGTGAAAAAGTAACAACTCTATTTATGTAACCTCGCGAGACCAGCCTTTCCTCCAAAAAGGGGAAAGCCTGGCAAACAATCAGTCGAAAAACAGAGATACGTTTTCAAGAGCTTGGGGGCGGTGCTCTTTGGTCAGCTGCTTCAATCCACCAATTGTAGGAAAGCAGGTGTATGGCAATAGGAAAGTGTTGTTTTGTAAATGGTCAGGTTGGAAACAAACTATTTAACTAACTAATGCTATACTGCCAGCTCGAAAGTGGAAGAAACAGAATGACGTTTGACAAATCAACGCCGACCAAACTTGCAAAAGACCAGCGGAAGCGGAACCGGAAGGGGGGAATCCACATCCGTCATCTCAGTTTTTCAGCAAAGACTGTCTAGCCTACTATTTATGTACTGTTTATTGTAAGCAACATGGTCAAAGGAATCAGCTCTGCATCTCTGCAGACTGTGGTTAGTTGAAGAGCTCCAATTTACCCAGGAGCCATTCTTTCCCCTGGTTTAGTAAAAAAAATTTTACCACATTGACAGCTTTGAGTAATTCAGCCATTTACTTGATTGTTTATACTAAGGGACAGGCTAAACCACACCCACTCACAGAAATGAATTACCTTATATGGAGCAGGTTACCCACACATCTAAGGGGGAAGCACAGCATCTTAAACTGAGAAGTCAGAAAGTTGATAATGCTAAAATGGGTTCCATGCTTGGGCTGACTGGCATGTGCATCTTTCTTTTCTTTCATGCTCTTGTAGTTCCCTCATGAGCACAGGGCAAAGGTGGTCCAACTTCATACGTTTAGCATTACCTGAATTGTCTGTGTTTGGTTTTCAGACTACTCTGGCTAAAGTACAAAGGTGATTTTTTAACTCCTTCCTTCTTGTGCTGTGCCATATTGTTTTCACCTTAGACATGAGAATGGTCAAGCAAACATAAAATTAAGTCGCAGATTAATTAAAATGGTTCCCAGAAGCCTAAAACAGAAGCCTGGTTATATTCCTAACCTCCTCGCCTTTCACGTGAGGAAACTGTTTACCAGCTGCCGTGAAGGCCCCCCTGACACCAAAGTGCATAGCAAAACTCTGTAGTAAACATTCCACAGAAAAAACCCCCATCCCCTTTAAATGATCACAGCTGTGCTACTCTTCCCCAGGTCACAGGCACTTTGGCAACCATAGATCTACAGTGTCAAAGCTCAGAGCGGCACATCAAATACAGTCCTCTTCCATACATTCAAAAAAGGGCTTTTGAGCACTAATAACTAAAGCTGAGAAGATTTTATTTATTTAAAAAAAGTTTTAACATTTTATCAAGTATTGTATGGCAGGCATGCCATCTGCCAAGTTATGGCTTGATGGAGCATGCCCCAGACATACACAGCACAGAGACTTTTCAGTTTCCTACAGAAATAACCACAATGACCACATGCTCTCAGCCCTTAAGAACATTAACTGACCTCAAGTAAACACACAGAATTCAAATCTGGGTTATTTTTGCAATTATTTAAAAATAAATAAAATAAATAATTCTTCCTGCTGATTTCACCATCACAAATGCTCCAGTCCCACATTCTCCCCATTGGAGATTTAGCTATACAGGTGCAGCTCAAAGAATTAGAATATCGTGAAAAAGTTCAATATTTTTTGTCACTCATGTCAGAAAGTGAAACTCATATATTATATAGATTCATTACACATAGAGTGAAATATTTCAAGTGTTTATTTCTTGTAATTTTGATGATTATGGCTTACAGCTAATGAAAACCCAAATTCAGTGTCTCAGAAAATTATAATATTACATAAGATCAATAAAAAAGGATATTTTAAACAGAAATGTCAGCCTTCTGAAAAGTATGTTAATTTCTATGCACTCAATACTTGGTTGGGGCTCCTTTTGCATGAATTACTGCATCAATGCGGCGTGGCATGGAGGCGATCAGCCTGTGGCACTGCTGAGGTGTAATGGAAGCCCAGGTTGCTTTGATAGCGGCCTTCAGGTCGTCTGCATTGTTGGGTCTGGTGTCTCTCATCTTCCTCTTGACAATACCCCATAGATTCTCTATGGGGTTCAGATCAGGCGAGTTTGCTGGCCAATCAAGCACAGTAATACCATGGTCATTGAACCAGCTTTTGGTACTTTTGGCAGTGTGGGCAGGTGCCAAGTCCTGCTGGAAAATGAAATCAGCATCTCCATAAAGCTTGTCAGCAGAAGGAAGCATGAAGTGCTCTAGAAAGTGCTTCAGAAAACACAGTGGACATGGCACCCCAAATCATCACTGACTGTGGAAACTTCACACTGGACTTCAAGCAACTGTGCCTTTCCACTCTTCCTCCAGACTCTGGGACCTTGATTTCCAAATGAAATGCAAAATTTACTTTCATCTGAAAAGAGGACTTTGGACCACTGAGCAACAGTCCAGTTCGTTTTCTCCTTAGCCCAGGTAAGACGCTTCTGACGTTGTCTCTGGTTCAGGAATGGCTTGACACGAGGAATGCAACATTTGTAGCCCATGTCCTGGATTCGTCTGTGCGTGGTGGCTCTTGATGCACTGACTCCAGCCTCAGTCCACTCCTTGTGAAGCTCCCCCAAATTCTTGAATGGATTTTGCTTGACAATCCTCTCAAGGCTGCGGTTATCCCTGTTGCTTATGCACCTTTTCCTACCACACTTTTTCCTTCCACTCAACTTTCTATGAATATGCTTGGATACAGCACTCTGTGAACAACCAGCTTCTTTAGCAATGACCTTTTGTGGCTTACCCTCCTTGTGGAGGGTGTCAATGATTGTCTTCTGGACATCTGTCAAGTCAGCAGTCTTCCCCATGATTGTGTAGCCTACTGAACCAGACTGAGAGACCATTTAAAGGCTCAGGAAACCATTGCAGGTGTTTTGAGTTAATTAGCTGATTAGAGTGTGACACCATGAGTTTCCAATATTGAACTTTTTCACGATATTCTAATTTTTTGAGCTGCAGCTGCACATCTGCCAATAACAAATGCAAAATCTGATCAAAGTAGCCAATTGCAGGATACACAGGCAAAATTAATAATATGCACGGATGTGGATGTAACGTGAAAATCCTGATCCTGAACATCTATCCTGGTTTTGCAGGTGACCCACCACTCTCCAAACGAGAAGGGTCTGCCTGCAGAGGCACAGGCTGCATTCAAATCTAATTTAGCACGTTCCCTTCCCTTGCTGTCTTCCCTCGAGGGAGCTATCTTGTGACGCAATTTGCTACATGTAGCAAGCAAAGCAAAAAGGTAGGGTTGCAAGGGAGGATTGACAAGAAACAAACACAAAACGGAACCGAATCGCCCTCGCAACATTTCGGAAGTGCAACACCATAGAATTGAAATGTGACCGCCACATAGTTCTGTGGTGGTGACCACCCACTTTTTCCATGTGGAGCATTGCATTGTGGGATTCCATTCTTGCTGGAAGCTTGCATTTTATACCCTTAGTGGAAGGGAGGATAAACGATGGAGCGAGGGAATATAATTACTCCCTCCCCTTTCTTAAATTGGATCCGAATCACACTTGATGTGGCTGCCATATTTCATCTAGGCATTTTGGGGATTCCCCCCTTGAAGCAAGGGAAGGGAACGACAGGAAGAAAGGATACATTTTGGATCCGAACGCAGCCCCAGTGTAGGCAGGAAGTGACGTGGCTCCAATATCAGGCAGGAAGTGACATCCCCTCCATTGTTCAGACCATAGAGCGTATTTATGTCTATGGTTCAGACACGGGATCCACAGAAATACAGTTTTTTTTATAATGGAGCGCCCTTGGGTCATATTTGGACGTGTTTGGCTTGAATCTCCAGCCAGTGTTTCCCAGAAGGCAACGGGCGCTCAAACTCCACCCTTGAACGCAGAGATTGGTTTATGGGTGGGCACCCATCCAGGCGATCACATGACACTCCCAAGAAAATACGGTAACGTTCGCAGACAAATATCACGTAGCCTATCTTGGCCAGCGATGACTATAGCATGAGAAATATGGCGGACAGCTCTGAGTTCGCTGAGTTAGAGGACGAGCTTTTAGATTTTGATGAAGAAATACAACCTTACAGTTTTGAACCTGAATTTACAGAGGAAGAATTGCGTGATCGAGAGAGACAGAGAGCGGAGGATGAGGCAGCCGAAGCTAACAGAGAGCAGAGAAGTGGGAACAGAAATTGGTGCCAGTGTGGGAACTGTGAACTCATGCCTACCGAGACGGAGAGCCTTTGCTGCCACAAATGGGATTGAGGGCAACGGCTGTTGGCAGAAACTGAACACGGAGTTTGCATCACTGCCAATAATGACTTTGAACCCTTGCAACATCCTGCAGTATTTACCAACTTCTTCTGCAGCAATAGGAGGATTAATTGGAAGAAGTATAAACAACCAAGGCAACTAAGCGACGAGTAAGTACATATCTAGCTAACAAGCTGTATCAAAATCTTGTAATTTAGCTAACGTTTGCTAAACTAATGTTAAAGTCGATATGTTGTGTTTGCCAGCATGACACTAAGATTCGGACATTCCACGTAATGTAAGTTAGGCGACTGTCAGAATCAGATGCTTGTTGGCTATACCTAGATGGCTATCTAGCATTTAGCATCCTTTGTGCAACAACAGATATTACATTACTATAACCAGTTTTTTCTGTCACCCCTTTATTTAACATTAGGCAATTCAGACTGACTGCTTATCATTGGCTATTGGAATGGGTACTCCATAGCGAACGACTGGGGAGAGGTGTAAGAGTTGTGCTGCCATCATGTGTAGTCTCTGCAGTACGTCAAAGACACCCTTCTCCCGATGGTCAATATGTTGGTTTTCTGGACTTCGACGAAGACTGAACTAGACTCTGCACTTTGTGATACCTCACGCTTTTTCATTTAGTTTTATTATTGTAAAACCGTGGCCATAATTGTCAGAAAGTTGAGCCCATAGTGTTCAATAATAGACATACAATGCTATAGTTATACTGTTTCTCCTGTTGAGTTGGCTTAGTATACATTAGTATACATATTTGTTGGTTTACAAGGTCTAAGTTTGAAAATGCATACCTCTATCACATTCAATAAAATCACTGGAATTGTAATTTATTATTTGAAATGGTTGTTACTTCAACATAAGATTATCTTCATTATGGCAAGGTAAACAAAGACAAAGAAAATACAAAAAGGTGATATTGTAATAATAGTAGTAGTAAGTCTTTATTGTCCCCAAGGGGCAATTATTGTGCAGTAGATGAACAACACATACTAAAATGTCTAAAAATAAGTCAAATTAAATAAAGTAAAATTAAATAAATAAAAATGCCAGAATTTACCATCTTAAAACAGACATCGACATTATAACTATTCAAAACAAACTCAACCAGACTGCACCATTTTCAGCACACAAGTCTACCATCAAGAAATTAGCAGCAAGCAAAATGATTTCGATTCCGGCCACAGTTCTGCTACACTTCTCACATTTAATGAAAACGGCTTAGCCTTAAAGCCTCATCTCGGTCTGGTTTTGGTTTGCGTGCTATGGTCTTTGACAGTGATGCCACTTCAAGGTGAGATTATTTATCTTGGTAGACAATGGTGTGGTCGAGTTTCCGCTGCCTTATCCTGAACACCAGCCTCGTTCTGAAAAAACATTAATTTAGAACCATTCATTTCCAAAACTATTAGACAATTAACATTACAATTACTCCATGTTCTTTTGATAGAAGAATGGCCAGATTGAGGGAATACCTTCTTTGTTCTTTGCAGGCCTCCTGCCAATGTTCTCATTGAAGTCCAGGACAGCGAGCTGAGCATGCTCCTTCATGCTGATGTAGGTGAAGGCCAGCCTTTTGGGCATGTACTTCAACATATTTGCGTGGTAGGACTCCAATTGGCCTATTCAAATTGTACAATACTGTACACATTTTTAGTTACAGGCTGTGCAACAAACAGTTATGGTGTTGACCTAGAGGTGGATGTGAATTTCTCCCATCCTTATGCTTAGTTTTGTCTACTGTACCAGACACGTACATTTCCAAATAAATGTATCGTCCAGTAATTCAAAAAGAGGAAGTTCACTTTAGAACACTTCTGGGCTGATTTTCACATCTCTCTAGGCCGTTGTATGCACCCCAGACAGTTTTTACATTGATGCTTCAATATTGAGATATTTCACAATCAGTATAGCCACTACCACCACCCCCCCCCCCCCCCCACTCCGTAGAAGCCCATACAACATAAACTAATCGAAAATAAAGTTTGACACATTCATTAGAAGGACCATGTAGAGGTTAGTTAGTTTAGTAAGAGCTTTATCATAACATTTAAAGGATAATTCCAGTATTTTTAAAGTTTGGCTGTATTTATATATTCACGTCATGGTAGAGGAGTCAGAAATACAGCCTAACTTCAAAAATACCAGAATTATCCTATAATGTTACAGATATAGAGCTCTGTCAACCAATCTGACCTGTGTGCTTGAAGAGATGCATCAAAGAGATGTTTCAAGTCTTTTGTCCATTGCCACGTTGATGAGGGCTTTGTGTGCTGGGGAATGCATGGTCAACCATTTCTTCTTTGCTTTGTCACTGTCGCTCAAAGGAGCATGACGACAGCCTGTCAACTCCCCATCGTCAAGCCAGCTATGGACATCACAAATATGGCAGGAAAGGGAGACCCACCGTTTCATCAAGTCCTACAGGCAAAAGATAGCAATATTTCATTGAAGTTTGTAACACTTTGCAGTAGTTCGCAGTACACTTGAACACCTTTGGTAAAGAAGAGAAATAAACGCAACTTAAAACAATATTTTTGTCTTTGTCTTTGCATTTTGTTTGCTTATAGCACTACTTTAGTCAAAACATTTTTATTGGTTAGGTTTCATTCTTTTCTCATGTTTGTGCAGTATGTATTGTGGTCAATAAAATACCTGTGCATCAGTGCATTTAGCGCAGCTCCACCAAAGATGACGGATAATGGAGCGAATCCATTCAGAAACGTCTTTATTTTCCTTTATGTTAGCCGCAGCAGTGAGCTTGGTTCTGACACCTATACATATGTAAAAATGAAACAATGTTGAACTCTGGCATCAGATGAGATATTGCAACATTATTTATGTATCTTCACTGCTCATTATCTTGGTTCACTTACTTTTAGCGACATGCCAGATGTCGAACTGATGTTCTAGGTCAGAGTAGCTCTCCCTCATGACTTTTCTGATGCTTGGAGCACGATCAGTTGTCACCACTTGAATGTTTACATTGTCTTGAAGCAGTTAGTCGAATCCTCTACAGAAGCCAATGCTTTCCATGGCTACTGAACTTGTGGCACACACACACACTCGTGACCACCCACACCCCAACAATAGCTCACCTTGGGGGCAGCCGCCTGTTCCTACCAGGATGGAGACCCAACCACACCGCACTGCTGGTAGGGGCTACCACCAAAAGAAAAGAAAAGGAAATAACCCGACCGGGAAAACAAAATACACACACACAGACATCACTGCGGGACGGCTTCACCGCCATCTAAGATTGTTGCCAACACAGGCTTGCTGTCCCCACTCAAGTGGACCCCGGGACCCAGTCCCTCTTCTGCTAGCTGCCGCTCTCGTCACACTCTACGTTGCGGGACACCAACACTAGGCTGGAGGAAGAGGAAAACCCACCGTCGCTCAGTTCCCCACTTTAACCCACGAACGGCGGTAGGTCTCCCCCAACAGAAGCTCCACAATTATCTCCGCTGCACCGACCAGCTCTGCACCGCCCTTGCTGCTTGTCAATCCCGGAAGTAATGGTGTCTTCCCAGTGCTTGCTTCCACAGCTACTGCCGGCTCTTGATCTCCGCAGTAGCTCGCCCAGTCTGGTAAGTGTTTCCGCCATACACAAAGTACACCACATCCGCAGTCACACAAAATAAAATTACCAAACTGAAACAGAAACAAAAGAAAAATACACCGCCCAAGCACTGGGGACCCTGGAGGAAACAACCTCCTTTGCTCACCTCCTGTCATCTGCTTTTCGTTTCACCCCAGGTGCGCTCAATATAAATTCCTTGGGGCCCAGCCTCTCGCATTACCACGCTGGCTCTGCATCAATTATCCAATTCCCCAATTAGCACCTAATAATCAGTCAATTATTCCACTAACTACCATCATTTCTTCCATTACAATCCCATTCACCTACTCAGGGACCGCCTCTCAATTCCCTTTCACTGAAGGAGACTGCAAAATATCTGACATGGACATATAATGCTTTTGGACATATAAGGAAGTGCACATGTGATGCTACTTCAGCCAATAGAATGTGTTTTTTCAAAACTTTGTCATTGCCATCTTTGTTTTGTGTGGAAGCTAGCTTGCTTTCTAACTAATACTTGCCAAAAGAAATTCACTATTGCTTTTATAGTGGTATAATCTTTGTGGGAAGCTCATTTCTACTTCTAAAAATGCATTCTCTATCATTTATCATGCAAACCCCTTTGTAATGGAAGATATGGATTATGATGATAAGTTTACCCCTTCGCGCAGATGCCAACTTTGGTCAATTCTCACCTATTTAGTTTTGTTCTATTTAAGTCTTTATAACTCCAGGTGTGAGCATCACAGAAACTGGGGAAATGGGTAAAATTAAACAAGACAGTTATACCATTTACAATACTAACTTAGATTTGTTTCTTTTCATAATTTAGGTCAAAATTAAGTGCCACTTCACTGAGAAAAATGCATTTTGCAAATTGTTTTCTTTAGTGGATCATAGACTCCTTGTCCACAAGTGTAAAAAATTAGAGGGTGATATGCAGAGCTACTAAAATCTATGACACAAATTGTAGGCAGTGTACCCTGTTTTCCTTTAGTGTCTCCAAATCTATCCAAAATGGAAAAATTGTGCACTGCTGTAACTCATAAAATAATTATATATTTAACGACAAATCAACTGTTTTGGCTCATAAAACCCACTTTTGCATCATGTTTCAGATAGTGTACTAGCATTAAAAAGAGGCGTGTATTTCTCAAACAGATTGTCCAAGACAATAAATGACCACTGACTCTTGAAAGGGAAATCTCTAGGCATAAAACCAATGGTATGATTGTATATTCACATCGTATTTAGTAGTAGATATCGGAAGTAGAATGAAGTGGTATAATTACAGAAGAATTTAACTTGTTTATTTTACAAGTGAGCAGGGCTTTTCACGGCTGTTTTGGCATACAATCGGGCTATTGTTGGCTTTATCCTGTTGCTATGACGGCATACAAATTTCTGGTGGTGAAAAAACATTTTTTGTGAACTCGCACATTGTCCACTGTGTCATGCATGGGCAGGCATAGTTGCAGGAGAGCCTGGGTGGGGAGTTTCTTGTTAAATGGACTAGCTACGCGACAATAATGGCACTTAGAAACAAACTACATATTCTGTCACCAGGGGGTGCCGTTGTAACAAATTGTGTACTAATAAAGATAAAACACAGAGTTTTTTGTTTCCACTCATAGTTTGGTTGCAGAGCAATGAATGTCTGAGTTGAGCAAAATCCTGGCATCGGTGCCATGGCCACTAAAGGGTTTACACAAAGGGGTTAATGAGCAAGGGTGTTGGCTCAGGGGTGTTGAATCGCTGCAGGTGGGTCCGGCAAGAACACAGGCAATGATGTCCCGAATAGCTTTTTATTATTAAAGCTGGAGGTGTGTGGTTCTATAAAAGTACAAAGGAAATTGCATAAACAACTTAGCACTTTAATTGGATTTACTTGTGTACAGAGTATACAATGTATATATTGCAAGACAACTGTGACAAGCATTTACAGAGAGTGTAGGTAAATATAGATTATAATGAACAACAATTGCTTAATTAACAAAGTAACCTCGATAGTAACACCACATGTTAATGCAAATAAGAGTAGCCCATTTAAGCTATATACTGTATTATCGTAAAAAAAACTGGCATAACTTCAATTCAATTAAATTTTACTTGTATAGCGCTTTTTGCAGAGAACTGTCACAAAGACGCTGTACAGAGAATCTGTAGAAGAGGGGTGCGCAGGGTTCGGAGGACCAGGTGCGGCGGTAGAAGTCAAAAAGTTCCACAGAGTGGAACCACTGGGATGGAGAAACTGTGTAGAAAGGGAAGGAATAAAAAGGCAAAAATAAACAGGCTCCCACTCTCAATAATAAAAAAAGAGGGAGGCTGTAAAGAGGAGAAATGAAAACGACCCGCAGAAAATCGGACGAATACTCATAAAGAGAATAAGGGAAGATATGCCTCAACTACTGAAATGCAGAGCGGAACTAAAAGAGGCAAACGAAAACAGAGAAACTTTAAGCAGCCCTGAATAAAGTGAGAAACGAGAAGAAAAAAAAACAAGAACAAGGAAATAAACCTCTCGCTTCCAATAAGGCGGAGAGAGGTGGATAGCAAACAGCAAAGACAAAACTGTCTCAGCAGAAAAGAACGAGGACACCAGAACAAAGGACAGAAAGTGTAGACAAAGGAACAGATTTCCTAAGCAAAGAATAGCACAGAAAGAAAATCTCGCGTTACTCCAAAGCTGTGAAGCAAAGTGGTCTCCTTAAGTGCCTAGACCTATACCTTACCGACTCGGAATTGTAAGCAACACAATACAGAAGCACTGAAAGCCGGAAACTCATTACTATAGCCATACCCTAGACTTAGTGCTATCCTCTGGTATCAATGTTATGAATCTTAGTATTGCACCCCATAACCCTGTATTATCCGATCATTTCCTTATTACTTTTGAAATCAAGGTAACCACCACTTTTATATCAGAGACAAGACATTATTACAGCCGGTCGTTAAACTCTGACGTCATTTCAAAGTTTACAAATATGCTTCCGGAATCATTCTTTTCAAGTCAAGAAAATACCACTGAGTTATCGTTGGATGAATTGACCAACCAGTTAAGTTTAGCTCTCAGAAGCACCCTTGATGTGGTTGCCCCTCTAAAAAGAAAGTATTGTCGGAAAAACCGTACTCCCTGGTACAATGACACTGCCCGTGCCCTGAAGCAGTCCACAAGAAAATTGGAGAGAAAATGGCGGTCAACTAAACTAGAAGTATTTCGTCTTGCATGGAAAGATAGCATCCTCCAGTACAAGCAAGCTCTTATATCTGCTAGATCTGCCTTTTTCTCTAAATTAATTGAACAAAACAAATGCAACCCAAAATTTTTGTTTAGTACTGTGGACAAATTGACAAAAAAACCATCACCAGAATGTTCATCTTATCCCTGCGTTTACAGCAGTAATGATTTTATGAATTTTTTCAATCAGAAGATTGAAACTATTAGAGACCAGATTTCCAATTTGCCTATTCCCCTAGGCATCACTCCTCCCAAATTCAAAGAACAGCCTAGATCTTGGCCAACACAGGAAGATATATCAACAGTGGCACTGAACTGTTTTACGCCAATCGACATGGAGGAGCTATCTAAACTGGTTATGTCCTCAAAACCGACTACCTGTCTACTCGACCCAATCCCTACAAGATTGGCTAAAGAACTTTTTCCTGTACTTGGCCAGCATATGTTAAAAATTATTAACACATCTTTAGTAACAGGATATGTACCAGAGTCACTAAAAATGGCGGTTATTAAGCCATTACTGAAAAAAACAAACCTCGAACCTGACAAACTGGAAAACTATAGACCCATATCAAATCTTCCATTTCTATCCAAAATATTAGAGAAAGCAGTTGCGAAGCAACTGCCTAGCTCAAACCATATTCATGAATTATTCCAGTCAGGATTTAGACCCTACCATAGCACTGAAACGGCACTTGTTAAAGTTATTAACGATTTACTGTTATCAGCCGACCAAAACTCTGTGTCTGTTCTTGTACTTCTTGACCTAAGTGCAGCTTTTGATACAATAGATCATGAGATTCTACTGAACAGGCTCCAGGGCTGTGTTGGACTCAATGGTCAAGCACTTGCATGGTTCAGATCATACTTACACAATAGGAAACAATTTGTTAAATTAAATGATGATGTATCCAGTTACTCAATAATGAAATGTGGTATTCCACAAGGATCAGTGCTAGGTCCAGTACTCTTTTCGTTATATATGCTACCCCTTGGTGATATTATTCGGGCACATGGGGTAGATTTTCACTGCTACGCAGACGATACTCAGATATACATTTCCATGAAACCCGGCGAAGCACTACTACTTACTCGATTAGAGGCTTGCATTACAGATATTAAAGCTTGGATGCTCTCAAATTTCCTGCTCTTAAACTCAGGGAAAACCGAAATGCTGGTTTTAGGTCCTAAAAAACAAAGGGAGAAACTGTGTACATATACCTTAAGTATTGATGGTTGCTTAGTTGTTCCAAATTCAGCTGTGAAAGACCTAGGTGTTACTATAGACCCAGATTTAACCTTTGGCGCGCACATAAAAAACATATCTAGAGTTGCTTTCTTTCAGTTAAGGAACATAGCTAAAATTAGGCATTTCCTATCAGTAGGGGATGCAGAGAAATTGATTCATGCTTTTGTTACGTCTAGGCTAGATTACTGTAATGCTCTGCTATCTGGCTGTCCTAAACTGTTGCTAAATAATCTCCAGCTTGTGCAGAATGCAGCCGCTCGCATTTTAACGAGAACAAAGAAATATGAGCATATTACCCCAGTACTAGCATCACTTCATTGGCTACCAATTAAGCATAGGATAGACTTTAAGGTCTTGCTTCTGACTTTTAAAGCTTTACATGGACTTGCGCCAGTGTATATATGTAATCTGCTTTTACCATATAAGCCGAAAAGATCCCTTCGTTCCCAAGACGCAGGCTACTTAGTAGTCCCTAGAATATCTAAAAACTTGACGGGTGGTAGAGCTTTCTCCTACAGAGCACCACTACTGTGGAACACCCTTCCAAAATCTATAAGGGAATCAGACACAGTCTCAATATTTAAGTCTAGATTAAAAACGCACCTTTATGATCAGGCTTATAAGGAGTTGTAGTCCGGAGACAGGACCAGAGAAGCCCTTTTGTCATAGAGTAATGCGGAGTGACATCCTTTCCTTACTGTCACCTGTCAACAGCTGTGACCCCATCTTCCTGGGCTGGCTCTTGATAGGTGGGTAGGATTGTTTACTCTCTCATGACTGGATGGGTTCTCAAACCCTGTCTTCATAGCTATGCAGCCATAAGTTACTCCTGGCAGGGGTACTTGTCCAACCCCCCCCCCCAACTGTTCTCTCTCTCTCTCCCACATTCCGCCGGCGGGGCTCATGCCCCGCATCTCGAGAGTTGCTGTCCAGCTTCCTGTCCAGCTTCCTGTCCATCGCCGCTTGCCCCTCCCTCCCCACCACCGCTACCAGCCGATCCTGTCGCCATCGGCACCCGTTTTCCCATCATCATTGCCGCCACATCTGGACTGCCATCTAGCTGCTGCAATTTCCACTATCATGGTTATTGCCAGTCAGTTTGACCATGCTGGTCATTAAGATCTAGACCCTGAGCCGACCTGAGGAGAATGGGTTTCCCCTTTGAGTCTGGTTCCTCCCAAGGTTTCTTCCTAATTACACCAGGGAGTTTTTCCTTGCCACTGTTGCCTCTGGCATGCTCTTGTGGGGGTTTAGGCTGGGTTTTTTCTGTGAAGCGCATTGTGACAACTTGTTGTGAAATACGCTATATAAATAAATATTGATTTGATTTGATTTGAAACGCGGAGCTTAAGTAGCGGACAGGTAGCTAGGCACAGGTGAGACGGCTGAATAGCTGGGAGTGTGAAAAGACAGAACAAAGTTGCTGGTTGGGGGTTAAGGCCTGGTTTTTTACTCAAGTTTCCTTCTGTTTCTCGGTGCAGTGTCTTTGTGACAGTTCCCTGTAAAAAGCGCTATACAAATAAAATGTAATTGAATTGAAATAAGCTAACAAACAGATTTGCATAATTTGGAGCCATTGTGTTTCTCATGGCTGTACCCTTAACCTGTAAATAAAAATAATTTTCAAAAAGAAAGTAGTTTTTTTGTGAGCACCAGTTCTGTGAGATCTTTTAAACGTGGTGCTGGGTACAAGTTCAGTTCTTTTGTCCAGAAAATGTACAATGGCCTCTAGTCCCCCATTGTGTGGAATGTTGGTGTATAGGCGTGTGGAATGTTGGTGTATAGGCTCTCCACGTCTAGTGTGACTAGAAATGACTCATGTTCAACTAGTTCAAGGGAATGAAGAGTATTAATAAAATCCATGGAGTCCCTGGTATATGAGGGGAGGGACATTACATGTGGCTTTAAAAAGAAATCTACAAAGGTAGACATGTTTTCTGTGAGGGAGCCAATGCCTGAAACTATTAGCCTACCTGGAGGTACATCATGCAAGGTTTTATGGAATGTGGGAAGGGTGTATATGACAAGAGTAACTGGAGATTCAACCAGCATAAAATCTAACTCCTTTTTGGTGATGTCACCCTTGTCCAAATAAAAATGTTGTGTATTTTGTACCTGACACTGCTCAGAGATAGGGTCTTTTTTGGTTGCTTAATAGAAAACAGTGTTCCCAAGTTGTCTATTGATTTCACCCACATAGGCAATCCTGTCTTGGAGCACAATAGCGCCCCCTTTGTCAGCAGACTTTATCACAATAGAAGAATCTTGCTTCAGATGAAGTAAAGCCTCTCTCTGGTCCTTAGATAAATTGTTAGCCACTTTGTACTCACATTTCTTTCCTAGTAGCTGGGTGACATCTCTCTCTACCAGTCTACAATAGGTATCAAGTGAGGAGTGCTTATCTGTTCGGCACCTGCAAATTAAGTACATAAAAAAATTTGCATTTAGATGAAGACCTTTTTTTTCAAACGACCTAGCTCAAATTGTACAACTCTAATCGCTAAAATTGACATAGCGATATGTCGGGCGTGACATGGACTAATGCTTTTGATGGGTGATATTTCTGTTTATTGTACAGTTTTTAAATGAACCTCTATAATTGTACGATATCGGAAATGAATTGTCCATTGACTTAACATTGAGGCATAAATTTGCTAGCAACCGAAGGCTAATTGAAAGTTCGAACTTCCGTTACCACACAGTCTCGTCTCAATGCAAGATTTCTTACTCCTCGCTCTTTTTGAAGCTTCCACAGCGCACAGAAACCAGCCCATAGATATGAAACAGCCGTAGGCTACTAACGTGAACTGTTACCTATTTTTAAACTTAAAGTCCAAAGCGATCTCGAGAGAGCAAGGTGGATAGCTAACTAAGCTTATTTTGCCAGGTCAGTGATCACAGCAGTTCCACAACTCTGACCAAACAGCAACAACAGACCAGCAACCATTACCGAGTGACAAAGCTAGAAATAATACATACTATCTAACGTTGCTAACGAGATTAAAATAAATGTATGTTAACTTGGCTACTAACGATTACTCTTTTGAGACTTGTCCACAATATTATCTATAATGTTATTGAAGCTACAAGTGCCACATCGTGTGAGCAACTAACTAGGTTAACTAGGTAGCATTACAAGCCCCACATGGAACCTAACAGTGTCAAGCAATATAACGTTAGGACAATTAATGTTAACATTACGTTAGTTCGTCTTTAAAATAGGCAGATATTTCGTTGAATAGATTTGGCTGAATGTAACGTTAGACTAAATAAAATCCTACCAACACAACACAGTTGAAGAGTGATAGTTTAAGATGACATTTTATCCAGTATAACGTTAACGTTAGCTCAGTTAGCCTAAAGCTGATGGTATACGGGCAATATTTACAGGCAATAATTATAATGATAAATCAATATCTGAACAAGTTTGATCGAGGCGAGCCATATTTTACTACCATCCAATCACAGATGAGAGTTTGGGTCACGTGACACCCGGGTCTTTCAAAAATAAATTTCAACAATGGCTGCCAATTGGTGCAAGGAAACCAAAGGGATGCTCTGATCTCTTATAACTTTATTTATTTAGTTATTACTGAGGTAAGTTATAATGATGTATTAGTCTAATGTTGAAATAAAGACTTTTCATAAGTTATGGCATTTTTGACTTTTGATTGTAAATAGTTGGTATTACTCAGTCACCGCCGTACTGACAAACCGAGTGACTTTCAACTAGCTAGCTAGCTAGCTAACTTTATTCAGCAGACATAACCAGACTGCCTGCTTACCGGTGAATACATCCATAAATGCTTCCGTCAAATGTAGAGATACGGTCGGTAAATTAAAAATAACGCTGTTGGTATATTGATTGTAACGTTAGATATTATGTAGCGTAAGAATAGACATTGAATGATTATATTTGCATAGGCTATAGCCATTTTAATAGTCTATGCAAATATAAATGTTATTTTTTATCAGATCCTATAATCCACTAGCCTAGCCTACTGAAAATGTGGTGGATGGATGGCTGTAGCCTATAGGAGATAGCCAGCCTTGAGAGAAGGTTTGAACCAATCTGCCCAGTGATGAGTACATGTTGTTTGAAATACAGTAGACTAACATAGCTACAGAACTGTATAGCAGTCAGATATTTAAAAAATGAGTACTGGAAATCTCTGATAGCGTAGAGAGCTGACGTTTGGCTTGGTGGTGCTTTTTTGAATTTCCTGTCTTTTGCGGCTTTTTACCAAGCAAAACGTCAATTTTTTAAATTAATAAACTTGTTACTTTAGTCTTATAAATATCACAAAGTATTGTGACACTGGATTACGATTAACAACCAGCAACAATGTCATAGGTGAGTTTATGGCCCATTGATGCTGGTGTGCTCAACATAGCATAATGCATGGCTAGGCTATGTACCAATACTAATGATACAATATGCCCTATGCTACTATTTAGCCACAAGAAGTGAGATAATAGATGCTATATTTTACATGGTTACTGTGACTAAAATTCAACCTATGCATGATGTCACATTGTGCGTTTGAAGCTGGTATAAATCGGATCCAAAATGGCTTAATTACGCAGGGATATCGGTCAGCTGGTTAAATCTACCTATGGGAATGCCATACCATTTCAGAAATCATAGGATGCGCTCTATTGGACAATATAAGTGTCAATTAAAATCATGTTTGTTTGAAAGACTTACACCGGCAATTTTTTAATTACCGTTGGAGCTTGATTCATTTGGAGCTTGCATACATGTGTAAATGAGGATTATATCTAAAACAAATTACCTCAGATTCTTGCAGGGGATATTTTAATCTTCATAACCAAAGGTAAGGTTATGACTTTATTTCATATTTTACTACAGCTTTTAATAGCAAAAGAAAGTTATCTGGTGACAAACAAATACCACTTGTTTTTTCCTCTGTGGAGTGAGTAGGCAGGTTGACAGTTGGAATGAACTGTATTCAGGATCTTGCCTGTTATTTCGTGTTGTTGTGATAGTAAACAATTTTTTGGTGATAAAATAAAAACTTTAATTTACTCCCAAATATGTTTAAATGTCTGCTATCTTACATGTGATCAGGTCCATTGTAGATAACAATGTAGCAGCATAGTATGTGTGGAAGCAAAAATATAGATTATACATTTTTATATATCATTACAAACCATTGTATGGCCTACCATGTGAAACAATTGTGTTAATAAGACATTTTTCTGTGTTAGGATGACTTGCAAAAACTGTTCTAATGTCCCTCTTGAACCAGAACAAACATGCACATATCACACCCCTATGGCCTCACATTGAAGGACACACACGCACGCAGGAAAATACAAGGGAAAAACTTGCTCTCAACAGAAGTCAGCCTAGATAAAAAGTAGCTGAAATGGACAATAGATGGTTGTTTTTCAGTAGTATTAGTGTTAGACCAAACGCAAAAACAGCTATATTGCAAAACACATTCTAACAGAATGCTCGCCTCCCTAATTTTCCCAGATGCATTTTTAGTTACGTTTATATATTCACTCATCAGACCGCTGACGCATAAGCATCCTAATCTCCAAATAAGACAATAGACCCATTCACACACACACAGGAAGACAGAAAACACTCTAGCCTTGGAAATCTGTGTGTGTGCAGTTTGAGGACTAATAGAGTTTACTAGATCCAAATTAAACATTTCTCTTCTTCTTTACGAACATCAGTATTAAGGTTTATATTATTACAAAATAATCTTGCATATTATAGAGAAAATGTTAACTTGTATTCTATAACGCACCCACACGTAAACTGTAGAATGTGGAAATAAGATTAGAAAATCTTAGTTAGTATTATTAGGTCATTGTATTATTATGTATTGAACAACTATGGTCAAACCATGGCCAGGCCGTTTCCAATATAATTAAATCATAGCATTTCATAAAAACTACTATATAAATGAATGTCATATGTAATGCTAAATTAAAACCAGCAGAAGCCGCTGTTGACCATGGAAAAAACATCTCCCAGGGGGCGGAGAACAACTTTAAGACTGTGGGAATTTGACATTAATTCTATGAAAGTATATGTTGTAATAGAATGTATAAACTTGTCTGTGGTAGTTAAGTTTCGAATGAGTGACCTTAAGCCTGTATTCTGATAAACAAAGCCACAGAAGAATGCCCCGAGAAGCATTCTTCAGATAAAGGATTTGCCACAAAAACACTGTCATAGATAAAGTTTCTATCATAACAACTTAGTGGAAAAGTACTAGAAATATGTAATTCTAAATGCTTGATATGATTGGTTTAAATCATACGCCCAGTGATGTATGTAGCAAACAGTATATAAGCAGGAACAGTAGCAGAGTACCTCAAGAGCGTGCGCGCGAGAGCGCGCTTCCAGAGAGCGCGCTTCCAGAGGACCACAGATGTACTAACCCATTGTGTTCTTCTGTAAAGACTTCGAGCTGACACAATAAAGACAAAGTGATTTAACCATTTGAATTGAATTAATCTCATCCTTGATCTACCTCCTTGACCACGATAAGAGGGATACACGTTTTATCCCCAACAAGACCCACAAATGGCAGGGTTTAAGGAAAGGATAAAAGAAGAATTTATCTGAACTTTCATGGCTGCAATGTATTTTTGTTTCTGTCATTAACGGACCTGTTTAACATCTCGTGGAAGTGCATGGAGTTGACAGACTTAGACTGGACCGAGTGATTGAGAGTATATGTGCTTAGTTGATCAGCCTGGGTACTTGTATTCATACAAATCTTTTACAATAAATCAAGTTATATCAGACTGGAATGGGAGGAAGGTCCTGACCCCTCCCGACAGGGCGGTGAAAAGATAATTTATTTTACGACACATGTAGTGATGGGAAGTTCGGCTCTTTTTTCTGAGTCGGCTCTTTCCGTACCGTTTGGTTTGAAGAGTCGGGTCGAAGTTGGTAGGCTACGTCCGGTTAATACAATACCGTTCGTTTGTTTGATTCTTTCTAACTACACAAGCCGCTTCTTTTTCTCCTGTGGCACGAGCTGGAATTTGAAGCCGTTTCAGACAGCACAGTCCAGCTGGTACCAACTCAAGTTAGTAAACTAGCTTTGATATTTTATTCAGACCCAAATCACCTGATTGATGCTCATTTTTAATAGCCTATGCTCAATGTTTTATGTTCACTCTCCCTTACTTTTCAAGGTAGTTTACAATCGCATCCAGTTTACATTTATTTACGACTTTCCCATCTCCGTTATTCTAGCAGAAGTTTAGCATAACGCTGTCGGTATATTGATTGTAACATTAGATATTATGTAGCCTAAGAATAGACATTGAATGATTATATTTGCATTATACATTGCTATAGCCATTTTATTAGTCTATGCAATTAAATATTAAATTTTTATCAGATCCTATAATCCAGTATCCTAGCCTACTGAAAATGTGGTGGATGGATGGCTGTAGCCTTTAGGAGAGTACCTAACGTTTTACCACTAGAGATGCGTTTGAGCCAGACTTTTAAAGTTTATGCTTTTTTGCGCTGACTGCAGTAATTTTTCAAGATTTGGACCAGGAGCAATCAGTAATACTTAGAAAAAACCAATGTTCTCATCTAAAATAAGTGGTTTTCCTGCTTTGTTACACTTTAAAGCTGCTGTATGTAACTTTTATTTAGAAAAATTCAGGGAACAGTCATGCTTAGTTGGTAGCAATCATAGAAAGAACTGTTCTGAGAGAAATCCAGCAACATAGATCCAGCAATTCGCTCCGAATTTTGTTTTCAAAACAAGTTTTCAAAACAGTGGCTTAACCATGACCACATCACTGTTTAAAAAACTTGCCATTGCAAGATTAGCGTGGGGTTAACTTTACAACCTAAATAAAACTGAAAACTTGGTTGTTTTAATTACATTTTCCAATGAATCCACTTCTTAAAGATAATGTGCCATTTTGGCCACTTGTTCTAAAAGTGGCGCTGATGAGCCGAACACACACACCGCCGTGTTATGTAGCACCAAAGAAGAAGTTTCGTTTACGAATCGCAAGTTAAGCGAGCGTGAATCGACACGGTGAAAAACAGCGGAATATTTGTCTCAAAATTTTGTCCGTAAATCCAAGCAGATCAAGCATGTCCTTCGATCGCCGAATGTAGATTCGCCAGTTCGCAAGCCAAGCTTTTGATTTGTACATGTGAACATTGGAAACATATCTGTAAATGTTATTTGCATTTGTGAATATAATTTTTGCATTCATCCAAATGATGATTTACGAAACACAAGTAGAGAGGTGTTTGTGTGTGGATGGAAAACACATACTTGTGGATTATTTTTATGAAACACAAATTGAGAGGTGTGTGTGTGGATGGTAAATACAATTGTGGATTATACTTTTGTGCTTGTTTATTTTTGATAGAAATCTACCTCCATACATCACAGACCAATCAACTGTGAGATTGACCTTGCCAATAGCTAGCAAGTTCACCAGCCACCAGACATTTCACAGCGACCCGTTACACCGACGATATTTCACAGAAAGAAAAATAAATGGGAATTGGAGAAAGCTCGCTCAAAAACTGGAGTAAACATACACGCTAATTTCAGAAGGTGGTGAGATCTTCGGGAACACATTAGATTAAAGACAGACTGGACTGGTAGGTCAAAACTGCTTGCCAGACAACTGTAATTACCTATAACGAATAGTAGCTAGGTTGGTAATTGGTATTATTGATAACGTTACTTTAGTAGGCTAGTTCTTGGAAGAAGGGCATGCTTGCTAATGTTATATGTCATACAGATTGCATTAGCTTGAACTGGCTATGTGGCTATAAATGACCAAAGCGTAGCTACCAGCTGTAGCCAGATAATGCCTAGTTCAGATTAGCACTACACAAACTGTGTTATGCAACAACTCTGCAACAACTGAAACGTTTTCATTGTTTTACCTGGAATTTTAGATGACATTTTTACTGTAAAATACCAATCTGTAATCCTGAAATTGTATCTATCATGTTCACAACGAGGTATGTGGGGTGGCTGTGTCACCAAGGATGTTGTGACAACAAATGTGGGGAAGAACTACTCCAGCTTTAAATAACATTATTATACAATCTCATAAAAGTTGTATCAGGCTAACTGGTTTAAAAAGAACACTGCAACGCGATGCCTTTTTCTTTATAAAAACAGGAGCATTAAGAGAGAAAATAACAGCTTAGATGCATGACATACATGTTCCTGCATACATATCATCATCATCGTTGTTGTTGTGATGTAGTCCTCTTTCCATGTAAGAAATAATTATAAGCGCTTGAGCGCCTTTTCAATTCTGGGAATTGAGTATGCAATGAGTCGATTTCGTACAGCTCTGCAAATGACAACGTCAATTCTGAGTCCTCCACACGAAGAAACAGCATGCCAAGCTTTATATAAATCATAAACTATTTATTACCATAATAAATCGTTATCTATTTTATTCTAGCTATGGCCAGGTGTGGACCCGGGGACTCGTTAAGCATGGGCTAGAAAACATTTAAATTCGTAGTAGGCCTAGTTACACTGATTCCAAATGCATAAAAAATAAAGATTATTTTTGCATAGGCAGATATTCAGGTTCAGATATTCAAATTAAATTATTCCATAGAAGCAATTATCAGAGAGCGTTCTACAGAGGAATGCAAATGGAACATAACACCCCGGTTTTGTAAAATTACGGAAAATTGCGCATCATTCTTTTAAAAAATAGTGTCTTTTTTCTAGTTAGTGGTGTGTGTGTTCAGTGGCACAACGTGATCATATGTGGCTCTGGATACGTTTAGGCTACTTCCGGTGTTTCCGGTTCGTATCCCACTCTGCAGCATCTGATTCGTTTTGTCTTTTATAAATTATTATTCTCGTGAAGAGGATAATGCTTTCCGTGAGAAGATATCAAAAACATGAACTGATCAGTGAACTGAGGGCGCTTTTATAAGAACAGCGGCTGGCATGGCGAAAAAGATTTTTGCAAAGGTGAGATTCGAACTTGCATCACCACAAAAGGGAGAAGCAACTGCTTAAACCAATGACCCACCAGAGAATTAGGAAAAAGAGTATCCTCTGGCTTTAAGAGGCAAGTTTTTGTGAGGCAAGAGTTTCATGCTCTATGTAAACTCACTTTAAGGCAAAGGGTTTGCAGGACTGTAGGGTGTGGTTGTGAGGGTATCGTCCTGGGTGCTCTTCTTCTGAACTTTGTGAGTGCTATATTTGTTCTGATAGTGTGGCGTTTAGCTGAAACTTTGGTAGATCTAAATGGTAATGTTATATCAACAGGTCCACAATGGCCTTAGCCTTGTGGTTTGAGCCATGACTTTCACGCTGAAGACTCGTGTTTGAGCCCTGACCAAACCCTACCATTTTTTTCAGACAAAAACATCCTTGGGTTAGGGTTAGGGCATGCATTTTATTAGAAATGGCCTGTTTCATTTAAATGCAGCTTTCTTTACGCTCAGATCACCAACATAACTTAATGCGATATTACAGTGCTTGCCAAAAATGACACGTCGACCATAACTTTAAAGAAAGGGTATATAGAGCACCCAACTTGTCCTTCCACGCAGTCATGGTGGTGCAGCGGTAATACTCACGTGTTAATATGAAACAAATTGCCTATAGACTATCAAAGTTCGAATGTTGGCAAGCTCTTCAATAAATAAAAAATTATGAAAATAAATAAAAGCAAGCACTCCACAATGTGTGTTAGCTAAGGGATGTCATGCCAAGTTTATTTATTTATTTAATTTTTAACAAGCACTGTTGGCTTTAAGTTGTATTATTAACAGTGAAACAACATGCGACTGGTAACATGGCTCAAGAAACAATGTATTGACGTTGTCTATGTAACATTATGATTAGGGTGTTATTTCTCACGTAGCCACAACCATGTTATTATAACGTTTAGGAAACTTTCATTTCCAACCATAATGGAATGCAAAATCAATGTCAGAGTTTGTCCGTCAAATTGCAATATTATGATGACGTTTGATTTTGTATGGTGCCACAACATTGTAATCTTAACATTGAATAAACTTTCATTTTCAACCATCATGGGACATAAATCCAACAATGTAGGGTGATGGTCAAATTACAACATTGAATAGACTTTCATTTTTAACCTTCACATACCTCAAATGCAAGGTCACAGATTGACTATCAAATTGCAACATCATTACAACATACTATTTTTAACATTGTGAATTTAACCACCTTACAACATAAAGTTGACGTTATTGTCATCAATTTGAGACGTCATTTAAATCTTTCATTTCGAACTGAGCTGCAGCATTGTCATTCTAATGTTTAAAAACCTTTCACTTTAAACCATCACATACCCTCAAACTAACATCAGGTTAGTAAGGTTTTTACATTGTTTCAACCGTAACACAATATACGTAAAATGCCTAAGGGGTATGGAACCCAACCCACCAAAGCCTGACAAACATGGATTGTGTTAAAAATATGTTCTCTCTTTCCGCAACACACTTTTTCAGATACATACAGATCAGGAACTATGTTCGGCAATCTGTGCCTAACTTTGAGTTTCTCCCTGAAGGAAAAATTATTTATAAGCTTTTATTGGGTCCACCCAATTCCAAACAACTGGGCTCACACTTTGTAAATAATATTCTCTGAACGGATTCATTATTCCAATCACTCTGAAAAAAGCTTGGGAGGAGGAACTGGGTACACAAATTGGGGATGATGTCTGGGAGCTGGGGCTTAGCAGGACCCAAACTTGTTCGATTAATGCCAGGCATCAATTAATACAATTCAAGGTGATGAACGGGCTTCATTATTCAAAGACCAAATGACACAGAATCCTTCTTACCATTTCCTCTCTATGTGACAGATGGAAATATGCAGAGCGCTATGGAACTCAAGAACTGACAAAATTTTGTGTATTTGAAATATATACGTGTGACATTTAATAAACTTGAATTCTTCTGTGGTGTATTTAATAAATTTGCATTTAAACAAGGATTTTTTTTCAACAATTCAGATTGAAATTCAGATTTAAAAAAATCAGATCCATAAATACAAATTCAGATTTCTCATTAACTAGGCCAAAGGTGAAGCATCCGAGCTTCCCAGGAGAAGCTTTCGGAACTGTCAAACTCGCGTTAGCTTAGTGTTGCCAGATAGGGCAATTTCACGCCCAATTGTATTTTTTGTAAACTCATTGTACATGTACAAAATGGCTTTGACCAGGCATAAATATATTATAGAATACATTGCCCGGGAATAATTCAAGTTAGTGGCTCTGACGCTAGTTGCAATACAGCGTTTTGAGTGTTTATTAATGTTACATCCCAAAATCCACCTGCATTGCAATAACCAGGTGTACAGTAGTGGACGTAACACTAAGTCACTTAAACGCAAACCACAACTTCAAAGACAAACCCAGTCAAGCGCAAAGTAATTTAAAAGACGAAAGCGTTTAATAACACAAGCACATAAGAGTCCACTTAAGCTAGCTATTCTCTAAACATATAGCTATGACAGTTCGACACTATTTACAGTTACACAGGCTGCAAGCTCTCACCGGGCAGCAAGTGTCCAAAATCAGCACCTTGAGATGGCAAAGGGTTTCCTCCTAATCTAGCGAGAAAGCTGCTTAGGTGTTATTTAGCAGCAATCAGTCCAGTCACGGGCTATCTGTCTGTTTTTCAACCAAGATTAAATGTATAACAATGGTAAGCTCAGATCAGTAGACAGGCAGCGCTGTGAAAGTGGTGTTTGCTAGAATCAGGTTGCTCTAACTCCCTGATGCAGACAGAGATAGGACGTCATGTGGCGCTGTAATGTAGTCCATGTAGTCTCTCGTGTTTGTGTTTGTTAATTTGAATGTTTTGTTGTGTCAGGCTTTTGTCTTGTTTTTTTCATGTGCTGTGTGTCTGGAAGCGGGTTGGAAATTTTTCAGGGCACTCCTGTTGCTTGTTTTGATAATATTGAAGAATTGTCTCGTCCATTTGTTTGCGGTCGTCACCATGGAGACACATTCGCAACATATGCTCGGGAATGTCAGTTGGATTGAATAGAATAACTTATTTTCCCATTAGGGAACTTTGGTTGTAGCCACCAGCAACAACAAAAAAGACATAGACAGTGGGGCAGACCCACAACACACAAACAAACATATCACATAAAGACATTTAATAGAATCATTGCATTAAAACTAATTAAGGGAATTAAAGTGGAATACAGCCAAACGTCATGATTAAAAATAACCCCCGCTGCCCAGAGATGTTATCAAGCAGTCCATCACAGAAACTCCGCCTCCACAACTTTCCTCTAGATAGGCTACACACAGTGTTGCGGTCTCTGTCTACTGTCGAAACGGAGTCGCCGCCTCACTCCTCTCCCGCATTATCGTCTCCTTTTCTTCCTGGTGGCCTTTTGAAGATTGCCTGCAGTCCTGGATCAGTTGCTGGATCTGCAGCAACAAAGTTTACCATCGCTCTTTACCGGAGTTGAAGATGTCGGGACTGATCCGGGAGTGCAGGCGATCTTCAAAATGAAACCAGGGAAGGGAAGGAGAAGATTATGCGGGGGGGGAGGGAGTGAGGCGATGACTGGGAAGGTTGACGCATTTCGGTGCTCCACTTTCGATAGTGTACAGAGACCAAAACACTGCGTGTATGGAGAAAAGTTGTGGAGGCGGAGTTTGTGTGTTGGACTGCTTAATGACACTGGACATCTCGGGACAGCGAGGACTATTTTTAATCATGGCTGTATTCCACTTTAATTCACTTAATTAGCTTTATTAATGCAGTAATTCTATTGAATGTATTTATTTGATATGTCTTTTTGTGTGTTGTGGGTCTGCCCCACTGTCTATGTCTTTTTTGTTGTTGCTGGTGGCTGCAACTGAAGTTCCCTAAAGGGAAAATAAAAGTTATTCTATTCTATATATAGTCTCACATCTTTCAACTCCGCTGCTCTGTGGATCTAGTGTGCCTCCACCTTCTTTTCCTTTCTTTTGTTGATAAGCTGCAGGAACTCGATGACATATTAGCTAACAAGAAGAAGCATAACTAATTTATCCAAGGCTATCAAACCCCCACACCACCAAATCCCTGCCCACCAAAGCCTGACAAACCATCTCGCCCCCCCATCCTTCCTCTGACAGAATGCTTTGGTCGCAACGTCAGCATCAACAGCGCCTTGTCCAGAGTGCAGCATGTCCTGTCAACACTTCAGATAGCAACCACTTGTGTACAAGATATAGCAGACACTTATTGATATTTCCAGGGTCCCCGCCATAATAGCGGTGATACTCATATTTACTCCCAGTACAAGCTGGGACCCAATGTGCCTGAAATATTTCCTATCCCTGTTTTGATTAGAAACAGAATTAACAGGGTGCACTACTCTGGTATGGTAAATTTCTCCAACATTTTAGTTATCCCACATCAACATCAACCACAACCAATCTGCCTTGTGGCCTGTCACAAAAAAACTCAAACTGGCTCTGCTTAATGTTAGATCTCTAGCTAACAAATCGTTTTTAATTCATAATTTTATAATTTCTTAATTGAATCCTGGTTAGACCAAAATGGCAGTGCAACAGTCCTCATTGAGTCAACCCCTCCTAATTTCAATTTTATGTATGTTGTCAGAGTTGGTAGAAAAGGAGGTGGAGTAGCTGCCTTATTTAGGGATGTATTTCAGTGTAGGTAGACATCACTTGGAGATTTCACATCTTTTGAATACTTCTCTGCCATATTGAAATCGTCCCCTCTGATTTTACTATTAATTGTATACAGGCCACCAAAATAAACATCGAACAAAAAGTTAGGAAATTTGTGTTTGGTAGATTATTTCTCAGGCCATTCCATTCTCTCTACTCCCAAATTCTGGAGGTAGTCTCTGATAAACCCTGCTGTGGAGATATGGGAATGCCACTGGTTGCAGAATCTCATCTCGATATCTCTCTGCATTGAGATCTCCACAGTCTGGGACCGAACTCCATCCTCCAAGATGACAACACTCGCCCCCACAGAGCTGGGTTTATCAGAGACTACCTCCAGAATTTGGGAGTAGAGAGAATGGAATGGCCTGCCAACAGTCCTGACCTCAACCCAATTGAACACTTGTGGGATCAGCTTGGGCGCGCTGTTCGTGCTAGAGTGACCAACAGAACCACGTTGGCTGACTTGTGACAAATCCTGGTTGAGGAGTGGAATGCCATCCCACAGCAGTGTGTGACCACGCTGGTGACCAGCATGAGGAGGAGGTGCCAGGCTGTTGTGGCTGTGTATGGTTCTTCCACACGCTACTGAGGCTCCTGTTTGTTAAATTAATAAATTGTAAAATTGCCAATATGTCTTGTTTCTTCCTTGTTACTGATAGACTTCAATCATCCAATCGACCAAACAACACCAAACAAGAGTCACTAGCAACAGCAGAATAAGCTGTTTGGCATTGGCAGAGAAGATTTGGCAAATTTTACATGGGCGCAACCCACATACTCAGCTGTGCTGCTCATCCCACAAATGCATGTTCCTTACAAATGGGGCACCATTTAAAAGGGAAATAAACAGGCTTTCCAACGGTATAATATTTATTGCCAAGAAGCATTGTTACAACAGAGAAATAATCTACCAAACACAAATTTCTGAACTTTTTGTTCGATGTTTACTAATATTGAGCTATTGTCCATTATTTCTACTGAATTTGATTGTTTTATCATTTCTGGTGATTTAATATTCATATTGATAATTCCAACGACAACAGTGCCAAAGAACTTTCTGCCATACTGGACACCTTTAGACTGTCGCAGCATGTGAAAGAGCCAACCCATAAACGGGGGCATACTTTGGATTTAATTATAACTAAGGGTCTCAGCATTTCAAATGTTGCTGTAATTGATGTTGCCTTATCAGTTCACTGTTGTGCATTTGAAATGTCTATTACTCCTGACATTCATATTAGATCTGAAACTGTTAAAAAACGGTTTATCAATGAGAGCACTAATGCATTGTTTATGGAGGCCATCTCTTTGTCTCCCAACCCCTGCTTCAACTTCTGTTAATGATCTTCTGGACAATTAAAATTCTAAAATTGTTATCGATGCCATTTCATCTGTGAAGGCTAAATCAATCTCTGACAAGCAAAAAGTACTGTGGAGAAATGCTATGTTTGTAAAAACCCAGAGGGGGGGTCGAAAATCAAGTCTCCTGATTAACTATGACATCTATAAAGCGAAACTTTATATCTACAATTCAGAAATAAGAAGCGCTAGACAATACATTTTCTCTGAGATCATCAACAATAAAATTAAAAGCTCATGCGTTCTATTTGCCACTGATAGGCTAACAAACCCGCCGGTACCAATAGCCCCTGAATTTTCCGTTAGTAAATGTAATGAGTTTGCAACCTTTTTCAGTGATAAAATTCAAGGCATTAGACAAGGCATCAATTATTCTATGTCAAATATAACAAGTTTGTCGCCATTACATTCAGATACAGATGTCTTGGCAAACTTGATACAGTTTAACGCCCTTGACCATAAAACCCTTGAGGAAACTGTGTTACGTCTTAAACCGTCCACCTGCTACCTTGATGTTTTTAACTGCTTGGCGACTGAATTACTACAAATAGTCAACGGTTCTCTCCTATCAGGCAGTTTCCAAAAAAAAAAACTGTGGTTATTTGAAAAACTGTGGTTATTAAGCCTCTTTTAAAAAAGAGCCTAGATGTGCTTGTACTTAATAACTATAAACTTATATAAAATATACCTTTCATAGGTAAAGTTATTGAAAAAGTTGTTTACCAGCAACTTAGTAACTTTTTGTCCTCAAATGGCAGCCTTGATAACTTTCAATCAGGTTTCTGCCCCCATCATAGCACTGAGACTGCTCTTGTTAAAGTCCTAAATGACATTCGCTTAAACACTGACTCCGGAAAAATCTTATTGGACCTTAGTGCTGCTTTCGACACTAGACCACAACATTTTATTAAATGGGTTGGAAAACTGGGTTGGACTTTCAGGCACTGTCTTTGATTGGTTCAGATCCTATCTGCATGACAGGAGATATTTTGTCTCCATTAGCAACTTTGTATCTGAGCGAACTATCATGACATGTGGAGTCCCCCAAGGATCAGTCTTAGGCCCTCTTTTATTCAATCTTTACAGGCTTCTTCTAGGCCAAATTCTACGAAATAACAAAATCGCATACCATAATTATGCAGACGACACCCAAATCTACATAGCTCTCTCACCAAGCGACTACGACTTGGATGAGTCAGTGCTCACCTTGATTCTCTGTCTTTGCAGACTAAAAGCCAGGCCAGAAATCTTGGGGTTATTTTGGATTTTGGTTATTCAGATCTAAACTTGAATAGCCATATCAACTCAATAACAAAATCAGCCTATTATCATCTGGAAAATATAGCAAGAATCTGAGGACAAAGAAGGCATCTAGCATCCCCCATCTTGAGAATTCTCCAGCTCAAAAACCCATCTCAAATTGAACCTAATAAGGAGAGAGTAAAGGACTTCCCTCCGCATATTTGGCTAAGCCAGCCAGGAGTCCAAGATCCCGGGGAGGACGCAGGAGGGAACTAACGGCGTGCGGTGTTTTATCTTCAAGTTAGAGACCGGTCAATCATAGTGAGAGGTAAGGCAGACACTTTTTTCATAAGAGAGGTGTGGCGAAGTGAGCGCTACTGCTCGGGGAATAAGACACTGCAGTCCGGTTTCCAGAGAACGTTAAGTTTATTCTCTTTAGTTTCACAATGACACGACACGACACGACACCTCCCTGTGTCCAGTTCTCTCTCTCGCTCCACTCCCCGCGGGCTCCTTATGAAGGCTCTCAGGCTCACTGTTGAACAATCAAGGCAATTGGTTAATTGATAACACCAAACCTATAATCAATCGTCCCCAATTGCCTGATTGCCAACAGCTGTGCTGGCTCTCTAAACCACCAGCGTTCACTCTCTCTCTTGCTAGCTGCGCCTAAAACCACGCCCCCCTACCACAAGAGGAATTACCCGTACTCCGTTGCCCCCAAGTGTGGTCCTCCAGTGGGTGACAGGTTCCAGTGGATGAGTGGAGAAAAAATAAATAGGTAGAAAAAAAATGATGATGAAGTGAGTGTGAAATAAAAGTGAGTATAAAAGATTTAGGTAACACCTAATCAACACATTATAACACCAAGTCAATTAAACTTCTGGGATATTGATTTGTCCAGTTAGGAAGCGTAAATGATTGTGAATCAATTTAATCTGCTTTAGTGCAAATGAAAGTGACAACAGATGGACAGGAGAGGCAACAACAAGACAACCCCCAAAAAGTAAATGGTTTTGCAGGTGGGGGCCACAGACCATTTCTCTCTCCTTATCCTGCCTGACTGATTTTTCTCTAGTTTTGCATTTTGCTAGTGCCCTTGTCACTCCTGGTAGCATGAGGTGGTACCTGCAGCCCATTCAGGTTGCACAGGTAGTCCAGCTCCTCCAGGATGGCACATTCATGCATGCCGTCGCAAGAAGGTTTGCTGTGATTCCCAGCACAGTCTCAAAAGTGTAGAGGAGATACCGGGAAATGGGCCATTACACGAGGAGAGCTGGACAGGGCCGTAGAAGGGCAACAACCCAGCGGCAAGACCGGTATCTGCTCCTTTGTGCGAGGAGAAACAGGAGGAGCACTGCCAGAGCCCTACAAAATGACCTCCAGCGGGCTACTCGTGTGCATGTTTCTGACCAAACTGTCAGAAACAGACTCCATGAGGGTGGCATGAGGGCCCGATGTCCTGTAGTGGGACCTGTGCTCACAGCCCAGCACCATGCAGCTCGATTGGCATTTACCAGAGAACACCAGAATTGGCAGGTTCACCATTGGCGCCCCGTTCTCTTCACAAACGAGAGCAGGTTCACACTGAGCACATGTGACAGACGTAAAAGAGTCTGGAGACGCCGTGGCGAATGTTATGCTGCCTGCAACATCATCCAGCATGACCGGTTTGGTTTAATTGACTTGGTGTTATACTGTGATGATTAAGTGTTCCCTTAATTTTTTTGGGCAGTGTATATCAAATTACTCATTTCAGGAGAGCAGGCCGACAACACTGGGGGAGCAATAGGGCTCCAAGTTAGCTAGCCAAGATCTCTGAAACAATGAGAATAACCCCTAAGCTCCACTGTGGCTATTGAGCGTTGCATTGAATGTGCGTTGCGTCAGCAATTGCCATCAGTCAGGGAATGTTGCTTCAATGAAAGGTGCTCCAGTGCCTACGTTGCGTTGCCATCGCGTTGTGCCCGATGGCTGCATCCAAGCTGAAAAAGGCGAGGTTACATTTTTGATGCGTCCACTCACATCTGTGCATTAAAATACTGAGATAAATTGTATATTGTACATTGGTTGTTTTCTGGTGTAGGCCATTCGTTCACGTCATGAAATTAAATTCACATAGGCTATTAAATTAATGAATTAATTTACAAAAGGCACACAAAAGAGTGATGTTCTTTAGTTGCATTCACTAGTAAGTAGTCTGCATTAATAGTTATAGTTACATTACCTCACATCAACTTGCTGTCACTATTCAAGGGTAGCAATTGGCTACAGTATGCATTTTTTGTAATTCATAGCCTACTGAACAAAAGTTAATTTCCGTATCATCATAACTTACATACCCTGTGGAGCAGGTAGAACGTGACGTAGATGCAACGTTGGTGGTGATGCAACGCAATGC
Source organism: Ilyophis sp. 1 JC-2022 (assembly GCA_022702515.1). Taxonomy (NCBI): domain Eukaryota; kingdom Metazoa; phylum Chordata; class Actinopteri; order Anguilliformes; family Synaphobranchidae; genus Ilyophis; species Ilyophis sp. 1 JC-2022. The sequence goes on along the minus strand of CM040397.1, from coordinate 71,751,546 downwards.
TATTGGTGGAGCTGGCTTGTAACCGGGTTGTGGGCCGCATCGAGGTTGTGTGTAAAGGGACGCCTTTCCCTTCAAACAGTCCACCACAAATGGTAATAGGGTGAAGTAGTCGAAAGATACTGCCACAGCTATATTACACGAGGATAGGGACATATAGAAAAGCAGTGTTATGAGAAATGTATTAAAAAAATAAAATAATAATTTGTTAATTAGTTCAGTGGTTGATTGTTTAATTGGTTGATTGGATGATTGATTGATTGATTGGATGATTGATTGGTTAATTGGTTCATTGATTAATTGAATAATAAATAAATAAATGTGCACAGAAACATATGAGGTTTGTCCAGAGAACTGAAAAACAAACAAGGACAAAGCATTTTAAGACGGTGGGGAAAATGTGGGCGACATGGGGAGGAGCTATGCAAGTCACAGTCACTAAATTGGATCTAATAGGGTTAAAGATGAAGGCGTGGCTACCAATGACAGAGTGGTCCCCTGAATTATAAATAAAAAAAAACATGGGCGGAAAGATAAGACACCTGTAAACAAGACACCTCTCTCCTGCATGAGTGAGTTATTTCAAACAGACTATAGGCATACCGTGAAAAAATGGAAGAAGTGAACAAGAGGTGGTCCCTTGGTAGGGCCAGAGGAAGGCACTTTGGGGCTTCAATACTTGCAATCGGTGGAAACAATTTTGTGTAGAAAGGAGAGTAAGGGCAAGAAGAGAAAGTTGAGAACTCACAGAGCACATCTAAATCAATGGAAGAATGAGTCTTTCAGATGGAGAGCGTTTGTGTAGAGGAAGGAGGAGCACCAGCTGAAGGCGGACCCCCAACCAGCGTCATCAGAGCGACCACCAGACGAACGGCGGCCTGCGAATGGAGCCATTAAGGCTGCAGGCCTGTATCCCCTAGTGAACAACATTGGGGAACAAGAGGATCTGAGCCAGGGGCCTGAGACTACTGTGAGGATGAGGCCAGAGTTGGTGAAAGTGAAAGCGACCCTGGAAGTACAAGGGAATTTGGAAACAGTTTTAATAAGAGAACCAGAAACAGCCTGGAGTGACAGCCGAGGAAACAAGGTAAATCCCGCAAATAGCATACCATGCCCACGCCTCCACACACCTCATGGCAGCCCAGAGAATCAGGGAGTGACAAGTTGCAAGAAAGTCAAATCACCGGGGGCATGTGAATCTGAAGGGAGCAGCAAGCTAGGATGTGCCACCGGATATCAACAAGCAATGGAAGAAGGTGTTGAGATGTGGGAAGAAGAAATACAACCGAAAGGAGAATCAAGAAGAGCTGGAGAGGAGAGGAGAGGAGAATATGACATCAAAGGGAAAGTGAAACTAAGGTCAACTGTCCTTCTCAGAGATAAATCAAGCTCATCTGATAGTGAAGACTCAGATGACAGTACAACGAGGAAGTACAATAGACCAAGGAAATGCTGATGCAAACCCGAAGGGAGGTGAAAAAAGCAGAACAAGCATTCCTGCTTGAAAGAGGGTACTCGCCAAGTTCAAGAATTAAGGCAAGTCTACGATATCATTAGTGATATCCAGAACAGTGCCAGCAAAATCCTCAGGAGGAGCGGCAGAAGAAGAGCACCTGATCGATACACCCCAGGGGAAGAAAGAGAGGAAGCGGATGAAGAAGAAACCTTCCTGGCCCCATTGCAAGTCATACCCCAACTAAGGAGACAACTAAGTACACCCTATGGTTGTTAATGGACCTGGAGAACATGGTTAAGGATTTACCAATAATAACAGTGGGAGCAGGGCTATGGATAGCGGATGTAGAGGTGAGAACTACCCACCTGCCCCTGTGCATGGGGGATGTTAAGCAGCTCCTAGCCATTCCGCCAGGCATGTGTTCCATACTGTACCAGCGTAATTTACAGCTGAATCTAGTCTTACCCCCCAATTCTCATAGAGATCAGTTCAAATGCAGAGAGGTTATAGTATCGCTTGTAACAGTACCTGAAAATAAAATATTGAGAGTCTTTTGATATTAATTAGTCACAGACTTCAGGAAGTAACAGCATGCAAAGGATATGCGACCAAATATTAAATATGATACTTTAAAAATATGTTAAAGCTAAATATTCTAATTTTCTGAGACACTGAATTTTGGGTTTCATTAGCTGTAAGCCATAATCATCAAAATTACAAGAAATAAAGGCTTGAAATATTTCACTCTATGTGTAATGAATCTATATAATATATGAGTTTCACTTTCTGAAATGAGTGACAAAAAATATTGAACTTTTTCACGATATTCAAATTTTTTTAGCTGCACCTGTAATTTCAGAGATTCATTAGAGGAAAAATGGGGACTTGGGTTATTTCCCTGATATAGAGTGGTCTTCCTAGCAGATCATATAGACAACATAACATGTACATTGCAGGGTTTCACCAATGAAACCATTAGAGGGCATGTTAAGGGACACCGTCAGAAGCCACAGAAAAGAATGGCGAGAATGGCGCCGTCAATGGTTTTTAACCGTTTTTTTAAACTTCTTTTATTGTTTTACTATTTTATTATTTTATCATTTTATTGTCATAATCTATTTTTAAACGATCTGCATATGACAGAAGCAACAATGACTCACCCCAGTTAGACAGGCTTTTTCCTCCTTTTGACGCTATTATGCCACTTTTTGAGTGGACTTTGTGAGTCCGGGAGCCTCTCCCGTATAGCCATGAGTTCCTCCTGCTGTTGTTATTACATTACATTACAGGCATTTAGCAGACGCTCTTATCCAGAGCGACTTACACAACTTATTACATTTATCCATTCATACAGCTGGATATATACTGAAGCAATTCAAGTTAAGTACCTTGCTCAAGGGTACAATGGCAGTGTCCTACCTGGGAATCGAACCTGAAACCTTTCGGTTACAAGTCCAGTTCCTTAACCATTATACTACGCTGCCGCCCCGGCAGTGTAGTAACATTTTTATGTTGTCACTCCAACTCCATAAGGTTCCTTGTATTTGGAAGGATTCCATCATTGTACCTGTGCCAACTCCGGTGCGGGCATCGTGGATCCCTCGGCAGCTTTTCCAGAGGAGATCATCCGGCCGGATCTTTCTGAGGGGAACCGGAGCTGGGCAACTAAATGTTAAGTTCCTGACGGAGTATAACAACGCTTGCCTTCTTGCTTTAACGGAGACATGGCTTAAAGAACAAGATTCATATTCTGATCTAGAAATCGAAGGCTACAGAGTACCCTTTTGCCTTGACAGAGACTCCACAGTGACACAAAAAGTGGTGCAATACGGTGGTCGTTAGGGAGCCCCTGACATTTAACTTTTGTCTGTATCCCTACGACCCTTTTATTTACCAATTATTTGTTACGCTTGTGTATATTCACCCGAAGGCTAATGTTGACATGGCAACTCGGGCTATGGTAAAAACAGTGCAACGGCTTCAAGAGATTGCACCGGACACAACAAACTTTGTTATGGGTGATTTTAATCATTGTAAACCAGGAAAGTCTCTGTGTAATTTTTACCAGTATGTGACTTGTTCGACACGACTTAGGAAATGTCTGGATCTTTGTTATGGATTTGTCAAGGGAGCTTATAAATCCCTTCATAGAGCTCCACTCTGTATGTCTGATCACAATGTTGTGTATTTGGTCCCATCCTAAAAAACGGTCCTGAAGAGAAACAAGCCGGAACGACGTTCAGTACCGGTCTGGTCGGAAGAGTCTATTCAATGTCTCCAGGACTGTTTGGACAGTCTGGGACTTGTTTAAAAATGAATGTGATGATTTAAACGAACTGTGTCTGCATATATCACCTTTTGTGAGGACTTGGTCATCCCCCGGAAATCAATTTCCATTTATCCAAATAATAAACTATGGGTCTCCAAAATTTTCTAAAACACAATTAACCTGCGAAATATCAGTTTCAACCAAGGGGATGTGACTAAATACAGGGGACTACAGAAGCAAGTTAAAAAGGAACTTAAGCTTGCTAAGTGTAGTTACAAGGACAAAGTAGAGAACATGCTCAGTATTGGTAATTTACGCCCTGCATGGGAGGGTGTGAAGTCTATGATGGGGATACAGTCCAAGACGTGTCCAATTTCCCTTAATGGCAAGCCAGACATTGACCTTTCTAATGAACTGAACACCTTTTATAATCATTTTAATGTCCATAATTTTAGTGAGGAGCTGTCAGTCTTCAAAAATGCTGTTCCCGAGCAGAACAGTGTGCTGGTTGATAGGGGAATGGTCCTAAAACTTTTCCAAGGTATAAATGAAAGGAAAAGTCCCGGCCCTGATGGCATTGGAGGTCGTTTACTTACGAATTGTGCTGAACAGTTGGCAGATATATTCTGTTTAATTTTTATGTTGTCACTCCAACTCCATAAGGTTCCTTGTATTTGGAAGGATTCCATCATTGTACCTGTGCCAAAGAATAAAGCTCCAAAGTTACTTAATGACTACAGGCCTGTGGCGCTTACCTCTCTTATTATGAAGTCATTTGAGAAGATTGTGAAAGATGCACTTCTGAACACAGTGCAGGCAAATCTTTATCCGCTCCAATTTGCTTACAGATCAGGCAGGCGTGTTGACGATGCGACAGGCACCTTTTTAAACATGATTTTAGCACACTTAGAGGGTGCAAAGACTTTAGTGCGACTAGTTTTTATTGATTTCTCCTCAACTTTTAATTGTATCCAGCCTCATATTTTAGCAGAAAGGTTAGAGAGCACCCATAACTTCGATCCTGGCCTGATATGTTAGCTGATGGACTTTTTCACTGAAAGGTCGGAATGGTATGTTATCAGATGTTCTTTTTTCCTCCACCGGATCACCCCATGGGTGCGTCTTTTCACCTCTTTTATTTGTCCTGTACACTAACACGTGCCAAAGCCAATATGTGGGCGTCATATCATTAAGTTCGCCGATGATTCTGTCATCGTGTCTCTTCTAGCAGTGAGGACCCTGATCATGGTCCTGTAGTGGCAGATTTCACGGACTGGTGCAAGACGTCCTTCTTGGAAATCAATGTGTCCAAAACTAAAAAGATGACAATAGATGTTAGGAAGAATTCTACGGTCATCTCTCCTGTGGTGATTAATGATCAGGCTGTTGAGCTTGTGCAGCAGTATAAATATCTTGGCACTGTAATTGATGACAAGCTGACCTTCGAGCTTCATGGGAGTGCTGTGTGTGGAAAAGCCCACCAGCGTATGTATTTTTATCAAGCTTTGAAGTTTTAAAGTTGACAATATCTTTATGAAAATGTTTTATTTCTGTTTTATTGAATCAGTGCTCACATTCTCCTTGGTCAGTTGGTATGAGTCACTTACCCTAAAAAGTAGAAACAGATGGCAGGGTATCTCCAAAGTGTTCAGCAAAATTGCTGGCATGATCGTGAATGACCTCTCCCATCTATACAAGGTTAGGACCATGAAGAAGGCCCAGTCAATCCTGGCTGATCCTAGCCACCCCCTGTCCAAGGAGTTCAAGTTGCTTCCGTCTGGCCTCATATATAATATGCCAAAATGCAGGACCAATAGACTTAAGAACTAATTTGTTTCTGCTGCCATCAGCCTTTTAAATAACTCAATGTGATTTTTATATTGTACGTGTTGTCAATTTATTATTGTTTTTCTGATGGTTACGTGGTTACTGCTGGCTGTAAAACAAATTGCCCCTCGAGGATAATAAAGATAACCTTGACCTTGACCTACTTAAATACGAAATGGCCCTTGATTACATATTGGCACAACAAGGAGGATTGTGTTTAATGCTTAACCTGACAGGAGGCGTGTGCTATACCTTGGTCCCTGACATTACGGATAATCTAACTAGCGTAATACACGCCTTAGGGAACATTAAAGAGGCATTCGGACCATCGGCAAGTGCGGGATCCTCCGAAATGGGATGGCTGGGCTACATGGGACCTTGGGGGGCTGTGTTAGCATAGACTCTGATGACTGTAATCATAGTAGTTGGGGTTGCCTTCTGTGGATGCATAGTAATCTTTCCATGTATTAAAGCTATGATGTCTAAGTGACTGGGAACAATTATGGGGGAAGCAGGAATGATGATCCAGAAGGAAGAAGTTGTGGAAACACCGGTGAGGTATGAGGTGGTTGAACTCATACACTTAGCAGAAGGTGAGGGAAATAATCCATCAGGTGATCCCATTGAAAGCAAAGAAGAAAACAGGCTAGGGCAGTCCACCAAATGGTCATAGGAATACCTCAGAGACACGCCATATGTCAGGTATTCCAGATGAGAGATGGGTCTTACACGAATGAACGCGGAACAAAATGCAACGAGAAAGGAGGGTCGCTGAACTGTCCATACGGAAATCCTTTATGCGAATGGGGAGTGAAAGCAGGAGCAGGATGGAAATGCATGAGAATAAAATTTGGAGACGAATGGTGTAATCAGATAGATTGGAAGAAGTATTTCATGCCAGGGGAGGAGTGTGAGGAGTATCTCCCAAACACACATATCACATACAGTGTATACTGACTACAGTACACAAAGAAAAGAACAACACAAAGGGGACATAATAAAGCCCCGACTGACTAAAAGCCCTTAGGATAGATAAACCAGACCTGAGTGAAGTGCTAGTAACCTCTCCTCAGGCCATGGGCTCCTAAGAAGAGGAAGAAGACATTACAAGTATAATCCAATTATTTTTATATAATCTTTTTATAATTATAGCAAATCAAATCAGATAATGATTAAATACAGTAACCTTCAGATTTTTTATATTTACTTTTTGATATATCCTTTGTTAATTAGAGGAAGTATTAACTCAGTTAAAGTACAAATTATGCATAAAACGAATCCACCACCAATGGGATGTACACATTGATGATTATCCGTGATCAACACTATCAGTCTAAAATATAATAGACCAAACCTGGGGGGGATTTTACAAAGCAGGATTAGTGATTTAGCTGGATAACGGTACTTAACTGTACTTAGTTAAACCCGGAACCCTCTCAAATCTGGAACATGGACTGAAGTAAAAACAGCTGTTCCAGATTTTACTCAGTGCAGTTATATAAATAATTAATAATCTACTTTGTGAAATACCCCCCAGGATTATCAGTGGTGTTTATTCTGGATAAAGAGTGACAATTCTATTCTGTACAAAATTAGCCTTTTTTAATCTACAATGAATAAATTATCTAAAATAGCTTGATCCATGATGAAACTATCCAGGATCAACAATGTGATAATCATCCTGGATTCACATTAGCAAATCTATCCCGGATAAACATGGTGATGATGGTACTGGATCAACATTAACAAATCGCTTGTCAAGGAGCTAGCTGAAATGTCTAAATCAAAATAATCAGGTAGCACATGAATAAAGTTTAGTAGTGGAGGTAGTGATAGTGTGACGTAAGTTTGTACATTCTAAATTCAGATGCTACAGGGTGGGCTAATTTTACATGCAATGTAATAAGGAAATTGTCAGACAGAATAGGATTATGTGGATGAATTTGAAATGACCAATATCAATACCAAAATTTAAGAGCAAGTCTAAAGTATAACTGCAATAATGTTTGGGCCGATAACATTTTGAGTAAAGCTAATAGTCACAAATACAGATGTAAAAAGGATCATCTGCATTTTCAAAGTGAAGATTAAAATCACCTAATATTCACCACTTTCTTACAATTCACAGCTAAATGAGAAAGACAATCTGCAAATTCATGAATAAAGCCAGAATATGGGCCAGGAGGCCCATAGACTGTCACAAGGGCAATAGGCTGAGAGAAGAGGCTGTTTCTACCAATAACTACTGGCTGAGAGAGGTTCATGACGAACACTTCAAACAAATCAAATGTATACTCTGATTACACAAGATTGAATGAAAGAGGGAATTGTAACTAACTTGTTTTTTTTGGCTATATATGAACCCAGGCAGAGAGGACTCATAACAGGTATCAGGAACTAATACACGTAGCAAGATTAAGCCAGTAAGGAGCTACTCTAGGCCAGGGGTTCCCAAACTTTTCCATGCCAAGGACCCCCAAATAGTCGTAGCCTCTGGCTGGGGCCCCCCTATTGCGAAATGGCTTTAAAAAAAAACTTTTAAATTACACTGGCAAATATAAAAACATCTAACATACAGCTTCTTAATACAAAACACAATACTTTTGACCCTATTTTGATTCCATAATCGGGCCGTTAGCAGCTCAACGTAACGCTTTGACTGACAGGCAGACAGTTAGTTATTGGCTGCGATTGAAAGAAGGGCATGGCAAAGACCTAATTTCGATATGAAAGGATTTATAACAATTTATATCTTATTTTAAACCGGCACAGTAATCTTATGAATTTAATTGAAATAAAAAAATTTATTTGCATTTTCCATTTCCCTCTCCCTTCCAATTGGCCCCCCTGGCGGCCCCCACTTTGAAAACCCCTGCTCTAGGCTACAGCACAACTAGTATATAGAAAAATGTTATGTAGCTATTATGTGGGTGTTGCGAAGACCATAGGCGCGTTACGTAACTGGTCGCTCACGGTGAGAATGCTCAGTGTGATCACTGAGTGGATTTTTTTAATCACTTAATGTTCTGCTCTACGTGAGTGCTGAGCAACTGTCAACAACCGTCTGAGGTTGGAAAAATGGCGACGTACAAGATTCAAGCATAGCCTACTTATTTTAGTAGTCCAATCTGGTCAGTTGTTAGCTGTATAAAATATAAATAAAGCTATATAAAACTAGGCGCATATGGTTAGTGTGGCAAACAAAAGCATGTTTTGTTCCTGTAAACACCAGTAGACCGAAAACTTGGGTCCATAGCTAACAACGTACTTCCGTTTTGCTCCTCTCTGATCCACGTCCAAAAGTGCTCAGCTATGCTGCGCAACCCGTTAAGTGCGTTCTTCGCTCTGAGCAAAGCTGAACCACTCGGTTACTTAACGCGCCCAAGACCCACGTAATAGTGTTTCATAACTCTAATAGCTACATAACTACAAGGTAGGCCATAAAACCTTGGACTGAATTTGTAACTGTTAAGCCCAGACATCACACTGAGCACAGTTACCGCCAACGTAGGTGCCTTTGTTTGTGGGAGATACAGATACAGTCCATTTTGCGAACACAATTTTCAGAGCAAAATAATGCCAAAAAATAATAATGATAATAATGCTTTTTATTCATGATGTGCTTTTCATAGACCCAAAGTAATGGATACAGACAATTGTTCATACTGTGGAAATATTTTTAAAAAATATAGCTTGACTTATTCACTTGTAGAGCTGAGGGCCTCAATCTTGCAACACTTGCAAACGGCTAAAGGAAGTTTAGCCAACCACAAGTTTAAAAATTCAGGGAAACTGTGCTAGATAACAGGAACTCGCAGAGGGTTGCTAATGGACACCTAGGCCCCTTTTAAGTTACGAAACTAACTGTCTTAAAGTTACGAGAGAACATGTGATTACGGGGGTTGTTGGGGTGTGAGGCCTTCTGATTGGAGGACTGAGATGGTGCACGGACGGCTGATTGGTTGCCCAACTGCAACACCGAGTAACCAATCAGGAACCAGAGAGGTCATACAAGAATTGAACCCCACGAATGGATGGGCAGAGCGCTCTCCGGCCGACACCTGAGCACATCTGTTTGAGAGTTGAGCTGTCTGCTGTAATCAACTTTACTTGCTATTTGTCTCATTAAATACTTATACTTTGAATTTGGTTTCAAGAGTCCTGTCTTCACCACCACCTTGAACAAACACGCTGAGAAGAAAAGAAATATCCTGACAATACATATAGGGCCTGATTTACTAAGACCTTTAGCGTATGCAAAACTTTTTAGCACACGCAAAACTAATAACACAACCAATGATTGGTGCAAAACATATACCATTTGTATGAAATAACATCTCATTTTTTCAGTGTGAGATTAAGCTAATTCACCAAACAGTTCATTTTTTATAACCCTTTTTACTCATCTTTACCAGGGGTGCCAATAATAGTGGAGGGCACTGTATATTGCATCATAGATCTTTAGTAGTTCTGCATATCATCCTCAGATTTTGAATACTTGTGGACACGGAGTTTATGATCCATGAAATGTATAGATTTACTTGTTTCACAGTATTTCTGCATATACAATGTCTAAAATGCTCTCAGTATTTCATTGAAAACTAAAGAAAAACTCTTTCCAAGGTTTCTTTGCATTTCTGGCACTTTATTTTGACTTACATTATTAAAATAAACAAATCTAAGTTCATATTGTAAATGGTACAACTGTCCTGTTTCATGTAAGCCATTTACCAAGTTTCTGTGATGCTCAAACCTGGAGTTCTAAAGCCTTAAACAGAGCACACCCTAACTAGGTGAGAATTGACCAAATTTGCCATCTGCGCAAAGCGGTTAAACTGGAAGGCAGTGCACTCTAACCCTGCAGATTATAAACCTGCATGCACTGACAGCACATCAGCCTGTCGAAAAAAAGGAAGGAAGGATACAAAATCTAATTCAAATTGGAGTTGGAGAGGCCAGTTTGACACTGGCTCAGTTCAACCCATCAAGTTTCTGAGGTACTTTCCGGAGGGTCAGTGTGAAATGTGTCCACTTTCGGGCTTGAGTTAAAGGCCCTGTCAAGACTAGAATTCATCTTTATTTACTGGGCTAGTTTTATGCAATTCCTTTTTCAAGCCAGAGGGCTATTTACACAAGGATCATTCATGGCCACACACTTCTGTGGCCCTGGCTCACTGGATAACAGCCTGAGGCTGCCTGTCTGTCTTCTTTTTAGTGTTGGTTTTATGGGGCGTCACACCAATCCCAAGGATAAAATTACAACTTTCTCTTTGGATTTATCAGTCAGGCATACAAGCTATAACCTTTCTATAAATCGTCATCTAATCCACTAAGTAGGTTGTAAATAACCATTTCACCATTTTTTCTAAAGCAGGTGATGCACAGGGATTTAAACTTGCATTACAATCGATATCCTTGCTGGGGCCCCATAGGCACATAACACAACCACCTGACTATAATCATAAACTTAGTGGTTAGTGTGACCCTCATAAAATCTATACATTTCCTAATGCATGGAGAGGAAGAATACCCCCGGCACCCACGTGAGTGGGCAAAGCACTGAACTCTATGATATCGAACGGACGTAACCGCTTACTTCTATTGGCAAAGTTGCAGCAAACAATATGCTGTCCAGTGCAGTGCACCTCTCAGTTTCCCCTTAGGCCAGGGAGCCTCAATCTTATCCAGTAAGGGCCAGTGTGGGTGCAGGCTTTTGTGACAACCAAGTTACTACTAATCAAGGTGCTTAGCAAGGACTCTAGTGGTTGCTTAGTAGAATTGCGTGTGTAACTGCTTGGTTGGAACAAAAGCCTGAACCCACACAGGCCCTTTCTGGATAATATTGAGGACCCCTGGCTTAGGCTATAATGGAGAAACTGCTGCATATTTACAGTCATATTTTAAACCCAATTATACCGGCAATACATATAGAAATAAGAACCAATGCGTGATTTTACTATTCTGCGTTATAGTCGTGTTGTTTTACTCATTGGAGAGTCAACATTAGACACTGGTTGGTCATATTGGACACATGACGATGGATAGCCTACTCAGGTTTTTTTTTTTGTCAGAGGCTGCTGAATTGAAGTTTATAGATGGGTTTTCTTACAACGGCTGAATATGCATGTGCAGACCGGAGGCAAAAGATCACAAGTATCACCAGAGAATGTTTTAACACAAACAAACACACTCACACACACACAAACATGTGTAATTTCAGCTGCCATATCCATATCCTGTGCTTTAGTTTAGACTAGACTACATCCTTGTACTTTTATTTAGATTAGATATAGACATTTAATGCCACCTTGCTACATTCACAGTCATAATTGTAAATGGTGTCATACCTTTCATTTTCTCTACCTTCAAAAAAAACTGATCTGGTGACGAGAGTCTGGAGTGGGACTCCCTGGCTCTGACGGATGTTCTAATTGGAGGGAGATTTCTTCTGAGGAGCTCTCCGACTCTGAGATTCAGTGGTCTCCTCTCCCTGGGTCCCCTACTTAGAGAGGAGTGACTGGGATTGCAGGAACACTTGAATTTCCTTTGCATCTCAATGTCCTGGCTGAATATGCCGAATTAGCAGAGGTTTTTTTAGTAAACAGAGAGCAACCACCCTTTCTTCCCACCGGCCTTATGATTGTGCCATAGAACTCCATCCGGGTACTACCCCTACAAGAGGGAGTCTATATTCCTTAGCGGCTCCTGAGAGTGCAGCCATGAAGGAATACAGGTGCAGCTCAAAAAATTTGAATATTGTGAAAAAGTTCAATATTTGTTGTCACTCATTTCAGAAAGTGAAACTCATATATTATATAGATTCATTACACATAGAGTGAAATATTTCAAGCATTTATTTCTTGTAATTTTGATGATTATGGCTTATAGCTAATGAAAACCCAAATTTAGTGTCTCAGAAAATTAGAATATTGTGAAAATGTTCAATATTGGAAACTCATGGTGTCACACTCTAATCAGCTAATTAACTCAAAACACCTGCAAAGGTTTCCTGAGCCTTTAAATGGTCTCTCAGTCTGGTTCAGTAGGCTACACAATCATGGGGAAGACTGCTGACTTGACAGATGTCCAGAAGACGGTCATTGACACCCTCCACAAGGAGGGTAAGCCACAAAAGGTCATTGCTAAAGAAGCTGGTTGTTCACAGAGTGCTGTATCCAAGCATATTCATAGAAAGTTGAGTGGAAGAAAAAAAGTGTGGTAGGAAACGGTGCACAAGCAACAGGGATAACCGCAGCCTTGAGAGGATTGTCAAGCAAAATCCATTCAAGAATTTGGGGGAGCTTCACAAGAAGTGGACTGAGGCTGGAGTCAGTGCATCAAGAGCCACCACGCACAGACAAATCCAGGACATGGGCTACAAATGTCGCATTCCTTGTGTCAAGCCACTCCTGAACCAGAGACAACGTCAGAAGCGTCTTACCTGGGCTAAGGAGAAAAAGAACTGGACTGTTGCTCAGTGGTCCAAAGTCCTCTTTTCAGATGAAAGTAAATTTTGCATTTAATTTGGAAATCAAGGTCCCAGAGTCTGGAGGAAGAGTGGAGAGGCACAGAATCCACGTTGCTTGAAGTCCAGTGTGAAGTTTCCACAGTCAGTGATGATTTGGGGTGCCATGTCCACTGTGTTTTCTGAAGTCCACAGTCAACGCAGCCATCTACCAGGAAATTTTAGAGCACTTCATGCTTCCTTCTGCTGACAAGCTTTATGGAGATGCTGATTTCATTTTCCAGCAGCACCTGCCCACACTGCCAAAAGTACCAAAAGCTGGTTCAATGACCATGGTATTACTGTGCTTGATTGGCCAGCAAACTCACCTGACCTGAACCTAGACCTCCGCTATGCCTATAACCTGGTGTGCATGCGTGAAGGCGATGAATGGAACACCCACAACGGCCACTACGAGTATCTGGTCATGCCGTTCAGGCTCACCTGCATCCCCTCTGTGTTTCAGCATTCGTGAATGACGTACTAAGGGAGATGTTGGAGAAATTTGTGTTAGTTTATTTGGATGACATTTTAATTTTATCTTCCGATTTACAAGCCCATATCAGTCATGTTAAACAGGTGTTGAAAGCCCTGTTGGAGGCCAAATTATTTGTAAGCAGAGAAGTGCTCATTTCACGCTAGCACAGTTTCGTTTTTGGGATTCATAGTATCAGAGGGCAAGGTCTGTATGGATCCCGAGAAAGTCTCTGCTGTACTTAATTGGCCCACTCCCCACTCAGTCAAACAGGTCCAGTGTTTCCTTGGGTTTGCTCATTTTTATAGACGTTTTATTCGCAATTTTAGTACGCTCGCCGCACCCATTACAGCCCTGACAAAGAAAGCGTCGGCGACTCTATTCCAGGGGAATCCTAAGGCTGAGTCTGCTTTTGAAGAACTCAAGAAGAGGTTCAGTTCAGAGCCTATTCTTGTCACGCCCAATCCCTCCCTCCCTTTTGTGGTGGAAGTTGATGCGTCCGAGTTAGGTGTAGGTGCTAGTTTATCTCAGCGCTCACCCGTTGACTGCAAAATGCACCCGTGTGCATATTTCTCTCAAGCCCTTACTTTGGCCGAGAGGAATTATGACATAGGTGATCGGGAGCTATTAGCAGTCAAATTAGCCTTGGAGAAGTGGTGTCATTAGCTGGAGGGAGCGGAACACCCTTTTACTGTATGGACCGACTACAGAAACTTGGAGTGCGTCCAACAGGCTAGAACACGTAATTCTAGACTGGCGTGCTGGGCATTGTTTTTTACTCGGTTTAACTTTCTTTTGACGTATTGCCCTGGTACGAAGAATGTTAAACCGGATGCGTTATCACATATCTTTGAGCGGACTGACAGTCCCACTATTCCGGAACACATTGTGCCGGTTTCCCAGATAGTCGCTCCTGTGCTATGGGACGTTGAAGTGGAGGTGCAACAGGTGTTGCTACGAAATCCGGGCCCGGGTAGGGGTCCCGTCAATTGCCTTTTTGTACCTCTTGAAGTGAGGCCTCGGGTACTCCAGTGGGGTCATTCGTCAAAGTTCGCGGCGCATCCGGGTACCCACTGTACCAAGGGATTTATCTCCAGACGATTCTGGTGGCCTGGTATGGAGAAGGACGTGCGCAAATTTGTTGCTGCTTGTTCTGTTTGCCCTCGCAGCAAGGGTTCTCGACTGCCACCCTCGGGCTTGTTACACCCGTTACCCGTGACCAGTCGACTTTGGAGCCATATCGTATTGGATTTTTTAACCAGGTTGCCCGATTTCCAAGGTAATATGGTTATTTTAGTTATAGTGGATAGGTTTTCCAAGGCGGCCCATTTTCACACTCTGGCTAAATTACCATCGGCGCCAGAGACCGCTCAGTTGGTGATCAGTCACATGTTTCGCGTACACGGATTACCGCAGGATGTAGTGTCAGACCGTGGTCCACAATTTGTCGCCAGGTTCTGGCGTTCTTTTTGTACCCAGTTGGGTGCATCGGTTAGTCTATCGTCCGGTTTCCATCTACAAACTAACGGGCAGACGGAGCGAACTAACCAGACTATGGAAAACACCCTACGCTGCTTAGCAGCTAATAATCCTACTTCGTGGAGTTGTTATCTCCCTTCGAGGCCCAAGTAGGTTATCTGCCTCCACTCCCTGAACTTGAGAGGAATGTGGAGGTTCCCTCTCCTGGTTTTTTTGTTTGGAGGTGTCGTGCGGTGTGGAAACGAGTTTGCGCATCTCTGTTGCGAGCATCAGCATCCCAAAAAGTTTCGGCCGACAGACAAAAAAGTTTCGGACAGCTCCCTCTTATCGGGTAGGTTAGCAAGTCTGGCTCTCGTTGCAACATTTGCCTTTGAGGGTTCAGTCGTGTAAACTTGCTCTACATTACATAGGACCATTTAAAATTATCCGTAGGATAAATCCTGTAACGGTGCGTCTTCAATTGCCATGCTCTACGTGGATTTATCCTACGTTTCACGTTTGAAGCCGCTGCTGATCAGTCCGTTGTCGCCTGCTGAGAGACCCCCTCCTCCTCGGATCGTCGATGGAGGTCCAGTGTATACTGTCTGCCGCATTTTAGCAGAGAGACAGGTAGGTAGGGGGTGGCAGTTTTTAGTGGACAGGGAGGGGTATGGTCCAAAATCCATTACATAATCACATTTGTGATCTTACACCTTAAGGGTTAATGGGTGTTGTCCCAGAGCTGCGTGCTCTCTCCATTGTTTGTAAACAAAAATTTTGAGGACAGTGTATCATTCGAAATATCATTCACAATGTATCTATTGTATACTTCTCATTTATGAATGAGGTAGCAAACAACATATTCATAGTTTTTTGCTACCTCATTTTTTTTCTCATAATAAATTTACTTCAATGAAAGGTTGTATTTTTCTCATTTGTTCAATGTGACATT
This sequence comes from Ilyophis sp. 1 JC-2022, assembly GCA_022702515.1. Taxonomy (NCBI): domain Eukaryota; kingdom Metazoa; phylum Chordata; class Actinopteri; order Anguilliformes; family Synaphobranchidae; genus Ilyophis; species Ilyophis sp. 1 JC-2022. The sequence continues at coordinate 71,735,608 of CM040397.1, read as the reverse complement.
AAGCGAATTTACCAAACGGTAAATTTTTTATAACCCTTTTCACTCAGGGGTGCCAATAATAGTGGATGGTACCGTATGTTCCTTACCTGAAAGAAAGCTACTGGATATGTTTTTTATGTGCGTGCTAAAGGTTAGATCTGGGTCTATGGTAACACCTAGATCTTTCACAGCTGAAGTTGGAACAACTAAACAACCATCATAATTTAAAGTAGATGTACACAATGTCTCCCTTTGTTTTTTTGGACCTAAAACCAGCATTTCAGTCTTCTCTGAGTTTAGGAGCAGGAAAGTAGAAAGCATCCAAGCTTTAATATCTGCAATACAAGCCTCTAACCAAGAAAGTGGTAGTGCCTTGCTGGGTTCCATGGAAATGTTTATCTGCGTATCGTCTGCATAGCAGTGAAAATCTACCCCACGTGCCTGAATAATATCACCAAGGGGTAGCATATATAATGAAAAGAGTACTGGACCTAGCACTGATCCTTGTGGAATACCATATATCATTACTGAGTAGCTGGATACTTAATTTAACAAACAGCTTCCTATTGTATAAGTATGATCTGAACTATGCATTGGTTGGATCGAGTAGACAGGTAGTCGGTTTTGAGGACATAACCAGTTTAGACAGCTCCTCTATGTCAATTGGCATGAAACACTTTAGTGTCACTGTTGATATATCTTCCTGTGTTTACCAAGATCTGGGCTGTTCATTGATTCTGGGAGAAGTGATGCCTACAGGAGATCATTTGGAGATCTGGTCTCTAATAGCTTCAATTTTATGATTGAAAAAATTCATTAAATCATTACTGCTATAAACAAAGGGCTAAGTTGAAAATTCTGATGATTGTTTTTTAGTCAAATTGTCCACAGTGCTAAACAAAAATGTTGGGTTGCATTTATTTTGTTCAATTAATTTCAGTGGCGGGCCGTCAGGGCCAGCAAGGCCTTCTCTGCTGGCCTAAACATCATCAGAATATAAATTTAATTTTGATATATTTTTTCCACAAATATGTATTAAATTATTCCCCAGTCTATTCTCTTCATTTCATAGCTTTCCTCTTGGTTGCGCTGCTTCCAGCCTCAGATCGAGATTTGGAGGGCTGGCCTTTATGTTAGAGCTTTTATCCAATCATATTTCAGCCATAATGTGTTGCCAGGGTCCAAGAAATCTGCCCTTAGGCCTTCTGAATCAACAGTGCGGGCGCCTGTAGCTTACAGTGAACGGAAACAAACCTGTGGTGTTAACCAATCAGATTTCGAGTTGGCGACACCGGGGCCAGCTAGCAGGCGTATGATAACGTCAGCACGTGCACGTCTTTTGATTGGATACGCACTATTGAGAGGCAGAGCTATCGCAGAGCTAGCAAACTGAACTTGAACGAGCTCATTTGTGTAGATTTCTACAAGCTGTTTTTTTTCAACCCACAATGGCTGAAGGAGGAGAAGAGATCGATTTGGTCGCAGATATAATTACAACGCCATTTTCAAGACGAACTTTTCAAGAAAAGCTAGACATCGTCAGAAGAGAACGGCCAACCCCGACGCTAGCGAGTCAAAGTGGACATTCAAGGCTAGGAATACACTTTCACCACTGTCGCAAATATATCCTCATTAACAAATGCAAATGATTTGTTTGTTTTCTTTTATTTTCAGTGAATAGTTTATGTGTCTTTATCGTCACGTTTCTTAAATGAAACTGCTTTAGGTGCGACAATGCGCTGTTTAGTGAACAAACTTGTTAAAGCTCACATACTTTTGGTGGACTTAATAAAACTTTGTAGACTAATCCCTTAAATTTAAAATCCCTTTTATTTAAAAGTTTTGACAGTATCCAAGCGATCTTAAAGCTGGTAGTTTAACACTCTTAATTGTAAATGCGGATTTATTGATTATAAATGCTTCGGAAATATTAATATAACTCTGTTGTACTTGACTATGTTAAGGTGATGCAACGCCCGGTTATACTGCGTTTCTGTCTAAATGTATAGTTTCTAGAGCCATGGCGTCATAATGATGGTATTAAGAGGTGGAATAATTCCGGTAGGACTGTGTAGGACATCACTGAAGGCCTAGGTGTAAAATGCACGGCCCGCCACTGATTAATTTAGAGAATACCTCTTAAGTGCCATGGTTGCCCATACCCAACAGGTGGCCATAACAATATACACTGCTCAAAGAAATTAAGGGAACACTTAATCAACACAGTATAATACCAAGTCAATTAAACTTCTGGGATATTGATCTGTCCAGTTAGGAAGCGTAAACGATTGTGAATCAATTTCACCTGCTTTGGTGCAAATGAAAGCGACAACAGATGGACAGGAGAGGCAACAGCAAGACAACCCCCAAAAAGTAAATGGTTTTGCAGGTGGTGGACACAGACCATTTCTCTCTCCTTATCCTTCCTGACTGATTTTTCTCTAGTTTTGCATTTTGCTAGTGCCCTTGTCACTACTGGTAACATGAGGTGGTACCTGCAGCCCATTCAGGTTGCACAGGTAGTCCAGCTCCTCCAGGATGGCACATTCATGCATGCCGTCGCAAGAAGGTGTGCTGTGTCTCCCAGCACAGTCTCAAGAGCATGGAGGAAATACCGGGAGACGGGCCATTACACGAGGAGAGCTGGACAGGGCCCGTAGAAGGGCAATAACCCAGCGGCAAGGCCGGTATCTGCTCTTTTGTGCGAGGAGGAACAGGAGGAGCACTGCCAGAGCCCTACAAAATGACCTCCAGTGGGCTACTCGTGTGCACGTTTCTGACCAAATCGTCAGAAATAGACTCCATGAGGGTGGCCTGAGGGCCCGACTTCCTGTAGTGGGACCTGTGCTTACAGCCCAGCACCGTGCAGCTCGATTGGCATTTGCCAGAGAACACCAGAATTGGCAGGTTCGCCATTGGCACCCCGTTCTCTTCACAGATAAGAGCAGGTTCACACTGAGCACGTGACGGACGTGAAAAAGTCTGGAGAAGCCGTGGCGAATGTTATGCTGCCTGCAACATCATCCAGCATGACCAGTTTGGTTTAATTGAGTTGGTGTTATACTGTGATGATTAAGTGTTTCCTTAATTTTTTTGAGCAGTGTATATACAGTGCAGTCCGTAAGTATTTGGACAGTGACACGATTTTTGTTGTTTTGGTTCTGTAGTCCAGCACATTGGATTTGAAATGGAACAATGACTATGAGGTTAAAGTGCAGACACATTTTTATATAGTCCCCCCATTTTAGGGGTCCAAAAGTAATTGGACAAATTAACATAAACTTAAATAAAGTCATATTTAATATTTGGTTGCATATCCTTTGGCATGATATCTTGATATCAATAAGACTCTTGATATCTTTTACAAGGGATACTATAACCTCTCTGCATTTGAATCATCACTCTGCTGCCAGATATGCAGTAGATATGCATGGATCACTTTAAGGGTTGTTCCCAATGTTTTTGGAAATGGGGTTTGTATATATATATATATATATTACAGACAAGTAGAAGGCGACAATAACTCAAGAATGTGCACTGCGAGCACCGCAGTGGACAAAGGCGCAAACTTTCATTCTGTGTGGTTGTGCCCTGAGGATTGGGGAGGATAGCCCTGGTCCTGCCAGATCCGAGTATGGTCGGTGCCTGACGGAGCGGAAATTGGTGGCCGCTCCCAGGGTGGGGAGAGGGACTCGGCAGAGGTGAATCCATCGTCACATACAATCGGCCTCGCGTGAGCTGGATTCACGGTCAGGGCTCGGAGGGGTTGCGCCTTTCTGTGATGGTTTCCAGTGGTGGAGAATCAAACGCAATAGGAAATAGGGATCAGAAAATGTCATTCACAAATGGTTTGGACCACAAATAGATTAAAACCCAAAAGGATGGGGAAAAAAAGGAATAATCCTAGATGCTAAAACAGCCAAATAATAATCATCCCAGAAAAACAGGGTGAACTCGAAACACAAAACTAAGTCTCCCAAACTCAATACTAGAGCTATCTGAAAAGATAAAGCTATTAAGCAAGTCCCTCGTGAACATAAAACAAGTTTAATATCACGAGGTCGCTTGTACCTGGCTATACCTGGCTCAATGTAATATGAAATGAAAAAGAAGCACCGGGGAAGCGGAAGTGAGGAACTTAAATACCCCGCAGGTAGAAGCACAGGTGAAATGAATAACGAGCATGTGGAAGCAAAACCCCGGACCGGAACGTGGAAAAAATCTGATAGATTCTCAATAGGGGGAAACAGGATGAGAACCACAACGGAAAAGGAAAAATAACCACCAAAAGAAAACACTGTCTCGTAGAAACCAGCACGGAAACAAATAGTGCAGAACGCTAACAGGAGGAACACAATCCTATACCTGAATACAGCTATAGGATTGTGTTCCTCCTGTTAGCGTTCTGCACTATTTGTTTCCGTGCTGGTTTCTACGAGACAGTGTTTTCTTTTGGTGGTTTTATTTTGTTTCACCTTCCATCGGACGTTGTAGAGTTACGTTCTGAAGGTGTTTTCTTTGTTTTTTCTAGTCTTCTATTATTGGCTCTAGTATTGAGTTCGGGAGATTTAGATTTGTGTTTCACTCGTTCTATTCGAGTTCGCCCTATTTTCGTGGGTATATTTAGTTTAGCTGTCAGGAATTAGTTCCTGTTTTTTTCTTCCGTTCGTGTTATTTCCCTCTTATTGGTCCTCACTTGTGTGGGTGACTTGTCTGATCCCCCCCTACCTATGCGTGTGATTCACCGCGACTAAATCCATCACAATATGTGGCAAATAAGGTATTATTTTACAAAGGTTACAATGATTCCTTCAGCACAACCATACAGTATGTGGTTGCAGCTGGAGTTCTACTCCATTCCGTTGGACATTATTGCATCATAAAATTATGTAATAATGAAGGACACCACGAGAGGAGGCTCCTCCAGGGAGGCACTGTCTTCTCAAAATATTAAATATATTTGAAAAACTCCTTCTGAGAATTAAGCGTAATAAACGCTCCTTGGAGACAAATCTCAAATTTGCCTCAGTGGAGCTCATCATCTGTTATACATATGTATCAAAGACCTGGAGGCTCCTGGTTTTTAAAACATTTTTTAAGTTCAGATGTCATTTTAATAGTGAAAAGTCATGTGAGGGGAGGCAGCACTTTTAGCCCAATCATAGTTTCCTAAAATAACAGTCATGCCATGCCTTATCGCGGATTGAACAACAACAATGTCAATTCAATATGAGTCCCTTCCACAATTTCTAATTTTAAGTGGTTGGGTTGCTACCATAGACTATAAAAAATAGGTTGCTAGCTGCCGATTATTCAGTGATTATTCAGTCATGCAAGTTTTGAATATGACGGAGCTCTAACAAGTAGCAGACCTGTAGTGAAATGTTCAAATATTTGACATTTTATTTATTTATCACAACTAGACACATTTTAGATTCATTATTATTTTTATTTAGTAAGATCAATGGTAGAAAAAAGTAAATTGGATGAGCATGCTAACATTAGCTAAATTGCTAGCTTTTAAGTTAACGTTTGCTAACTGGCTAGCTAGTTCTGGCAAGGTTAACAACATTATTAGCTAGCTACCATTAGCTAGATACTTTCTAAGTGCACTGGTAAAGCTTAATCTTTGGGCAAATGTGGTAATTTGTGTAATTTAGAGCATGTTATTGACGAGGGGGAAAGCGTTCAGGCATAAAAAAAACATAGACTATAAAAATAATAATGAAACTGTAAGACGAAAAATAAGGCTGTGCTTAAACTTCATTGAAGTTACTTGGCCAGAAAGAGTTAACGTTAGCGTTCATTAAGCAGAATGAACGAGTCAGTTCACAGGTAACGTTAGGCAGTTTGTTTGTTGATGTGATGACCAGCTATAAGGATTTGCTCGTCTCTTTGTTGGAGTCATTGACTGTGTTTAACAATGAGATAACGTTAGTTAAAACCATGATTAAAATGCGAGGTTTCTCCTTTTTTTGTTTGGCAAATTGACAAAACGACTGACACCAATTGTCACTTCAAGCTGTCATTTGCATTGTGATGGAAGTGGGCACATTCAGGAGTTCAATGGATTTTTCAAGTGTGGGCGAGATGCACAATCGTGAGTGCAGAGATAGAAACGTTCGATGATGAGCAAACTGGTAGCTCAGAGGTATGACATGTAGTCATGCTACTTGCATTAAACGGACTGCATGTTAGGGTTCCTGATCAGAACTGGACTCAAATGCACGACTCAGAGACAGAACTCACAATAAGCTCACAAGCATTTATTTACTACAGCAAACTCTTGTAGTGAGAGAGGGGAACAGACTGAATCCTGGGTAGGGCAGAACTGGAGGGCAGAGCAGGAGAGGGAAGCAGGCAAGGAGCTGGATGGTGACTGAATCCTGGGTTGGGCGTAGCGGGAAGCGTGGCGTGGAACAGGCAGGCCGCTGCAGGCTGGCGGCTACAAATAGAAAGGCAAGATTAAGCGTTAATTCAGCCAGATAAGACTTGAACCGAGTTCCAAACTTGACATGACCGAGGTAACAATGAACAAGACTTAATGAACTGGCAACAAGACAAAGAACAACGGGAGAATATATAGTGTGGTAAATGAGGTAATGAGTGGTTGCAGCATGAGAATGCATGCGAGAGCGATTGAGCGGTAACAAGGACGTGAGGAATGCAAACAGGGAAGGACTGTACTGAAGGCTACATGAGAGGTTTCCCCCAGTGCACTGGTTTATACATTGCGACAACCATCATTTAACGTTACAGGATAATTCCTTTTCTTTCCGACTTGAACTTTTTTTATTCCACCATTCTGATTGGTAATATAATAATAATTTGTCACATTTTTCTTTTTCGAACCCTGGGAACCGCTCCATTCTGTTTTACAACGAGTCCATTGGAGCATATTTAGATAATGTTACAGGTTCAATTTACCTCAAACAAGTACAGTGAAAGTTTTTTATTAAACCAAAATGAAAATGAAAATATATTCAGTTGAATTGACCTAACGCTATCATACTTGCCTATTCTGCGTGCACTAAAATGTAGTGTGTTGTTCACTTTATAAGCTAACATTCAAATCCAAAACATGTTGCAATGCTGATTATTCATCAGAATATTAGGAGGATATTGAGTCTGTTCACTTTGACGACCACCCAGATATATTTGAACCGGAATACACGGAATACTCTGCATCTTGCCTTTCTGTCTCAATCGCCATCCATCCTCTTCAATTTTATTTAGCTCTTTGTCTGTGTATTCCGGTTCAAATAAATAGGGGTGGGTAACAGCATGTTATATAGGTTTGCAATAACACTTCCAAAATCTCTGGCTGTACCTGTTACCCAACAGTAATTGGAGATACATTGTATGAAAGCTCTAAAAAAATAAACAGGGGGCCTTTTTTGCACTGGCAAAGTTATTCCATTACTTTTTTAATTACATTTTATTTGACTTTTAAGGACCTGGTAGAATTAAGTTGTATCCTCCCCCCAAAAGTCACCAAAACGAAGTAAAAAATTTCCTATGGGGACCATGCCCCCGGACCCCCCTAGTTAAACCTTGTCCTGCCTCCTCAGTTTTGTAACCCACCAGCCGCCACTGGAAACAACATTTTTCTGTGTGGCAGCTGATCCTCATATCTGAGGGCTCTTATATAACAGGAGTGGAACCAGAATGAAAAATCTAAATGGCTTTTCAAGAAGACCGTTTCCTCTGATATCAGTTAGGTCTTAGAATATGCCATTATTTACTCTCTATTCGGTGTGCTCACGGCTCACCTGCACAAAATTACAGGTACATATATACTTTCTTTCCTTTTAAGTAAGGTCTTGGATGTCTGCGGTATGTTTTTCTTACTCTAGATCAGGGGTTCCCAAACCAGTCCTGGGGCCCCCCTATTCATGCTGGTTTTCGTTGCAACCACAGTTGCAATCCCAGAATTGTAACAATCTGTTAATTTTTCTTAATTAGGTGCTTGTCATGTTTAGAGGAATTATTTACCCTCTTAAGCCACATTACATCAGAAATAGCTATGGATGGCATGTAGAATAAACACCCCCTGTTCACATTGTGCTTATACCTCCAATGAACGCATTTGACTTCTAATTTTCAACAGACATTCAGCACTAATCTTCAAGTTGTATGTATTAATTATTGCTATTTTCATATGTGTTTTCATACACAAACCAAGAAGAAAGTACTCGTAAAAATGTTACGTTTCTGTCATATTTATGCCATGTTTCATGTTTAGTGTTTGTCACAGTTTATTTTCTGTTCATGTCTTGCTTGTGTTCTGTTTTGTTATGATGCAGTTCATTGTTAGCATACACATTTCCATGTTTTTCCGCAGCCTTGCGTTCATGCTGTTTCTTTCTCTTGCTGTCGCTCACGCTTCCCTAATTGTTTCATTCTCTCATGTCATTGTAAGACTGAAATTGAGATCCCAGGCACCTGGACACACAACACCAGGGGGGAAGCCTGTAAGGGCTCTAGGACGTTATAAACCAGAACTTCGGTGCCGTAAAGTCTGCTGGGACCATCTGGCGTGAAGTTTATGACGGTCAAAGAATGTCCTAGGATGTCATGACAGTGCTACAGTGCCCCCATATGACATTATCAGGGCATGCCAAATCTCTGTCCTTAACATATTTTCACACACAACACAACATGGTATAGATTGCTTTTGTCCTCAAAAAGCTTAAAAACATACAGATGTGATTGATACTTTTGCTACATTGTACAGTATACACTGGAACTAGTCTGGGCACTGGAACATACATTATACACTCTTTCCAGAGAGATAATCATGTATTGTTCCGTTTTTGAGTGTTACAGTAGTAAATGCATCCAGTTAACGTACCTGAATTAACAGGGACAACTAGGGTGTAAAGGTAATATTCTCAACAGGAATTCTGGTACCTTTGTGGCATTAATATCAATCACATCTGAGAAAACTGTAGAGATGGGGAGTCTCATGGCAACACAAACTTAGACCTACTGATGTTTGATATCATTTTGATGGTCTCGGTGTGAGTGGTGCAATGGTCTACATGTCCTAAATGTGCAACATAGATGGAATGTATATTTCATAACACAGGCGTAAGCTGCCGTTGTGAAATTGCCATTCTGTGAAACCCCATAGAAGGGGGGCTAAAAGTGCTGACCAGTTTATGGTTTTACGACCGTCTGCAGCCAGATCAAACGCAGAGTTTGAGCATTTAAGCAAAGGAAACAAACCAATCTCGGAAGGCTGTAGCCAGTCTTTCCGAACATCCTACTTCAGGTCATTGTGTGTAGCAAATTGCCAGGTATGACTAAGTATTTTTCTCTGTACTGTATTTGAATTTGGAATGTTCAATCTGTAACTATGTATTGATAATTTAAGTAAGTAACCTACCTGGTAATAAATTAGTTAAACTTGATTTGTGTGGTTTCTCTGAAAATTGACGTACTATCTCTGTGCACCGGTAATGGGTTGATTAATTTCCTCAGTCATGGTTATCCCCTCAGCTGGTCTAGGGAGGTTGACTATTTAAGCTTAATGTATCACGGAGTATTGCACCTGTAGAACTATGTCTTAAAGTAGATCACCTCCGCCTGGCGGTTATACATGTTGAGAACGGTGGTTGCCAATATTCCTTTAGTCGGTCCCTGAGTCTTAACCATAGAGTATACCGCACAAAGTGGATTCTTCCGCAACCTCTGAGATAACCGCAGATATCTAGTCAGCTGTGAGTCGTGTACATTAAGGGCCCAATGTAAATCGCGGTGTTAACAGACACATCCAGCTCAGAGAACCGTCTTAAAAGTATGAGAGTCCTTTAACAAATCAAGTGGAAATTGTACATACTAAATGATAATATTAACCCCTTAGTTCTGATAGTCTAGATAGTATCGCCGGCGAGCCCGTTTTACGCAACTGAGACACGTGTTGCTCCTGCAGCCAAACTATTAGTGGAAAACACAAACGCGGTATTTTAACTTTATTGGTAGACGATTCGCGACGATTTCTGGCCAATGCGTAGTTTCTAAGTGTCACTATCTTTCCGTAGCAAGTCCATTTAACAAGCACTCCCCACCCAGCCTATACCTACCCATGCGTGACATAGTGGGCAATAGCGTCTATGTTGGAGTTCATAAATATATGTATTCATCATATAATATTAGAATACCGTCATAGCAACCAGATAAACCCACCTTATGCAAATACAGCGGTGCAAATCGCTGCTCAATCAATACCTACATAAACAAGTGGAATCATTCTCTAATCATACAATGCCATTCTACTATCAATATCTGCGATTAAATATGGAATTCATGTGCAATCCTACCATGGATTTAAGCGTAGATATGTCCCTTTCAAGATTCCGTGGTCATTTATTGTCTTGGACAATCCGTTTGAAAAATACACAGCGCATTTGAACACGATTACACAACCTAAACTAGCTGCGTAAAACTTACTTCCTGATTGTACTGCTGTGACGCTTTCAATTTTATTCTGGTTTGATCGACAATGGTTTTATCCAATAGAAGGCACGATAAACTTCCCCAAAAGTAATTTACATGTGTAATTGAAAGCTTGGATTAACTATTTAAGGGCGAGCGTAACTGCAATACTTGTTATATCACGACAATTTTACGCAGGCATGCGCAGATGACGCATTTGGTTTGACGCATTTGGTATGACGCATTTGGTATTACGCGATAAAACTGCGCGCAACTTTGAAGTGACTTTTTAGCAGTTTTACCCCGAAGTCGGTCAGAAGAGGAGAACAACAGAGAATCTTCTAATCCCTGTAGCATAGATTCTGTGGAAGAGGTGCCTATCAATATGGGGAAGATATCCTCCTCGACATGTAAGTATTACTGCTTGTAATATTTTGATGATATACATTCGTTTTTCCACTGCGTGCTATATTTTCGTTATTTTTGTATTTGCATCGGTCGTAATAGACCACTGTTAGCCTGCTAATAATGCTGAACATATTTGAAAACACACTTTTTCAGACTCCACCTTGAATAACGACATGTATAAGGCAAATTATATAGTACGTTCTTTCCGTTTATTTTTTATTTTCTATTTGGTTTAGCTATCTCATTGCTTAGAATGTATAGCTGACTGTATTCTGTTGATGACTAGCGATAGCTTCTACGTTGTGAGAAAGTAGCGCTTTCGTGACTTAGAATGTATAGCTGACTGTATTCGTGTTATGTATGTGTATAGTGATACACGGCACTATTTTATGTTGCAAGCTTACGCTCTATGCGGTAGTAGTGCAGTAGTGTGCATTGATACGTGAGTTGTTTTGTTCTGACAAGAATCTGACGGCAGACATGATAAAGTGATTAACATGATCTCCTAGTTCTTGTATTTATTACTGTTGTAATTAAGGTACAAACACAACAGAACTGGCGACGAGTATAGTAACGTACCCGACAGTGTAATGGTAGGAGAAAAGTATAGTTTTATCTCCTGGAAATCATCGTTGTTGCCCACCCCGCATGCTAGCTACAACAAGAGGCGAGCTAGCTAGCCAACGCCCGAGCCACCACGACTGGACAAGCCACGGCTGGAGGAGGGAACACGTGAGAAAGAGAAGTGAATTTAAAATAAATAAAAAAGTGAAAGTGTTAGAAAATGTCTGGAAGTTTCGGACAAATGGACTGCTTTGACAGTACTGTAGAAGATTGGTCTACCTATGTCGAGAGACTTGAGCAGTATTGTGTAGCCAATGATGTAAAGGATGAAAAGAAAGTTGCGGTGCTTTTGACTTTAATGGGGGCTAAGACCTACAACTTGCTACGTAGCCTTACTGCCCCGGCAAAGCCATCAGAAAAGACTTTCACAGAGAACGTAGACTTGCTGAAAGAGCATTTGAATCCGAAACCACTTGTGATAGCTGAACGTTACCGGTTTCATAAGAGGGATCAACACAAGAATGAGTCTATCGCGGAGTATATTGCAGAGCTGCGTAGGCTGGCTGAACATTGTCAATTCGGGGCGGGGTTATCGGATGCGCTCAGAGACAGGCTTGTATGCGGGCTGCACAACGAGAACATACAAAAAAGGCTTTTAACAAAGAGAGATCTGACACTAGAGGTTGCACATGAGACCGCGGTGTCAATGGAAACTGTCGCAAAAGACACAGTTGAACTACAAAAGAAAAATGTGGGGGAATGTTCAGTGAATAAAATGTTTACAAAGAGAAAAGAAAAGGCACCAAAGTGCTACAGGTGCGGGAAAACATCGCATGACCCATCAGATTGCTGGTTCAAAGAGAAAGACTGTAATCAATGCAATAAAAGAGGACACATAGCGAAAATGTGCAAATCAAAGTCAAATGATAGGAAATCAGACAGGAAAATAGGGAAGAGAGATAGAAATGTGCACAGAGTAAGTGAAAGTGAGTCAAGTGACTCAGACCCAGACTTAGCGTGTCTGGAGCTGCACTCCCTTAAAGAGGCAGAGCGCAAAATAATATGGGTGACACCTGAGGTAGAGGGAGTGAAATTGAAGATGGAGCTAGATACTGGCTCTGCCCTCTCAATAATTTCCCACAAAGACTATGTAAAGAACTTTCCAAATCTCAAACTAAAGCCTACCTCAGTGATGTTAAAAACATATACAGGAGAGAAAATAGCCCCAAAAGGAAAACTGGAAGTGAACGTGAAATATGAAAATGACTCAAAGACATTAGAGTTGTATGTGCTTCAAAATGTGGGTGTACCTTTATTCGGACGTGAATGGCTCAGAAATGTACAGCTTAACTGGCAGGCAATAAAGGCAATGCAGATCACCCCAAAACAGAATAGCAGCAGTACAGACAAAAAACTGACACAGATACTGACACAGTCTGTACAGGTTTTCAAAGACGGAATCGGCACCCTGAAACACATGAAAGCACAGGTGGTACTCGAGGACGACGCCAGACCAACATTCCACAAGGCTCGTCCTGTGCCCTACTCCATTCGCCCCAAGGTGGAGGCGGAGCTCCAGCACCTTGAGGATCAAGGTATTCTCTCCAAGGTCGACTGGTGTGACTGGGCAACACCAATTGTGCCTGTAGTTAAAAAGACGGGCGCGGTACGCATTTGCGGTGATTTCAAGGTCACAGTAAACCCGGTCCTGCATGCAGATCAGTATCCCCTTCCGCGCATAGACGATATCTTTGCGTCATCAAACACTGAACTGAAACTGTGCAATGATCCATTAAGTGATCGTAAGGTAAAATGTATATGCTTTATAAAGGACAAAAGGCTTTTTAATAATTTCTCGGAGAGGTTTTGGGTAGGTTATTGGACACCTAGATATCCACCCCCCTGTACTGATCCAAAATAATTCCCACATGAAAATGATAAAAAGGTGAGTTAAATGAGTCAAAACGGTTGATTTGCACTGAAATGTATGATTAGTTTAAGATTTACAGCTATTCACATTTTAGCCAATTTGGATAGGTTTGGAGACCCTGGGTACATCAGGCTACACTGCTTACATTTTGTGTCATAGATCTTTAGTAGTTCTGTATATCACCCTGCGATTATTGAATGCTTGTGGACAAGGAGTTTATGATCCAGGAAATGTGTAGTTTTACCTGTTTCACTTATGTAGCTCTCAGTATTTTGAAGAAATATATATTTTGTTGCATTTTTTGCTAAGTTTTGCTTGCATTTCCGGCACTTTATTTTGACTTAAATTATGAAAATAAACAAATCAAAGTTTGTACAAAAAATGGTACACCGGTTTTGTTTCATTTAAGCCATTTACCAAGTTTATGTGATGCTCACACCTGGAGTTATAAAGCCTTAAACAGAGTACCCCCAAGATTGACCAAATATGCCATTTGCACCAAGAGGTTAAATGGAGTCAGATAAACGAGTACAGAATCAGCGTTGGTGGCTGATGACTTACTGTAATATACACAGGCTGTTCTTTGGATAAACTGGGGTCAAGGTAGACCAGACTTAAAGCGGAAGGTAACGTGGTACGAGTACCTTTGATTTGTGGTCCCTTATTAGCTAATCCCGTTAATCTAAAGAACAGTCTAACCCGGTTGCAAGAATATTAATATTACTTTATTAACTTTCATAACTTTTCCCTTTTCCCACAGCAATAGCGGAATACATCACGCTTAAACCTTCGCTCCGAGCTATTCCCTCATTGGTCTAGCCGCGCGGAGTTTTACAATTTGGTTTGTAACATGATTTCAGTTGCTGTTTCCAAGTTTTACAATTTGGAGAACTTGACATGATTTCAGTTGCTAATTTCCAGATTTACAGTTGGTGACCTCGACGTGATGAACCGTTGCCATTTGTGAGATTCACAAATTGGTGACGGCAACGTGATTCCAGGTTGCTATTTGTGGGATTTACCATTTACCTCCAAATTTCTCCTGCACCCGTGTCTAAGGAATCCTTTGCAGTTTGGCGTACTTGACAGGATATTCCTTACAGGGAGTTTCTGTTCAGCTAAATTGCTGGTTCTTCATCCTTGGTGTGGTGAGTAACACAATTATCTTATGTATTAGCATATACTAGGGAGAGTTGTTGTTGTTTCACCACATCTAGAGGCTGTTTAGGGGATTTACATCTAAGTGCAAAGTTTTCCTTTCACCCGTATGCAATGTATGCAATGTTGACACTGTCATTCTAAAATGCAGAAGTCATACATACAATTAGGTCACTATGATGAAAATATTATTTTAAAACCCTAGAATGGGTAAATTAAAGTTGATATATATATATATATATATATATGTAGGTATGTGTATATGTGCGTGTATGTGTAGATGTATGTATATGTATGTGTGTGTGCGTATGTGTATGTATGTATGTATGTATATGTATATGTATAGATATGTATATATATATATCTGTATATATATATATCTATTATAACAATGGCAGACGTGGCACTGCTCTAAAATACAGCAGGCCACGCTTTCTGAGGAAAGCCTATCTTTAAAAACCTGCATGACATCGTTGCAGAAATTAATAAATGGCTCATAGGCTATTTTCATATTAAAACAGAAGTCTTCCTTCTGGAATTACTTTTTTGGCACCATATTGGTGTTTTTCTGTGTTTTTAATTGGTGTTTTAAGCTATACATCCGTGAAATCATAAAGCTAAAGTGCGGTAGCATACTTGCTATAAATATATAAATCATGCCTGGGCATGTCATGTAGGAAATGTTGGGATTCACTAATATACCTACTTGGGTGCCCATTAAGTTAACTGAGGCATATTTATTACATTTCATGGATGTATTTTTGTGTAAATTTCCCCTAGCACAAACACATGTGTTAGAATGTCTGTCTGACGCCAATAAGCCAGTTAATGTTATAAAATGAATCAAATGCCACCAGAGCTTGCACTTGCCTTAATTAGGGTCAACATCTTTTGTTCTTACAAAGTGAAGTGTGTATGACTACTAAGGGAAAGTCTTTCTAGTCGAGGCTCCTAAATGGTTTTGCAGTTTGGGAGAATAGTTCTTCCTCAATTAAATAAATAAATAAATAAATACATAGAAGAAGCAATTTCTTCTTTAGGTTTACTCCATATTTGCCCCTTTCATTTAAAAGCTGAAAGTAGGGTCCGTTTATAGCAAAGGCTGGCTTATTGGTCTCTTTTTGTCTCCTTACTTTCACCATCTGTCTTGTTGAATATTTTTTGTTTCTTAAAGAAAAGTGAACCTACATTCTTCAGAGAGTGTATGATTTTAGTTTTCAATCACCAAAACCTGGTTATAATCATTGCAATGTAAATTCAGACATGTGTTTTGTTGTGCAAAACTAAAAGTTTTTGTATATTCCAATTCTCTCCACTACATACTACCACTAATAATTAATAACTGTTTCATTTAATCTGTTTGCTGTATCTGGGAAAATGTTTTAGAAAGATGTGAAATTTTCTTGCTATGTGTAGTATTTCTGTGAATATTAATAGCAAGTGTCACATTAATTTTAAAGTGTATATGTCACAGACTCCAGGATGCGACAAACTCAGAATATTACCCAACTCATATACCATAAAATATGTTTAGTGTGTTTTTGTGGTATTTTTACTTTTATACTATCCTTTTGGATATGGTTTTTTAATACGTAACTTATAATGGCGCATGTACGTAGTAGCATTTTGAACACCTGTCAGCATATGTAATACTTTGTGACAAGAAATGATGAAATCTCTGCATGGCTGCAGTCACAGCTCGATTATTTAATCTCAGTGGGCCAGTTGTTCAAAGGTAATCTGATCGGATTTTGGTGATCGGATTGGATCAAATCTTGAAAATGGGTTGTTCAAAAGGGAAAGAAGGATTCTGAAATCGGATTAGATCACGTAATCCAATCCTAGTTTAAATCTGGATCAAACCTTCAGTTTGTGTTGTTCAAAACTTTCCTGTGGGATTTGGATAACTTTGATCCAAAAAAACAGGATTATCCTGATCCCAACAGGGGGTAGGATTTCAGGGTGGATTTCAGGGAGAAAATGTAGTAAAACTTTAAAATTGGTCAAATAATACAACATTTGTATCATTTAGTGTATATACTTTTATTTATATTTTGCACTTGACTTGTGTAACTGTTACAGTGATAAAGTAGATAAAGTAGACAGACTACCAATTAAGCCTTTCAGTATAGTAAAGTAAAAATAAAATAAAAATGATCCCCCAAACAGATTCCAATAACAAACAAAAATAATATATTACATTTTTCTGTCATCATCACTGTATATTCATTTCAAAGAAACAATCATCAGAGATGAACCTGTCAAAAATAATTTCTAACAATTGCATCCCTCACTACACGTCCAGTCAGTCCCTCATTCTGACTGAACGGCAGAGGTTGGTCTGGTTCTTCATCAGGCTCAGGTGCATCATCAACATTATCACAGAGAGGGACATTGCGCCTTATTTGTTGTGGCTCAGGGGTCATAAAATAAATTATAAATGGAAGTGGATGTTTATGTTATTTTTGTATTTTGTCTCAAAATAAGAAACACTTAAAATGACCATGTTGGCTCTTCTACCTGTTCTTCTTTACATAGCTGGTAGTCCACATTGTGATATGTTGTCCCATTTAGAGTACTAGTAATCCGGATTTGGTAATCTTGAAAACTGTGTATCTGGATCAGGGTGATCCAATCCAATGTTGCTTTGAAAAACCGGCATGAAACTAAGACGGATTACCTGATCCTGGATAGCATAAAATGGGATTTCCAAATCCGGATAATTTTGATCCAGATTAAATTTTTTGAACAACTGGCCCAGTATTCTGCATGGTTGGCAAATCTGGTGGCCACTGGTTTCCAACACCTCACCCATAGTAATAAAACCATCATTAAGGCAATTAGGTCTGAAGCGCAGGCGCTTCTCACCATCAGCCATTCACTACTCAATCAGACCCGTACCATCGAGTGTGACTTAGCCTGCTGAACATATGCACAGGACTTGTTTCAATGTTTATGATGTTTACTGGAATTGAATGTGCCGTTATGTATTGGATTCTTTGTTTCCTTTCCTTTGATTCACCCAGACTAAGTGTATCCAAATTCCACTACCATACGCTTTATTGGCGTAGTAGTGAAGAATCAGGTCCTTAAATTATATTATTTAACAGGGTACAATACCATGAAGGGCACTGAAACCATATTCACCACTCGTATGTGTTGTTATGAGACCTCCAGTTATATCATTTGTACCTGTAATACCCTACAATCTTTTTCCCACAATAACACCAAGCTCATTACTGTTCAGTCCTTACACGGTCACGCACATGCAATCCAGGTCTCCCACACGCAATGGTGCGTCCTCAGTAAGGTGAACTCCTTCACCTATGGAGGTCTGACCTGCCCAGCCAACCACACTTTCTGCCTGGAAGTGACGGAAGACTTTGCAATGGGTCAGATCAACATCCTGGGGAGAGTTCCACTGGAGGTGGACGTCTCACCGTGGTGGGAGGACACATTCTACGAGCAAGGAACGCGGGCCCTGACTGACCTAATGGACTTGGTGCAACAGACATCTTCTTCGCTCTCTACACACCTCCACCCACGCTGCACTGGTTCTCAGCCCTCTCCAGCTGCCCCGGGGCTGGCTATGGGACTAGAGTCACCAGCAGGGTTCACCCAGCCAGGGTGTAGCCCAATGACTCCTTGGGACTGTGTTCTTTTTGTCCCACGGCGCCAGAGGGGGGAACTGTAAGACTGAAATTGAGATCCCAGGCACCTGGACACACAACACCAGGGGGGAAGCCTGTAAGGGCTCTAGGACGTTATAAAAAAAAATACTGCGTCAAAATTTACGGGGTTTTCTTAAAGCTGTAGTTTATAATTTAAGACAAACATGAAAACTTTAATTGAGATGGATACGTCTCAACCACTAGGCCTGGTTTTATCAGTATTGATATCAATATGTGGCCAAGTTAGAACTAACAATATTGCCTATCGCACTAATTACACTAGCTCTATTCCAAAGCAATGCTATCCAATCTTTCCTAAATTATGTAATGTAACTTGGCCCGGTGTTTTTTCATCTTACCATCTCAAGAGAATGTCATCAATTACATTGTATGTGCCACATCAAACTGAAAGGAGAATAATTTATAGTGGAAATAATCGGTGATTCAGAAAATTTGAAATGAATCCCTTTGCGCAGATGGCAAATTTGGTCAACTCTCACCTATTTAGGGGGTGCTCTGTTTAAGGCTTTATAACTCCAGGGGTGAGCATCACAGAAACTTGGTAAATGGCTGACAGTTGTACCATTAACAATACAAACTTAGATTTGTTTATTTTCATAATTTAAGTCAAAATGAAGTGCCACAAATGAAAAGAAACTTTGGAAAAATGCAAAGAAATTATGTTTTTCTTTAGTTTGCAATGAAATGCTGAGAGTTACATATGTGAAACAGATAAATCTATACATTTCCTCGATCATAAACTTTGTGTCCACAAGTGTGCAAAATCTGAGAGTGATATGCAGAACTACTAAATATCTATGATGCAAAATATAGGCAGTGTACTCTGTTGTCCATTAGTGTCTCCAAATCTATCCAAATTGTGCACTGCTTGAAATCATAAAATAATGATATATTTAACTATAAATCAGCTGTGTTGGCTCATAACACTCACTTTTGCATCATTTTCAAGTGGGAATTACTATCTTTTCATCAGTATAGGAGGGTAGATATCTATGGATCCAAAACCACCAATGAACGCTTACACAACAGTGTGTTGTGTGCACTTAAAATGTGAATCTAACAGCCTACTGGAGAAGACAGTGATCAAATGGAAAAACTAACATACATAGAAGAACAAGAATAACCGCATATTACAAGCAGTACATTTTTCATATCGAGCACGAAGAACTTTTCTGTAACTGTGTGTCATACTACATTGATAAAATAAAAAATGCTGTTAATAATTTATTGTTTAAAGCATCCAATAAGAAATTGCAAGCACCGCTGAGAAGGATATACTGTCCTCTATTGGATAAAACAGTTATTGGCTATTGTTGGCTTTATCTTGTTGCTATGACGGAATCCAATTTTTGGTGGTAAAAGTTTTTTTATAAACTCACACGAACTCTATGTCCACTGTGTCACGCATGGGTAGGTACCCCTTAGGCATTTTTGCCCATGCGATCATCTATATAACGTTGTTTTCTGGTTGTTTGATTGTTTATCAGTCATGACCAAAAATAACCGGTTTCCAAAATGTCTGAATCTTGACAATGTATGAACGTGAACAAAAAGACGTAGTTGCAGAGATCATACTGCCATCATTAAAAATACATGGTAGCAACATGTCCTTTGAGTTGTATTTGGATCATTGTGTAAAAGTAAAAAATGAGACAGTGGATCAATGTGTTTTACCTGATGTGAATCTTTCTCAAAAGTGCAGACACTTTAATGTTATTTGACCGGCTCATAAAGGCTCAGTAGGCTACTCAAATACAGCTCAACGTAGAAACCAGAACATATGTTAAATAATGATATTATACAATCTCATACAAGTTGTATCAGGATAACCGCTTAATGGTTTAAAAAGAACACTGGAACGCAACGCCATAATTCCTTATCAAAAGAGGAGCATTAAAAAAGAGAAGAACAGCTTAGATGCATGAAATGCGTGTTCCTGCCAATACCATATCATCATAGCCGTTGTTGTGGTTGTGATGTAGTCCTCTTTCCATGTAAGAAATAATTATAAGCGCTTTTTCAATTCTGGGAATTGAGTTTTGCAATGACTCGATTTCGTACAGCTCTGCAAATGAGAACGTAAATCCTGATTCTTGCTCCACACGAAGAAAGATCATACCAATCTTTAAGAAAGAAAAACTATTAAACAATTTATTTATCATAACAAATCGTTATCTATTTTATTCTAGCTACGGCCAAGTGTCGGGGACTCGTTAAGCAACGGCTAGAAAACATTTTAACACTGTTGTTCAAATTTCAAATGAGTAAAACATAAAGATTATTTTTGCTCGCAATGTGTTAGCCTATAATCAAATCAATAAATTAAAGTAGCCTAGGCCTATATAGAACTCCCACAGAAGATCTATGGACATCTTAACAAGTTATGAACATCAACAAGCATAGGCAGATATTCTGTCATGGATCGCGCCTTCCTTCCCTTATCTCCGCGTTAAGTATTCCTTTTTTCCTTTTACCTGTAATCTATCGGATTTTTCTGTGTTCTGCAACGGGTTTTGCTTTCGCCTCTATGATTAGTGAGTTCACCTGTCCTGCATTTCCGCTCACTATTTATACCCCGCTTCCTCCTTTTATCATCCCTTCCATGTTATTTTCATGTAACATTCTAGCCGGTAAAGGTATAGGAGTTCTGCGTGCTATCAACCGCTTTGCTTCTCAATGCGGGACTTGTTAGCAGTACAATTTAGAAAATAGAAAAGTGCGCTCTTTTGGCTCTCTTATTTCAGAGCAGAGGTTTTGGATTCTTTGTTTCCCACTCAAACCTACAAGTGCTCTCGCCCTAAGGTTTAGGGTTCTTTTATTTTTCTTGTAAGTGGATAAGTGTAACTGCTTATGTCTTTTGTTTGCTCGGATATCGAGCTCCTCGCTTATTTTCGCGAGGTTATTTGTGTTCTCCTTATTTTCCCCGTCCACTACGGATTATTGTCCGTCTTAGTGGTATTCGTTTTGAACACTTTTAGATTTCTCGTCTGTCGCTCCTGGAACTACAATATTTCCTCCATGTCTCTGGGCATAGAGATCCCCTTCATATTCAGGTTCAAATATTCAAATCAAATGATTCAATTGAAGCAATTATCAGAGAGCGATCTTAGCTAGCTAGTGGTGTGTGTGTTCTGTGGCACAGCGTGATCATATGTGGCTCTGGAAACGTTTAGGCTACTTCTGGTGTTTAACGTTTGAATCCCACTCTCCAGCATCTGATTTTTTTTGTCTTTTATAAATTAATATTATCATGAAGAAGATAATGCTTTCCATCAGAAGATATCAAAAACCTAAACTGATCAGTGAACTGAGGGCGATTTTATAAGAACTGAGGCAGGCACGGTGAAAAAGATTTTTGTGAAGGTGAGATTCGAACTTACATCGCCACAAAAGGGAGAACTTACAGCAGAAGAAGCAACTGCTTAAACTAATGCCCCACCAGATAATTCTGAAAAAGAGTGTATCCTCAGGCTTTAAGAGGCAAGTTTTTGTGAGTGCAAGAAGTTTCTTTCTCTATGTAAACTGTCGCTTTAAGGCAAAAGGTTTGCGGGACTGTAGGGTGTGGTTGTGAGGGTATCGTCCTGGGTGCTCTTCTTCTGAACTTTGTGAGTGCTATATTTGTTCTGCGAGTGTGGCGTTTATCTGAAACATCGGTAGATCTAAATGGTAATGTTATATCAACAGGTTAAAAATGTCCTTAGCCTTGTTTGAGCCACAACTTTCATGCTGTAGACTCATGTTCGAATCCTGCCAAATCCCCCGACAAAAACTATGTGCACATGTTATGCTTTTCACATGTAAGAATGTTCTTTTCACATTTAAATAACATCTTTTTATTGCAAAGGCAATTTTTTTTTACAATATTAATTGTGAAATGTTTAAATTAAGACATGGTCTGTTACTTGCTACCACCAAAAGATTTACTGCATGTAAATCTGCACAGTACCAGAAAAAATATTACATTTGTCAAGCAGAGAAAATAAAGTTTAAACACAAAGGAAACATTTTCTAGCTCTCTGTCACTTTCCCCAGTAGCTTATATAGCTTCCCCCTTTATAGCTAGCGTAAGTCATACAGTAGCTTAATAATAGGGATGTTAACAATTAATTGACTATCAATTAATTGCTAATAAGAATTTAATCTATAAGATTTCAAATTAAACGTTTAACTGAACAATCTGCGGTCTTGTTTCAACGGGAGTTTTTGTGTGAAATGTAATCGTGATTTAAGGTCTCCACGCGAAAGCGCCTGTGGTTTGCAATACATTGCAATACCTGTGGTGCTGTTTTGAAGTATACTACTTCGTTAATGTAGCCTACCACCTGAAAAGCGTACATCCAACTGCTGCCAGGGCAAAGTGGATCGCGACCTACCATCACATCAGTGTTGCCAAAGAAGGTGTGTGACGATAGACGAGCGGAGGGTAGGCTAATACTCAGAGGGTATGCAACATGGTTGAAAAGGACATGATGGCAATAAGCACCGTTGACGGTGAGGGATTTCGAGAGCTAATAAACAGGCTGCGCACACGACTCACTCCCGACCACGTAGATATGCTTAAATGTTCTTGAATAAAAATACGTAGGTCTATCTAGTATGCATATGAGGAGCCTATTCAAAACATAATAGCCTATGTTTTAAGTTGACTGTTCTAGGCTAGGTCTACTAGTTTAACTGTCGCCTTTCAATTTCAAGAGCGATTATGTTAATGCTGCAAGTGCCTAGCGGAGCAACGGTTTCGCTTGCAAGTTGCAAGAAAATAAAAGACCCGTCCCTTAATGAACTGATAAGGGACGCAGTTTGTCCCTTATTTTGGGGACTCAATGAATGACAGAGCGATTTATATGAGAAATTACGGTAATCTTGTCTATGTGCGAGAATGCACTCAGCTCATTGGTCATGACTCGAATTGCTGTCAGTGTTGCTAGGATAGATATGCCCTTGTGCCTCAATGCGATTGGCTCTGCTGCTGTGCCCAGCACCCTCCCTTCTCCACAACAACAGTGTGCAGCATGGCTGACAGGCTGTCAAGTCATATAACCCCTTCGCCGATTAAAAAGAAGAAGAGACTTTCGAAATACAGAAGTGAGTGGGAAAAGGAACACGGATGGCTGGAAAACGTCAGAGACAATATTTACAAAGCGAACTGCACTGTCTGCCGTCGCAACTTTTCCTTTAGCCATGGAGGACTGACTGAAGTCAAACAGCATGCATCAGGTGAAAACCACAGGAGCAGCGAGAGGCAGCGGAGAAGTCAGGGAGCACTCTCACAGTTCGTTGTTCGCCAAGCGACTCCAGAGGCTAATATGGTATGTAAAATAAGCATGTTGATTTTTTTTTAAAACCCTGTGGTTGTTAAGATAGGCTAGCAGTAGGCCTATGCAAATGGAAATGTAGTTAGAGCAAGCTAGTCCTACTGCAAAATGTTTATTGCATATAGGCCTAATTCACTACTCCCCAACACTGCCACACATAACATATACAACTTTTACACTCATCTTACAAGTTCAAACAGCTCATATACTATAATACAGGTAGTTAATATACTATACAAAAACTGTACATATATACAGTGAGTTTTTCTCTTTACTGCTGCTGAGGTAGCACATGTTTATCATACTGTGAAGCACAACTTGAGCTACAATTCATCTGACTGCACTTAAGCTGACTCTCCAGCGTGACTCCAGCATCGCCAAGAAGATATCCTGTGGGAGGACAAAAGCCGAGGCAATAGTCACTGATGTCCTGTCTCCAAAGGCAGTAGAGGAGGTACTCAACAAAATAAAAAGTGATGAGAATCCACTCCCATTCTCTCTACAAACTGATGCGTCTAATAAAGGCAATCGCAAGATGTTTCCCTTGGCCGTACAGTTTTTCACTCCGGAGAATGGAGTTGATAGACTTTGTTGAAAATCCAGATGAGTCTGCTGAAGGCATAGTCAATTCCATCCTAAGCTCTCTTGAAAACATGGGCCTAACTTTGGATCAGGTGTCTGCCTTCAGTGCAGACAATGCAAACGTCAACTATGGCATCCACAATTCAGTCTTCACAAAACTGAGTCCAACAGTGAGATCCTCCGTGGCAACTGCCATGCACATATTGTCCATAACACTGTAAAACATGCCCTGGATAAGCTCTCAGTTGATGTGGAAAATATTGTCCTTAAGATATACAGTTTCTTTTCCACCTCTGCCAAAAGAAGAGAGTCCCTCAAGGAGTTCTGTGCCTTTTGTGATGTTGAGTTCCATGAAATCCTGCGCCACGTGACGACCCGATGGCTGTCACTCAACCCTGCAATCACCCGCCTGCTGGAGAACTGGACTCCGCTGAAGTCATATTTCATCAGCATTGGTGAGGAATGTCCAAGGTGCCTTCAAGTGTTGCTGAGGTTGACAGAAGATGCTGCTGGGGTTGAGGAGGAGGCTGACCTTGTGGAAGTGTACCTCCTCTTCTGTAGTAATGTCCTGTCCCTCTTTGAAGAGGTGGTCAAAAATCTGGAGAGGGATGCCACCACATCAGCTGACCTCTATGCCATCATGGACTCTTTTCTGAAAAGATTAACTAAGAGAAGAGATGATGGCTTCTACGGCTTCCTCACAAGGCAAAAGCTTCGGCGTCTCTCGCCATCTGATGCTGATCTTGCCAGGCAGGAGTTTACAGCCTTCTTAAACACCGCCATCAGTTATGTGAGAAAGTGGTTTGACTTCTCTGAGACAAACTGGCTCTTTCACCTGCAGCCGCTCTCTCTAGCATCTGGGCAGATCTCCTATGATGACATGGAGAAGATCACTGAGCAGCTTCACCTGGTTGGCAGGTAGGGATGAAAGATAAAGTAATAAACCGTGATAAAATTCTTGGCAGTTAACACTACCATTTCAAATATCATTTATCGTTAAAAACGTGTTTGATTACTATGCTTTGATGAGCGCAGTAAATACATAATCATGTTTCATCTCTATTAGCAGGCTTAACATCTCCATGGATGAGCTCTATGATGAGTGTGTTACTGCAAACAGCGTTCTCGAGCTCCTCACAGAGCATCAGGATTGGGAGTCGAAGGAAACAGCTGAGAGGTGGATGGCAGTTCTCCAGGCAGCTGACCTTCCAAACATCCTGGCTGTGGTGTCCTTTGTCCTGAGCATCCCATCCTCTACTGGGTATGTGGAGAGGGTCTTCTCTTTGATGAAAAACAAATGGACTGATGTGCGGAACAAATGCTCTGTTGTACTAATGAAGAGTGAACTGATTGTCACTCTCAATTATTAAATGTCTTGCTCACAGTTTTACACTGCAGCTCTGGTGGATAAACAACTACTTACTGCTGCAAGAGATAAACAAAAATACAAGTGGAAAAAATTGAGTTCTGTGATATCTTCCCTGGTTCCATGGGCAAATGTAGGGGTGCAAGGGTTGGCAGGGAAGTATATGTGGGCCCACCTGTGGATTTTATTTTCATTTTCATTTTCTGCTTCAGTGTGCACACACAATGCAGTTTATTTTGTCTTTTAGTCTTTAAGAGCTCACAGCAGCTCATTGATTTTTCCTTTGTTCAGATGATGTCAAGTTCTGTAGTAGTTGTTGGTAGGCTACACAAGTGTAGTCATGGCCTTTGAAGTAAAAAAAAAAAAAAGTGTTTTTGTTTACAGTTAAAAGATGATTTTTGCACTAATGACTTTGTGGCGAAGTGAGCGCTACTGCTCGGGGAATAAGACACTGCAGTCCGGTTTTCAGAGAACGTTAACTTTATTCTCTTTCAGTTTACAATGACACGACACCTCCCTGTGTCCAGTTCTCTCTCTCGCTCCACTCCCTGTGAGCTCCTTATCAAGCCTCTCAGGCTCACTGTTGAACAATCAAGACAATTGGTTAATTGATAACACCAAACCTATAATCAATCGTCCCCAATTGCCTGATTGCCGACAGCTGTGCCGGCTCCCTAAACCACCCGCGTTCACTCTCTCTCTTGCTAGCTGCGCCTAAAACCACGCCCCCCCTACCACAGACTTATTCCGAAGAATAAGTAAACATTTCTGTTTTGCACTGAGTTCTCTCAAATAAGTACAGGCCAAAGATGTTTGCACTACTACTAATGTTAAATGTTTTTATACTTTATATGTTTTTATATTGTTCTTTAAACTGTGAAACTGTAGTTATTTGTGTGTCTTAGTACATGGGCTTATTACAGATGCATGTCTGGTATATGGATAGGACTTGTTACAACCAAGTAGGCCTATATTATATGTTAAAGTGTAGTAATAATGCAGTAATGCAGGTGTAAAAAAAGGTTAAAAAAATTGACCTGTGCCGTGAGGGCTGCTAAGGTGTCCCTTATTTCTATTTCTGATAGTTGGCAACCCTACTTGCAACAGATGAGACGGAGCGCAATTTCTTTTCTGTTAAAGTAGCCTATACACGCCTTCATATTATATTTTTGTTATGCTACAATAATGCCTGTTTCTCAAATGTTACAATACTATCGATTAAGGAAATTCCTTAAAATTTGCATCCCTACTTAATAAATAATGATTCTTTACTAGGCAACACAATTACATGTGGCAACCGTGTCATTTCACAACAACTTTACTGATCAAACGTCGCAAGACCAACATTATCAATTATACAGGCAAGATAAATGATGGTCAGTTTCACCGTTCATGGCCAGTGTTCATTTCTGTATGCACTTATTGTACGTCGCTTTGGATAAAAGCGTCTGGTAAGTGACTGTAATGTAATTTAAGTAAGTGTTTATAACTTTATTTTCTTATGCAATATTAATATTCAAATTATATCAGAATGTTCAATACTGTCAGGGGTAGCGTACGGAACGAAGGACCAAACGCGACAGTGGGGATTCTTAAAGCACTCAAATCTGAACACCACAAAAGCAGGGGGAAACCCGCAAACGGAAAAAACAACAAGAGGAGGAATAATGAACTAGATAAATTAAAAACAAGATAATCCGCTACCAAACTCAAAACGACCCGCATAGGGCGAAAAACTCTAAAACTATAGATTAAGACAAGACAATGCAAAGAAAGACCGCAAGCTCACTAAGAAAGCACCGAAAAACAGAAACAAGAAGAAAACAAGACGGCGAAGACAGATCCATCTAGGACAGGGAGACAGAGAGGTTCCGCAAAGGGACAAACAACGGGTAGAGAGTCAATAAGGCAAAAGAGAAAATAAGTTTCTAGCTAACTCTAATGATACCCAAAACAAGTCCTGTGTAACGTCAACAAGTTGAAGTGAAACGGTCGTAACAATCTGTCAGTCCTATACCGTGAATTACTGGCTTTCCTTGTCAAATCAATGGCAATATGGAAGCGTCAAACAAAGACGACGCAAGGTTTAAATAATGAAAGGAAATGCGGCACAGGTGAAAACACTGAGCAGAAAGAAAAACCAAAACACAGAACGGACAACAAAAACAAAAGAAAGAGACGATACAGGAGCGCTCCACAGGGAAGTGGCCAAACAGAGAAGAGCAGGCTGAAAAACCATGACAAATACACAGGAAAACGGAGAGCTATATGGATTCCATGACAGCAGATTTATTTAATTTCTTTGTAACAATGGTCATTGACCGCTGTGGCGTTCCTAGTGTTATATTTTAACAACCTTATAGGCTACTGTAGCTACCTTGCAAAAGGCACGTTCGTAAAATAATGTTTGCGAGATCATCTACTGACATACACACCATAGGTCTATCATGTAGGCTACAATAACCCATTAAAAACAACAGGGGTGTGCAAAACTCATATTTGTCATGGTCGAATAATCAGTGGGTGGTATGAGCGAATAATCGATTATTCGGATGTGCCAACCATGACAGTATCAGAAATTGACACCTGTCGAAATGCAGTAGATTTTCCTGACGCCGTAAAAGTTAAGCGACTGCACGTCACTCTGAATGGAGAAGCTGTCAAATAAGCAACAATATTGTTGTTGCAGCCACTATTGTAGGCCTATGAATTTGCCTTCATTTTTCTGATAGTGAATGCTTAACACATTATGGTTTCATCTTGAGGGTTGTGTCGGCTTAACCCTCTTCCTGCTGTCACCCTTCTCGTCTTAGCAAATTTGCTAAAGCCAATTTCCAGATTTCTTTGACCCGATCCACGTTGAACCCCTAGTGGTAGACGTATCTGTCACAATTACAGTAT
Source organism: Ilyophis sp. 1 JC-2022 (assembly GCA_022702515.1). Classification (NCBI taxonomy): domain Eukaryota; kingdom Metazoa; phylum Chordata; class Actinopteri; order Anguilliformes; family Synaphobranchidae; genus Ilyophis; species Ilyophis sp. 1 JC-2022. The sequence goes on along the minus strand of CM040397.1, from coordinate 71,707,273 downwards.
TCATGTTTGTCTGAAATTAAAAACTACAGCTTTAAGAAAAAAACTTAAATAAAACGCACACAAGAAGCATTAGGCTATATTAAATAGGCTATTTATTAAATTGTAGGCCTATTAACAATGAAATTGTGGCAATTCATGCAACAATTTACAAGTAACAATTCTATAATATAAAATACGTAGATCAAGAAAATTACATATTTATATTAAATTAAAAAAGAACGAAATTTCAAAATAAAAGTAGGATATAATGTGCTATAAAAACACATCTTGGCTATAATCAAAACACGCCAAAGCACATGAAATAGGATAGCCGCAAACAACAAAATAATGGCTGTTTCCCCTGTTTTCAGTACTTTATGCACCTATCCTTTGCAAGGATTACACTGCTGTTATCTAGTGTCCTTGGCATGCCAGCGAAAAAAATTTCAGCTCGAGGTTTGCAATATTTGCGAGTTTGCAAGAAAGAAGACGTAGCCTGCACCGGGCCGGACTGGACTCTGCTTCTTCAACGGTGGTTGTGTTGTGATTGTTTTTGAGATCATCATTGTCGGGGTCGATCCGTGGTAGGACAATTTAATATCACAAATATTGCACTGCACTTGATTGTCCCCGATTGTTTTAAATTGGTCCCTGGTTGAGCGTTTTCTAGCTTTTTTCCGATACGGACATTTTTGCTGGCTTAACGCCTAGCTAGGAAAGGCTAATGCGTCCCCAGCGAGAAGTAGTCTCTAGGTGTTTCTCACTAATAGTTAGACGGAACCACAAACTGAAGTGCATAATGGTTCTGTTCAGTGATTTGTATTCATGAAACAATAAAAAAATGTATTGGTGCATCCCAATACTCAAACAATGCACCCTCCTTTCCTCCACTACCACCTCCGTGCTCCGGAAACGGATCTTTGTGTTTTAATTTGATGTTGCTGATTACATCTTAATTACGTATTAATGGTTACATATTAATGAATGTCTCGACGAAAACGGCAATGTCAGGTACATTGTATACTGTGCCAGCAAAGTACTTGTACTCGAAACGTTCAGACAGTTTTGCATACTTCCGGGTAGGAGAGGAGTGGTAGTGGGGGAGTGGAGGAAGGGAGGTGGGGAGTAAAGAACATTGGGACGCACCCACGTTTTTCACACTTAGCTTTTGCGTATCTCCAGCACCTGTGGTCTACACAGTCTAGTGTGCAAACTTTTATTTTTATATTTATTTATCAAATATGACATAAGAAATGAATTGTATGTATTTATTCATCCCCAAAATACGTTTCACAAGAAATAAAATATGACTTTGTTTTTTAGTGAAAACTACCTACACAAAAGACAAAAGTCGTTGCCCCCCTCCAAAATTCGATTCTTGCCGTCATGAACGAATAATCGACCCACCCCTAAAAAACAAGTATGGTAATCCATTTAAAAATATGACTTAAATTTAATTGAAATTCATGGTAAAGGGAAAATGACAGAATCCAGGCATACCTGTATTTGTTTTAGGCAGAATTCATGTGTGTTCGCGTATATGTATGCATCTCTCTCTCTAGATTTAATTATCTTATGGTTCATAATGTAACATCCGCCGTTTCCCTCCAGTCCACTTTCCTTTTGTTTCTCGTGTTTCCCCATTCCTCTTGTACAGGTGAGATGATCACATTTATACATTTCAAACTATATATGAAACTATATACATATGAAATTAAATACAATTATATTGACAATACCCCCCTGCCCTCACCCATAGGTCAGAATCTCACCTATCAGGTGTACCGGGCCAACGTGATGCGGCAGCTGGTGGAGGAGCACCACAACCCTCGACGTCCGGTGGCCGCCCTGCAGCCGATAACCCCCTGCGCCTCACTGCTAGGCAATTCTTGTCTGCGGTCCCTCAGACGGAGGCCCAAGGCAGCCGCATGCGGAGGCACTGTAAGGTCTGCCTGTCCTCATCCAGGAAGAGGAAACAGAAGCGGGCCACAAAGTTCATGTGTGCACCCTGCAACATACCCCTGTGCGCTGTGCCTTGCTTTGAGGAGTATCATACTTTGAAGCACTATTAGGCACCTTCGCTTCCTGCTGGAAATAAATGATTAGTTAGTGGTGATGTAAAAAGTTATTTAAAAAAAAAAAAAGTTGTTAATGTACAGCACATTACTAGAATATTATATCTGTTGTTATTTTGTAATTATTCAATCAGTTTTATTTCCAAGGTGTTAGCTATGATATTTACATGTTATTAGTCTTCAGTTAGTGTTTATAGTATACAGGTGCAGCTCAAAAAATTTGAATATCGTGAAAAAGTTCAATATTTTTTGTCACTCATGTCAGAAAGTGAAACTCATATATTATATAGATTCATTACACATAGAGTGAAATATTTCAAGCCTTTATTTCTTGTAATTTTGATGATTATGGCTTACAGCTAATGAAAACCCAAATTCAGTGTCTCAAAAAATTTTTATATTACATAAGATCAATAAAAAAGGATATTTTAAACAGAAATGTCAGCCTTCTGAAAAGTATGTTCATTTCTATGCACTCAATACTTGGTTAAAGCACTCTGCCTCAGAAGAAGATGGTTGATAGTGTCACACTCCTGACTGTGACTCATCAAACACCACACCAGGCCCGGGGGGGGGGGGGTGAAATAGCTGGCAGCCTTCCAGGTGGTCCTGCTGACCTCCTCACCTAAAATCTGTCTGCCTCCATCTTCAACAGCATCAACTGAAGGACCTGATACTTGATTATTTTCAACGTTTGTCGTGTTTAGTCAATTATTTTGATCACTAGTGAGTTTACCTGTGATGTGATGCATCGTATATAATCGCGAATCGGTTGTTTATATTGTGTTCTATATCCGCTGTAGTTAATTCATTTTGTCAGCTCAGCAGTCTCACGTTGGCTAACTCAGTAGCCTAGAATATTTTTTCTGTATAAACTGTTGCTACTTCTGAGACGGTGTGCACATCTGCATTAAAAAAAAATGCTCACATTGAGGACATGACGACTGGAGTTTAAACAGTTCACTTGGTGCAATTGTTTTGTGGAACATAAGTGCGTTTAGTCCTAGAAAGAATGAGGTTCAACCACTGTTGCGTCATTCGTAAATAGACATTCTAATCCTGTTTTCTAATCACACCGGTGTGACCGTACGCTTCAGGGACCACTCTAGCGCTGTAACACCAGTGTGACCGTATGCGTCAAAGGGTTAAGTTTCTTTGTTGGTTTTCTTTGCCAGTTCATACCGTCTGTTTGCTGTGTGTTAGACGCATTTTTTGACCTCTGTTTGTTTTAACCTTGTTCTCAGTTCGCCAGTCCAGCCTGCTTATCCGATCTTGCCTGTTCCTGCCCTGTCATCTGTCCTGCCTTCCTGTTACTCGCCTACCCCATATCCTGACCGTCACCCAGTTCCCTAATAAATTCACTCAGTTTTGCCTGAGTTCGCCTCCGAGTTCTGCTTTTGGGTCCATACCAGTTTCTACGATCTCACACATAAATTTATATGCATTGTCATTATCAGTTACTCATAACAAACACAGTACTAAAATAAATGATATTTCAACAAAAAACTTTTTCAACCTACAGAAATGCCAAGTTACTTACACATACAAAGCACTGTCTATAATAAAACTAGCAAAATCTAGGCCTGCCATTAAAATTATTGATATCAAGATTAGGCCAAGCTACAACAAACAAAATCTTACCTTGCACAAATTTAAAAAGCTCTATTCCAAAGCAATGCTCCCCAATGTTTTGTAAATAATTCAATGATTAAATTACACTCAAGTAAGGATATGTTTATAATTGGCTGTCAAGTACAAAATGTACAACATGTTTTAACATTGCAACTAGATAGATAAACAGATAGGTAGATGAACGTGCTACTTTATTATCCCCATGGAGATATTTTTCTAGCAGCGTATGACATTCACATTTACAAACAGACATTTATATCAAGAAACATTCATCTACACTTGTCATGGATCAGCCAGCGATAGATCCCAATCTTCAAGTAGTCCTAGCCCCTCAGGAGGCAGCCCTTGCGGCCCAGAGAGAGAATATTCACGCCCTTCAGGTTTCTCAACAGGCACTGCACGAGCAGCTGTGCCTTCAGCCGGTCGCTCTGCGAGATTTGTCTGAGAATCTCCAAACTCAATCTCTCATGGCAGATCCACAGATCCAGTCGCACAAGCACCAACATATCCCACTCTTCCCCCACCTCCACCTGACGCTAGGGAACCTAAGCTTCAGCTCCCGCTATAGCGGGGAGTCTGGGTTTTTAACACAGTGCGAAAAAAAATTTAAGACACAGCCCTCACGTTTCTATTCACAAGAATCCCGGGTAGCCTTCATTCTCTCTCTCCTAACCGTGAATGCTCTTGCATGGGCCGACCTACTTATCAGGGCTAATTCTCCCATCATGAACAACACAGAGAGGCTTATGGCGGAGATGGTGTCAGTTTCCGATCAGGACGTTTCTGGCAAGGAAGCCGCCATGCGTTTGACCCGTCTTCGTCAGGGCACCGACACTGGCTGTGCATTAGTGCACTGTTTCTGTGGCGTTTATTTAGTTCCATAAATAGCGCGCGCGTGGAATTGTGAAGCGAGCGCACAGAACAGTGTCTGCGCGAGTGGAGCTATGAAGCGTGCGAGCAGAAAACCATCCGCGCGAGCACAAAGCCCATCTGCGAGCGTGGACCTGTGACACGAGCGAGCAGAGAACCATCCGCGCGAGCACGGAGCTGTGGGCGTGCGAACTTGGTTTGCTCTCGCTCGAAATTGGTTTACGCTCGCTCGCTCGCTCGCCAAGTTCATTTTTGAGACTTTGGGGGCGGGGATGGCATGCATAGTGGCTGATGTTTCCACTTCTTTGATTGGTCACTAGGTACCGACCTTGACTTATGTGATTGGCCATTTGATCTCACGTAGTCGATTCTGCGATGAAGAACATGACTGATCATGATGAAGAAGTAAAATATGAATTTAGTTTACTTGCTGGTGTAGCATAATATGTCATGGATAAGCATTTGATATCTTACAGAAGCCACCAAGTTTGCCACTAATTTCCGTTAACTAGATGGCTAACCTAACGTTACTAAAAACCTGTTACTTTGACGATGTCGTACACACTTCTTTAGCCTATTTAATGGCTTGACATGCTTCAGTATAGTTGTCGTGCAAATGTGGATTTAACGTTAGCTAATATGTTCTAAACTGTGCTAATTTCTCTGACAAAATATGGGTTTGTCAATTTTGTATTAGCCTATTACCAAATTGAATTTAACATGATAGCCTAGGCCTGGGAATAGTGATGCTATTGATGTAGCTAGGCTAATCTTAGATGAAGATGGATCTGTGATACATTATGAACAATCAATATAACGTCAAAATAATCATATTCGTAAACCTTCTACGTTTTGTTCTACATATTTAAAAAATTAAGAACAGCGCTCACTAGCTAATTGTCAGCCTACTATTTTGACGCCGGTGTTTGGGATGGAGTCGATCGTATTGGCCGATTTTCCTTCATGTGACTTGATCGGCAGTCCCTGAAATCACCAATAGCATAGGCTACTATTAAACTTATCTTTAATGTGCTTGTTATAATCTAACTAGCTATGCCTTTTTATATAGGCTAGTCCTTAGGGTTGTCATATTGGCATGCGATTGGGTTAACCTTAGGCTATATTATAAAATTGGTATGAATTGGAATATTTCTAAAATCATATGCGTCTATGTAGCATATTGTCTGGTGCAATAGGCTATGTAGGCTAGTATAATAGGCCAAGTGAGCCTCCTTCTGATGTTATAGGGGCAGTGCAGTGTAACGCAATATGACGTTAACATTAACAAAATTGTTCAAATTATGTTTTTAGTTACACATTCACGCAGTAGTAGGCCTACACTGTAGCCTATTAAGTGCTGTTCATACAATTGTGCAATTACTTCAACTAAGGCTATAGTGAAACTGACCAATAGTTTCACCAATTGAACACAGATAAAGTACGTTGTCTCCGCGTTGTAATTAGCCACGGCTCGGCATTTATTATGCACAATACAAAATAGCACGATAGCCCATAAGTGCCAGCATTGATTGATCCGATGTGAGAACATCAATGTGCAGACAATGATTTAGTAAAAATAAACAGCAAGCCTGGAATTAAACGCTAATGAATAATTATGTTGTTGATAATTATTGTGTAGGCAATATAACCTACCTTCTAATAACTTAATAATAACAATAGGCTACCTTTTGTGCATAATATCTAGCCTATGCCAGACCCCTTCTAATCAATTTCGTGATCGTAGTCCCAAACCTCACGAAAGCAAGTTGACATGTAGCCGATGTGACTGTCATTAGACGATTTATTTAATAATTTGTGGCATTTGTTCTTTTCTTCAATTAAAAGCTGTTCAAATGCAGTCAAATCCAGATACTTTTTATTTTAAATTTAATTAATTTTAATTAAAAGCTATCCAAATATAGACACATCCAGACAGTTTCATTTTCTTGAATTAACTGCTTGGCCAGAAGTCTGCCTCTGATGCTGTGTCTGCTGTTGAACTGCTTGGCCAGAAGTCTGCCTCTGATGCTGTGTCTGCTGTTGAACTGCTTGGCCAGAAGTCTGCCTCTGGTGCTGTGGAACTGCTTGGCTCTGGTTTTCTAAATCTGCAGACAACTTAATATTTCAAACACAACGGAACAATAAACATATTACCCGTTCTTATGCCGATTGCAATTTTAAACATATAAAGTACATACAATTTGGTGCCTTAAATCAACAGTCACATGAAACAAGTTTTTTTAATTGGATTATTTATGGCATTTCCCCCCCTCACCAATAACTCGAGATATACAAGTCTTGACACAACGTTAAATAAGGGTTGCTTTTAGCTCATAAAAAGTGAAAAACACTTCAATCTTCACTGTCTCTAGCCGTCTCGGCCAGGGCATTCTGCAGCAGAGACACCACCCGCCGTGCAGCATCATGCAACTCTCCCTATCATAAAGCAATCCACAAAACATTTCAACAGTAGGCCTATAATTTAAATGATAGCAGTTGGCATACTACTGTCGTCTATTGTCAGAGGTCAAAGTGAAATTTTAAAAAGCAATACCAATTTGACTTAACACGAGAAATTAACGAGCGGATAGATTACGCCTGGATAAAAACGTTACCTAGCTAGCTAACTAACTTTGCCTTAGGCTATTTGCTATTGCTAACATTAGCTACATGAGCGACCAGTCGGTCAGTAGCCAACACATTACATTTTCTAAGTAGCAATTTTAAGCTACATGCATTGTGTACAATAGGCTGCAGTCGCCATTACCAAAATATATCCTATTTTCGTAATACATAACTCAGTTGTAGCAAGTGTGTAATGAAACATAATCTCGGTAGTTTACGTACTTCATTTGCCTCCAACATTCTGACAAGTTTTGCCAGTAGCTACCAAAAAAAAGGTATTATATATACATAGGCTAGTGACCAATCAAAGAAGTGGAGACATCAGCCACTATGCATGCCATCCCCGCCCCCAAAGTCTCAAAAATGAACTTGGCGAGCGAGCGAGCGTAAACCAACTTCGAGCGAGCGTAAACCAATTTCGAGCGAGAGCAAACCAAGTTCGCACGCCCACAGCTCCGTGCTCGCGCGGATGGTTCTCTGCTCGCTCGCGTCACAGGTCCACGCTCGCAGATGGGCTTTGTGCTCGCGCGGATGGTTCTCTGCTCGCTCGCTTCACAGCTCCACGCTTGCACATGGTTCTGTGCTCGCTCGCTTCATAGCTCCACTCGCGCGGACACTGTTCTGTGCGCTCGCTTCACAATTCCACGCGCGCGCTATTTATGGAACTAAATAAACGCCATATGTTTCTTAACGCCCTATCGGAACCCATAAAAGATGCCATCGCGGGTCTCGAACCACAGACTACATTCGGTTCTCTGGTATCCACCGCCATTCGTTTAGACAACCGTTTTAGAGAGAGAGAGAAGGAGAGGGCTTATAAGGGTTTTAGACATCGCTCAGCTCGTTACTCTTCTTTCTCCACACCAGCACCGTCTCACATTCCGTTTTTATCTCCTATTGAGCAGAAGGAGCCCATGCAGGTCGATGGGACCTCCATGCGCGAAACAGGGGACGCTAAGTCCCGTGAATTGCGGTGTAGGTACTGCAAGAGGCAGGGTCATTTAAAGGACTAATGTCCAAAACTTTCGGGAAAAGAGGGGTCTCGTCTAGCGGAACTAGATTTTTTTAGAATTTACCCTGACCCTTCTGCTGGTTTTTCCTACGCTGGAACGACTGCCAGCTCCACTGTAATGCTTTTATTGACTCCGGGCAGTTGAGTGCCTCGTTGATTCTGATTGGGCTAAATCCCACAAGATTCCTACCCACCCTTTCCCTCTTCCTCGCCTGGTTACGGCTCTGGACGGCTGTCCATTTAGCACAGGCACTATCTCCTGGGTTACCTCCGCCATACGCATGCGCATTCCGTATCAGGATCATACGGAGGAGATTCCGTTTTTTTAGTGGAGTCCCCAGCTTATCTGCTGGTTTTGGGTCATTCCTGGCTTACCCGCCATAACCCACATATTAATTGGGGGGGTCCCGGTTCCGTTATTGGTAAGGGGGGTTCCCAATGCAAACGTCACTGTTCTTCCTCCAGTCATTTTCTGTCGGGAAGAGGGGTTGAGGATTATGCCGAATCTGATTCAGAGAGTGATGAGGAGAATTGCTCCATCAAACAGGAGTCCTCTCATGTTTCCTCTGAAAACGGAGAGGAAAGTCTTGCCTGGGATCACTCTGCTGAGCAACCTCCTGCGTGGCAGGAGTTGACGTCCGATTCAGAGATTGATTGGGAGATTCACTCTGTCTCGGACACTGAGGGTGCTGAAGTCGGAGGGGCGCTTGAATTCCAGCTGCCGGCTAATGTCCCCAAACAGTACGCCGAGCTCGTTCCACCTCGCTACCGCCTCACTGACCCTATGACTGTGGCATAGAGCTATTCTCTCTATAGGGTCTCTTTATTCCCTGTCCATTCCAGAGAGCGCAGCTATGTGTGAATACATTGAGGAAGCTTTGGGTAATGGGTTTATTAGACCTTCCACCTCGCCTGCAGGGGCGGTTTTTTTTTTGTTAAAAAGAAAGATGGTCTCAGACCCTGTATCGATTACAGGTCCCTAAATGACATCACAGCGAAGAACAGATACCCCCTTCCCCTTATGAACTCCGCCTTCGAGCGTCTTCAGGGGGCGTCTGTTTTCACAAAGCTAGACCTATGTAGCGCCTATAACCTCGTTCGCATTCACGAGGGCGACGAGTGGAAGACAGCTTTTAACACGCACAGCGGGCACTACGAATAACTCGTCATGCCGTTCGGCTCACTTGCGCCCCCTCTGTCTTCCAGGCGTTAGTTAATGACGTGCTGAGGGAGATGCTGGGGAAATTCGTCTTCGTTTATCTTGACGATATTTGAATATTTTTGCCCGATCTTCCCACACATGTCGGTCACGTTCGTCAGGTCTGTTCTGCTCTTCTCAAGGCCCCATCATTTGTTAAAGCAGAGTAGTGTGTTTTTCACACCGGCTCAGTTTTATTTTTGGGTTTTATCGTTGCGGAGGGTAAGGTACAGATGGAGGTTTCCGCTGTAAAGAACTGGCCCACGCCATCTTCCATAAAACAGGCGCAACGCTTTTTAGGTTTTGCTCATTTTTATTGCAGATTTATTCGCAACTTTAGTGCGGTGGCAGCGCCCATTATTACGCTTACTAAAAATAACCTCATCGGCCAGTTCCAATGGAATTCTAAGGCGGAGGCAGCGTTCACTGAATTAAAAAAGAGATTCACTTCCGAGCCCATTCTAGTTACACCCAACCCCTCCCTTCCCTTTGTGGAAGAGGTGGATGCCTCCGAACTAGGCGCCAGAGCCATTCTGTCCCAACGCTCGCCACTTGACCACAAAATGCACCCCTGTGCGTATTTCTCTTGCGTCCTAACATCGGCGGAGAGGAATTATGATGTAGGGGATCGAGAATTGCTTGCGGTCAAGTTGGCTTTGGAGGAGTGGCGCCATTGGCTCGAAGGAGCGGAACATCCGTTTACAGTATGGATAGACTATAAAAACCTGGAATATGTTCAGCTGGTTAAGAGGCATAATTCACGACAAGCCCGGTGGGTGCTGTTTTTTTTAACGATTCAATTTTATTATTACGTATCGCCCCGGATCTAAGAACGTAAAACCTGACGCCCTTTCGCGGATTTATGACCGCTCTGCGACAGACTCGGTTCCCGAGCCTATTATTGCCACTGACCTCATTGTTGCCCCGGTTATATGGGAAGTTGAGGCAGCGGTACAGAGAGCCTTGCGCTCGGACCCAGGCCCAGGTGGGGCACCGGCTAACTGTCTTTTCATGCCTCTTCGTCTTAGGTCTCGGGTTTTCCAATGGGGCCACGCCTCCCAAATCGCCGGTCAACCCGGTGTTCATCGTACTAGGGACTTTTTATCCCAACATTTCTGGTGGCCCAGTCTTGTAATACAAGGTAGCTACAACACCACAGAGATTTATGTTACACTAGCAGTAATGCAATGTAACAACAGCAAACTTACAGAACATAAGGTTTATGTTCTAATTTTACAGCAAACAATTTTGAATTGTGATGAGAATCACAAATATCAAATATCAGAATGTGAAAGTGTCCGAATGCTGTGTGTTAGACGCATTTTTTGACCTCTGTTTGTTTTAACCTTGTTCCCAGTTCGCCAGTCCAGCCTGCTTATCCGATCTTGCCTGTTCCTGCCCTGTCATCTGTCCTGCCTTCCTGTTACTCGCTTACCCCATATCCTGACCGTCACCCAGTTCCCTAATAAATTCACTCAGTTTTGCCTGAGTTCGCCTCCGAGTTCTGCTTTTCGGTCCATACCAGTTTCTACGATCTCACACATAAATTTATATGCATTGTCATTATTAGTTACTCATAACAAACACAGTACTAAAATAAATGAATACTTTATTATCCCCATGGAGATATTTTTCTAGCAGCATATGACATTCACATTTACAAACAGACATTTATATCAAGAAACATTCATCTACACTTGTCATGGATCAGCCAGCGATAGATCCCAATCTTTAAGTAGTCCTAGCCCCTCAGGAGGCAGCCCTTGCGGCCCAGAGAGAGAGTATTCACGCCCTTCAGGTCTCTCAACAGGCACTGCACGAGCATCTGCGCCTTCAGGCGGTCGCTCTGCGAGATTTGTCTGAGAATCTCCAAACTCAATCTCTCATGGGAGATCCACATCCAGTCGCACAAGCACCAACACATCCCACTCTTCCTCCACCTCCACCTGACGCTAGGGAACCTAAGCTTCAGCTCCCGCTGTATAGTGGGGAGTCGGGGTCTTTAACACAGTGCCTAATTTTTTTTAAGACACAGCCCTCACGTTTCTATTCACAAGAATTCCGGGTAGCCTTCATTCTCTCTCTCCTAACCGGGAATGCTCTTGCATGGGCCGACCTACTTATCAGGGCTAATTCGCCCATCATGAACAACACAGAGAAGCTTATGGCGGAGATGGTGTCAGTTTCCAATCAGGACGTTTCTGGCAAGGAAGCCGCCATGCGTTTGATCCGTCTTCGTCAGGGCACCGACACCGTGGCTGTGCATTAGTGCACTGTTTCTTAACGCCCTATCGGAACCCATAAAAGACGCCATCGCGGGTCTCGAACCACAGACTACATTCGGTGCTCTGGTATCCACCACCATTCGTTTAGACAACCGTTTTAGAGAGAGAGAGAAGGAGAGGGCTTATAAGGGTTTTAGACATCGCTCAGCTCGTTACTCTTCTTTCTCCACACCAGCACCGTCTCACATTCCGTTTTTATCTCCTATTGAGCAGAAGGAGCCCATGCAGGTCGATGGGACCTCCATGCGCGAAACAGGGGACGCTAAGTCCCGTGAATTGCGGTGTAGGTACTGCAAGAGGCAGGGTCATTCAAAGGACTAATGTCCAAAACTTTCGGGAAAAGAGGGGTCTCGTCTAGCGGAACTAGATTTTTTTAGAATTTACCCTCTGACCCTTCTGCTGGTTTTTCCTACGCTGGAACGACTGCCAGCTCCACTGTAATGCTTTTATTGACTCCGGGCAATTGAGTGCCTCGTTGATTCTGATTGGGCTAAATCCCACAAGATTCCTACCCACCCTTTCCCTCTTCCTCGCCTGGTTACGGCTCTGGACGGCCGCCCATTTGGCACAGGCACTATCTCCTGGGTTACCTCTGCCATTCGCATGCGCATTCCGTATCAGGATCATATGGAGGAGATTCCGTTTTTTTTAGTGGAGTCCCCAGCTTATATGCTGGTTTTGGGTCATTCCTGGCTTACCCGCCATAACCCACATATTAATTGGGGGTGGTCCCGGTTCCGTTATTCGTAAGTGGAGTTCCCAATGCAAACGTTACTGTTCTTCCTCCAGTCCTTTTCTGTCGGGAAGAGGGGTTGAGGATGATGCCGAATCTGATTCGCCTTCGAGCGTCTTCAGGGGGCGTCTGTTTTCACAAAGCTAGACCTACGTAACGCCTATAACCTCGTTCGCATTCACGAGGGCGACGAGTGGAAGACAGCTTTTAACACGCACAGCGGGCACTACGAATAACTCGTCATGCCGTTCGGCTCACTTGCGCCCCCTCTGTCTTCCAGGCGTTAGTTAATGACGTGCTGAGGGAGATGCTGGAGAAATTGTTAAAGCAGAGAAGTGCGTTTTTCACACCGGCTCGGTTTTATTTTTGGGTTTTATCGTTGCGGAGGGTAAGGTACAGATGGAGGTTTCCGCTGTAAAGAACTGGCCCACGCCATCTTCCATAAAACAGGCGCAACGCTTTTTAGGTTTTGCTCATTTTTATTGCAGATTTATTCGCAACTTTAGTGCGGTGGCAGCGCCCATTATTGCGCTTACTAAAAATAACCTCATCAGCCAGTTCCAATGGAATTCTAAGGCGGAGGCAGCGTTCACTGAATTAAAAAAGAGATTCACTTCCGAGCCCATTCTAGTTACACCCAACCCCTCCCTTCCCTTTGTGGTAGAGGTGGATGCCTCCGAACTAGGCGCTGGAGCCATTCTGTCCCAACGCTCGCCACTTGACCACAAAATGCACCCCTGTGCGTATTTCTCTTGCGTCCTAACATCGGCGGAGAGGAATTATGATGTAGGGGATCGAGAATTGCTTGCGGTCAAGTTGGCTTTGGAGGAGTGGCGCCATTGGCTCGAAGGAGCGGAACATCCGTTTACAGTATGGATAGACTATAAAAACCTGGAATATGTTCAGCTGGTTAAGAGGCGTAATTCACGACAAGCCCGGTGGGCGCTGTTTTTTTTAACGATTAAATTTCATTATTACGTATCGCCCTGGATCTAAGAATGTAAAACCTGACACCCTTTTGCGGATTTACGACCGCTCTGAGACAGACTCGGTTCCCGAGCCTCTTATCACCACTGACCTCATTGTTGCCCCGGTTATATGGGAAGTTGAGGCAGCGGTGCAGAGAGCCTTGCGCTCTGACCCAGGCGGGGCACCGGCCAACTGTCTTTTCGTGCCTCTTCGTCTTAGGTCTCGGGTTCTCCAATGGGGCCACGCCTCCCAACTCGCCGGTCACCCCGGTGTTCATCGTACTAGGGACTTTTTATCCCGACGTTTCTGGTGGCCCAGTCTTGTAGTACAAGGTAGCTACAGCACCACAGAGATTTATGTTACACTAGCAGTAATGCAATGTAACAACAGCAAACTTACAGAACAAAAGGTTTATGTTCTAATTTTCCAGCAAACAATTTCGAATTGTGATGAGAATAACAAATATCAAATATCAGAATGTGAAAGTGTCCGAATTACAATTACTACTAAATTCCGATTTAATAGTAAAATACAATTAATCAAATTAATAAAAATTACTGTGATGAAGTAATCAATTATTAAAGCATGGTTAATAATACTATTGATAATAGCAGCCGAAGCAGAACAACGCGGCTGGCGTGCCCAGGTGCTCCCGGTCGAGGTCGGGTGTAGAGGTTTTGTTGCAACGTCCACAACCAAGCTTCTTAAGGGGATGGGAGTGCGAGGACAGGCCTTCCGACAAGCCGTCAAATCGATGTCAGAGGCTGCCGAACAAAGCAGCAGATGGCTATGGATCAAGAGAAAGGACCCCAACTGGGCTGCTAAATGACCAACCATGGGGTAAAAGCAGAGGGGGGCACACCTGGGACGCCAGGCGTTGCCATTGAGCCCTTTCGAGGTGTCGTGGGCTTAATTCAATGAAACACCAGTGAAGGAGGGTGCCCACCTGAAGACCCCAGTGAAGCTTTTACCCCTTACCCTTGTCCCACTCAATACTGTTACATAGGTACCGATTATCTAAGGGATTGTAATATCTAGTCCTATAAGCTCAACTGAAAAGCTGGAGAAATCCAGTGACTGCTGTGAAAGTGCAGCTGACAACAAGGGAAAGACCATGTGACGGCTTGGAAAGACAGCTGACAGGAAGGAAAGACCCCAACGGGGCTGTCATGGACTAGCTATCCATGATGGCAGGCTCCGTCGCTTGAAAAGTGAACAAAGGCCACCCCTCATTGCTACGAAAAATCCAAAGAGAAAAACACCCCTAGAGTCTGCGAGAGCGGGGGCGGAAGATGACTCATCGGCTGACAACCTGGTAACTGACCCTGGAATGACCACGACGACGAACCAGATAATTGGCACAAAACAAGTAACACCAGCTGAAGGACAGGAACGCCAAGTATGTAGTTGTGGCTGGTCCAAGGTAACATCTATCAGAGGCCTAAGAATACATCAAGGGCGGATGAAGTGCTTGAAGAACGTGAGGCCGGGACCTCGCATTGATCATTATCTTCTGAGAGAAAGGTCAAGTCAGGCGAGTGAAGCTCAGCGGCAGGATTTAACCCACAGTCCACCGAGCATCAGTACCCCAGTGGCTGAAAGTAATTCAAGCACAACATCAGAGAACTTGGAACCAAGTCAAGTGCAACCTGCTTTGGAGAAGAACATTCAAGGCCACAGACCTCATGTAAAGTGGCCAAAGTCCAGCAGCAAGAAAGAGTGGACAACAGTGGATGCAGACCTGATCAAGATCTTAGACGGAGTCAAAGGAACAGTGGAGAAGAAACTGGGGCAAATTGGCGATCTGATCTACTCCTACGGAGCAGTAAGGTTCGGAACTAAAGAGACGGGAAAGAAGGACATGACATCAACCACCCCTCCCAAGTCCAGAAGGCAGCAAGAAATCCAGCGCCTTGTCAAGCAGAGACGGGACTTGAGGAAGCAGTGGAAGAGAGCCTCAGTGGAGGAAAGAGCGGGAATCGACCTCCTCCAAACAGACTTGAAGGGACGCCTGGGAAGACTGCGGAGAGCTGAAAACCTCAGGACTCGACGCAAGAGGAAGGAAAGGGCGAGAACAACCTTCTACAAGGATCCCTTCAGATTTGTAAAAGGACTCTTCATGAAGGAAAAGAGCGGGTCACTTAAGGTGCCAAAGAGGGAGTTAGAGGACCACCTGAAAACAACTCACACAGACAGCCAAAGATTTGAAAGGAGGGAGATACCACCAGACATGCCACCAATTCCTCAACCAGAACACCAGCTGGACGACAGTCCCCCAAGGTGGAGTGAGGTTGAGGAAGCAGTGAAGAAAGCAAGGGCAGCTTCAGCTCCAGGACCAAATGGAGTTCCATACCGGCTGTATAAAAACTCCCCAAACGTATTACGCTTTCTGTGGAGGCAAATGAAGGTGACGTGGACGAAGCAAACCATCCCAAAAGCATGGCGAAGAGCAGGGGGAGTGGTAATCCCCAAGGAGAAGGATGCCTCAAACATCGATCAATTCCGGCAGATCAATCTGTTGAATGTGGAAGGGAAGGTCTTCTTTAGCATTGTTGCTAAAAGGATGACAACGTACCTGAAGCAAAACAACTTGATTGATACATCAGTGCAGAAAACCGGCATACCTGGTTTCTCAGGATGCTTGGAGCATACAAGCATGATCTGGCACCAAATCCAATCTGCTAAAAGGGAAGGAAGAGACCTGCACGTCATATTCCTGGACCTAGCCAATGCTTTCGGATCCGTCCCCCATTCTCTCATCTGGGCAGCCTTCAACTTCTTCCACATCCCAAGTACCATCATAAACCTGGTGAGAAACTACTTCCGAGATCTGCAATTCTGTATTAAAACCACAGAATACACAACATCATGGCAATCTTTGGAAGTGGGAATAATGGCTGGATGTACCATCTCCCCACTAGCCTTCACCATGGCAATGGAAGTGATCATCCGAGCTTCCAAGTGGGTTGTGGGAGGAGAACGTCTGCAATCTGGACAGCGTTTACCTCCTATTCGTGCCTACATGGACGACATGACCACCTTGACTTCAACTATCGCATGCACCAAACATCTGCTGGGAAAGCTTCAAGCTAACATTACATGGGCACGGATGAAGTTCAAACCCAGCAAATCCAGGAGCATATCCATCGTCAAAGGAAAACTCGTGGACCAGCGGTTCCATATCAAGGATACACCTATTCCTTTGGTGTCGGAGCTGCCAGTGAAGAGCTTGGGGCGCTGGTACAACGCGAGCCTCAAAGACTCAGACCAGGGTGATCAACTGAGGGAAGAAACCATCAAAAGCCTTGTCAGAATAGACAAAACCTTGCTTCCTGGCAAGTTGAAACTGTGGTGCCTGCAGTTTGGGTTGCTCCCCCGCCTGATGTGGCCCCTAACGGTCTACGAGATTCCAATGACCAAAGTCGAGAAGCTGGAGAGGACAGTCAGTTCATATATCAAGAAGTGGCTTGGCCTCCCGCGTTGCCTCAGCAACATCGGCTTGTATGGACACGGTGCACTGGAATTGCCTGTCTCTAGCCTCACAGAGGAGTATAAATGCACCAAAGTGAGGTTGAACATGACCCTGACAGAGTCTCAAGATGGAACGATCCGAGAGGCTGCCCCCAGACTGGCAACTGGGAGGAAGTGGATCCCATCTGAGGCTGTACAGCAAGCAAAATCTGCTCTCAGGCATGGAGACATTATAGGACAGGTGCAGCATGGAAGAGGTGGGTTTGGACTTGGGGCAAGTCGACCCACATGGCACAAGGCAACATCAACCCAGAGGAGAAAGCTGGTGGTTTCTCAGGTGCGGCAACAAGAGGAGGCAGACAGATGCGCAAAGGCAGTCTCGCAGTCCAAACAGGGCCAGTGGACTAGCTGGGAAAACCTGGAGCATCGAAAGCTCACATGGAAGGATCTTTGGGAAATGGAAGGAAGCCAAATCAGCTTCATCATCAGAGCCACCTATGATGTTCTTCCCACGCCCAAGAACCTAAACCAGTGGTTTAGAGAAGATCTTTCTTGTGCACTTTGTCAGACCCCTGCAACACTGAGACACATCCTCACCGGCTGTAAAACCAGTTTGTCCCAAGGCCGCTATACCTGGAGGCACAACCAGGTCCTAAGACAACTGGCGATCACTCTGGAAGGATGGAGGACTACCAACAACGCCCTCCCTCCCCCAATGCCTCGGCACTCAAAGACCATCCCCTTTCTAAGAACAGGACAACTCCCAGCAAAGCCATCTGCAAGAGAGGAAGCAACCCTCCTAGACACTGCCCGGGACTGGAGAATGCAGGTTGACTTAGACCAGAGACTAATTTTTCCGCCTGAGGTTATTACAACTAACCTCAGGCCGGACCTGGTCTTGTGGTCAACCTCCCAGAAGTTGCTGTTCATTGTGGAACTAACTGTACCATGGGAGGCGGCAGTCGGTGAAGCATATGAACGTAAACGACTGAAGTACTCCGACATAGCAGCCGAAGCAGAACAACGCGGCTGGCGTGCCCAGGTGCTCCCGGTCGAGGTCGGGTGTAGAGGTTTTGTTGCAACGTCCACAACCAAGCTTCTTAAGGGGATGGGAGTGCGAGGACAGGCCTTCCGACAAGCCGTCAAATCGATGTCAGAGGCTGCCGAACAAAGCAGCAGATGGCTATGGATCAAGAGAAAGGACCCCAACTGGGCTGCTAAATGACCAACCATGGGGTAAAAGCAGAGGGGGGCACACCTGGGACGCCAGGCGTTGCCATTGAGCCCTTTCGAGGTGTCGTGGGCTTAATTCAATGAAACACCAGTGAAGGAGGGTGCCCACCTGAAGACCCCAGTGAAGCTTTTACCCCTTACCCTTGTCCCACTCAATACTGTTACATAGGTACCGATTATCTAAGGGATTGTAATATCTAGTCCTATAAGCTCAACCAGAAGGTGAACCAGACCACAGCGCCAAATGCAGGTGCAATAACACAACTGTACACTAGGGGGCAGTGTATTGGGAGAAAGCTGAGCACGCTAGTCTCGCAAAGGCCAGACTTTGTGGTAAACACAAAAAGTCTGGTCTATACACTTGCCTAACGCGGTAAAGAGCCACCCATTTTGACAAGTTGGTGCCTTTGATTGACATGCATTATAACCAACCACAGTCTATAGTCGATTCAGAAAGAGCGCTACAAGAAGAACAGACCAGCGTTAAACAAATGTGATTTACACAAATGGCCCAACGATCTCCAGTAAAACAGTCCATCACACCGAATAAATGTCGTGAACTTCAAAAACTTTCTTCAATCCAGCGTTAAGCTCTTAGTCTTGGTCCGAAACACTCTTGATGGATTCCCAGTATTCGCTAGCTACCGATTAGTTAGCAGAACTTGTTTCCCGGCGGACTGATAAAACCCAATGCACCACGTCGTACCGGAAATATGCACACACTCCTGTGATTGACAGTGCTGCTAGCCAATGAGTGCTGACTGTCAGTTTTCCACAGTCCTACCCATCTTATCCAAGCCTATGCATCAGACGCTGCATACGAAGCTGCTGAGGCTGAGACTATGGGCAGATATAGACTTTCAGATAAGCTACATCTGGTGGTCGTTTGGGGAATTGCATTTACGTTTATCTAGCTGAGAATGGAGAACGTATACTCTGAAATGAGTTTTGATATCACTAGAACACAAATTTTGAGTAAAATACCAATCATCCTCACAGGGCACCAATTATTTACGGAATACATATAAATTTGTAACAGTAGAGATTATTCCTAAATCATTCCTCGTACGGGGCTCCATAAATGTAAGTAATATACACTGCTCAAAGAAATTAAGGGAACACTTAATTACCAGAATTGGCAGGATCGCCATTGGCGCCCCGTTCCCTTCACAGATGAGAGCAGGTTCACACTGAGCACATGTGACAGACTTGAAAGAGTCTGGAGACGCCGTGGCGAATGTTATGCTGCCTGTAACATCATCCAGCATGACCGTTTTGGTTTAAGTAACTTGGTGTTATACTGTGATGTTTAGTGTTCCCTTGAGCTGTGTATATAAATCCTCACACCAGAGCACCATAAATGTAGGGAATATGCCTCTATAGAGTACTCAAGTGACTACGTCACACTGGTTTCGGAAGTAAATTCCCCATTCATTTAGAGCATAGACATTAGCTAAAACTTACTTTTAAACCATTATGTTTTACCATCAATTTCTTGGATTGTTCAATATAATGCCCGTTCGCTTTTCTGGACCAGCTTCAAGTATATTTTATGTTTTAGTATTTTTTTGTGAATATACCAGCGGTGGTACTGTTTAAAAACTTGACGTCCAATAATTCCCTCCAGATGAGCAGCATTGTCTCCAAACGTTGTCATATAACATTAGCCCGCAGTAGCATACAGCATTAGCCCGCAGTAGCATACAGCTCCGTTTTTAAACACTTTTCCCAATATTAGCTAGCTAGCTTGAAGGACTAAAAGCTAGAATTGCTTTATGTGGTTAACCATAGCGTAGTTTCTGACCTTGTCGGGTGGGCTTCTCAACTTAGCAAGCTAACGTTAGCTCGTCTTCAGCGGCAGTGATATCTTATTGGTCGATAACCACCCGTGCATTGCAGTACTGGATATGTAGTCTGTTAACGTAGACTACAAGTCAAACTACAATCATTAATCCATTACTTTAAAAAATAAAAATTGGAACATGTGACATATGGTCTATATCCTTATACCACACAGGCTAATCCAGGAATGTTTCGGCTCATTCTATAAATCAGATTTCAAGAAATAGTCAATAGTCTCCGAAGCCCGTTCTATCTGTCATAGGCATAGGCTTCGTAATACACAACACAATACTTTTGACCCTATTTTGATTCCATAATCGGGCCGTTAGCAGCTCAACGTAACGCTTTGACTGACAGGCAGACGGTTAGTTATTGGCTGCGATTGAAAGAAGGGCATGGCAAAGACCTAATTTCGATATGAAAGGATTTATAACAATTTATATCTTTTTTTTATTTAAAAATTTGTTTCTGATTTTTTCCCCATTTTCGCCCAATTTAGTAGCCAATTGAACCCCTATTCTACTTCAATTCCCCCCGTGTAGCAACCGCTAGAGAACCACCGCTATACAACCCCGTCAGCCGGTAGTAGGAAAGAGGCCGCCACGTCCTCTACAGGGCGCGACTCCCCAAGCTCCTGACCGTGATTCCAACTCGCCCGGGGCCTTATTTTGCGTAGCGATTCTCATCCGAGCCCTCCCCCCACCCGGAAGCAGCCGCCAATTGCTGCTCCCACAGGGCGCTGGCCATGCTCGGAAAATGGCAGGACCGGGGCGCGAACCCCGATCCTCGGAGTACAACTGCGCTGACTGAAAGTCAGCGCCTTTTACCGCTGTACCACCGCAGCGGCATAACAATTTATATCTTATTTTAAACCGGCACAGTAATCTTATGAATTGAATTGAAATTATTTTTTAAAATAAATAATAAATAAATAAAAATATATATATATTTTTTTTTTTGCATTTTCCTCTCCCTTCCAATTGGCCCCCCTGGCGGCCCCCACTTTGAAAACCCCTGGTATAGAGGTTGTGCAGGTGATCACGTGACATGTATGTGCTGACATACCGGACGGCATAAACTGCACATCAATAGTTATCTCAACGGTCACAATGGTGATTTCGTGCTCTGCATTTTGATGCTCAAACAGATGTTTCAGCCATTAATGTAGCCTATCTTGAAAAGAGAGAACTACGAATTAGCCTAGACTGCTTACTAGTAAGTTGTATAGGTTATTAGACCAATTGCTTCTACAAGCATTATATCTAATAACTTAACCAGTGTCAGAAAGCTGGTCATTATTTATGTGAATTGTATACGCCTTAAATGCTTTTCCTGTATAAAATGACAGCCTGTTCACAAGGTAGTCATACAGGACCCATGTCAGGCAAGTCAGCAGCCTTACAAATGTCACATTGACTTGAAAAATGTGCAAATTGTACGAGCTGACAGTGACATCAATTAAAGTAGCTCTTTCCACGTAGCGAGACTTCTCAGCGGGATTCATATGTTGAACATTTTCTGATAGGTAACGTTAACTAATGCTAACCATTACTGTGTGTGGATACACTTCCGCCGCCCTGTGTGTTGTTCGAATCGTTTGTGTAACGTGACTGACTGCACGACCTCTATATTCTTACATGTGGAGTATTACTCATGCAAGGTGTTTACATATACATTTGGTAGCAGTGGAGATAGACAAATAAAACATGTCCGTCTTACCAGTCTTCACCCGGGCCCCAATAAATGTAAGGAATAGATATAAATAAACTCTTACACGGGATGCCAGAAATATAGGCGATAACTATGGAATATGAGGTTTACCCTTATTGGCGCCGGTGTTCTGTCGATTTGTTCTACCTTGTCGAAATACCCTACCGGTCGCGTCATGCAGTTATCTATCGATCTTTGCTACCCTATCCGAAGATACTACCACAAGTAAATTGTGATTCTTTAGTAAAAGAAAGGTTGAATTAACATCACAAATGGTATGAAAGTTTGATTCAAATACAGTAACTATGGAAAAAATGCAATACTAAACTTAGGTCAAAAAATCGAGGTAGCATGAATTTATGTGCGTGCCGTTAAACACAAAAAAAATTCTGCAAATGTGATTTGCACATGCGCAATACCTCTTGGTAGGACAACTCGATGAATCGACAGAACACCGGCATCCTAGTCACTAGGCATTTGCGTGAAGGAGTTAAAAAGAAAAATTACTACACTATAGGGTATGTATACAATTGTCTGCATCCAGTACTTTGGGTCTGTGAAAAGCACAGTATGAATAAAATGCATTTTTATTATTATGCATTTACTTATTTATTTGGAATATTTGGATTTAAATAGAAACCTCTGTGGTCCCTACAGAGCCTAGCCATTCTTGTGGTCACAAAATTCTGTTCACAAATAACATTTGCTATTTGACATGTTAAGAAAATTAGTGGTATTACTTATGTGGCGTCATCTGACCCACAAACATACAGTAGGCTACATTAATGGAGCAAACATGTCTGGATCAGACCTGTTTCAAGTACAGATACAAATCAAATACTTTGTATTTGTAAATACATTAAATACTATTTGAAGTATTTTCAAATACATTTGCCCAAACAAATTATTTATATTTGAAAATAAAAATTGAGATTCAAATACTACATTTTTGGATGATTTCAAATTCAAAACAAATACAATTTCAGTATATTCAAATTTGCAAATGCTTAATTTAAATATCTTTCAAATAATATTTCAAATGTCAAAATGTTTTTTTGGAGAGTACCAACCCTTTTGAAAGCCCACTGACTACGATTAAGATTAACCCCGCTTGTTTCTTTCAAGAAAACAGTTTTTGTTTAACATTTGACAATATTGACCCCTGATAGCCTGTATTTCCATTGCCGGGTCAAACAGTATCTATGTGATCTAAACGGTATCTATGTGATTTTCATGTTCATTAGCCCAATTAAGCTAAGCAGAAAAGTTTCATGCTGAAACAAAACTGAAGCATTATTTAAATTTATTTTTGAACATAACAGGAGGGTTAACTTGCCATCAGTTACCATTTGTTGCTAGCTAACATTACCAGTCACTGATCATATCACGTTTATGTATGTTCTGTTCATTTGATTTTGTAACTTGACACTCCAAGACAACAATTAGGCAACCAATGTTTTATCCATTAATGTTGTGTCAAGAGATTTACATGCCTATGTATAATTATATATTTTGTGTATCTTTCTTTGTAGAGGAAGCACCCAACCCTTCTTGTGCCTTCATCACCAACGGTGCTAAAAAGAAAATGATATGATGCTGCAAATCCTCGTCAATTACACAGTACAAACCGTCTGGCCAAAGTCATTGCAGAAAATATGTTGCCTTTAAGTCTCTTGGAAAGTGCATCATTGAAGAATTTCTGCGAAGGAGAGTAGCATGATTTATCATCTACAGAGAGCAACAACAGTCTGCCTCACTCTAGATCTCTGGTCTAGTCGTCACATGAAGTCTTTACTCGGAGTGACAGGGCATTATCTTCTAGACCAGGGGTCCTCAATCTTATCCAGAAAGGGCCGGTGTGGGTGCAGGTTTTTGTTCCAACCAAGCAGTTACACACCTGATTCTACTAATCAACCACAAGAGACTTTGCTAAAGACCTTGATGAGTAGAATCAGGTGTGTTACTGCTTGGTTGGAACAAAAGCCTGCAGCCACACCGGCCCTAACTGGATAAGATTGAGGACCCCTGTTCTAGACTGAGATCTTCATAGTGTGATGCTTCAATGCAAGCGATTCATAGGGAGCCACACAGGAGAACACATTGCAAGCGCATATGTAGAAATCGTGGCGCACTATAAGATTTTAGACACAGTCAATACAGTGGTTACTGACAATGCAAGCAACATGGTTGCTGCCTTTGTTTAGTTTGATGAAGACCATGTCATGTATCATGCCTTCCTTTCCTTATCTCCGCGTTTTTTATTCTTTTTGTCTTTTACCGGTAATCTATCGGATTTTTCTGTGTTCCGCTACGGGTTTTGCTTTCGCCTCAGTGATTAGTGAGTTCACCTGTCCTGCATTTCCGCTCACTACTTATACCCCGCTTCTTCCTTTTCTCGTTGCTTCCATGTTATTTCACGTAACATTCTAGCCGGTAAAAGGTATAGGAAGTTGTGCTGCTATCGACCGCTTTGCTTCTCAACGCGGGACTTGTTAGCAGTACAATTTAGCAAAAGTAAAGTGTGCTTTTTCGCTCTTATTTCAGAGCAGAGGTTTTCGTTTCTTTGTTTTCCACTCAAACCTACGAGTGCTCTCACCCTAAGTTTTAGGGGTCTTTTGGTTTTTCTCCTTTATTTCTTTTTGTGATATTCTGTACTGGTGTCTGTTATATTATTGTTCATCATTGCATTCCCCTATGTTCGTGGGTTGTCCGAGTCGCATTCGTTTGTTTGTTTATCCTGTCTCGTGTATGCACTGTTTAGGTGACTTCGGGATTTTCCGAGGGTTTCGTTTTCTGCGACTTCCTGGTTTACCTTACGTGTAATTGTATGGATTACTAACTCGTGCTAACAATCACTCGGGTGGTTTATTAGTTAAATGCACTTACTAAACCAATTAACATAAATGTATACTAACAACTAACGGTCTGTCTTATAGTTAGGTACTAACAGATTAACCAGTTTTCCGCAATCTCTGTAATTCGCCCCAGCTGTTTGTATGTAGTTTTCACCTCTCGTGATTACTGAGCACACTCCGCTCCTCTTCGAGCCCGTTGTTTGTTATGCATGTTTCCGAGTCCCTTCCATGTCTTTGTTATGTTTCCGTGATTGTATCATTGCTACCTCATGTGTTAACCTCACGTAGTTTGTTCCCCTCCCTTTCCTATACGTATATAAGACCCACAAATCTGTTTGTTCCCTGTCAGAACGTACCCTTTATTTCCTGAGCCTGAGATTGAGAAAGCCAGCGACTTATTGATTACCTGAGACACCCTTTCCGTACGACCCGAGTTAGCCTAGCGATTTTGTTTGTTTGCCATTTGGTTTCGACTTCTGATTGTTTTTTTACTTTGCCTTTGCCTGCCGTTTTTTGTACCTCTGCCTTTGATTCCCGGTTCTTCGACTTTTTGATCCCTGACTACTCTTATTGCATTCCGTTTTTGTACTGTCTCTATTCTGATATCCTGGCTTTTTGACCTCACCCTTTGAAATAAACCTCGTTCTTGCTACTTCCTTGTCTGCTATTGGGTCTCTGTGTCTGAAACGTAACTGTGGCGAAGTGTGCTACTCGTGCACGGTAAAAGAAAGCACAGACACTTTAATTCCGGTACCTGTGTGTTTTATTTCTCAAAACCACACACATACATTTGGTTTCCTTCTCTCTCTGTCTCGTACTCTTCTGCCCCGGCCCTTTTGAAGACCTCAGGCTCACTGTTGAACAATCAAGGCAATTGGTTAATTGACAATAACAATCCTATAATCAATCGTCCCCAATTGCCCGATTGCCAACAGCTGTGCCGGTTCCCTAAACCACCCGCGTTCACTCTCTCTCTTGCTAGCTGCGCCTAAAACCACGCCCCCCTACCACAGTAACACTTTTTGTTCGCTCCACAAACGGGAGTTAGATAAGTGTGACTGCTTATTTCTTTTGTTTTGCTCGGATATCGAGTTCCTCATTTTTATCGCGAGGTTATTTGTGTTCTCTTTATTTTCCCCCCTCCAATACGGATTATTGTCTGTTTCATTTGAACACTTTAAGATTCTTCATCTATCTCATCTGGACCTCCAATATTTCCTCCGTGTCTCTGGCATAGAGATCCCCAACAGACCATGATGGTGGTGGTGGTGATGATGGTGACAACGCATGCACGCTTCAGCTCACTATCAAAGACGGCCTAAAATCCACTGATTACCTCAAGGCCATTGCAAAAGCATTAACCATTGTCACTCACAGTCGCAAGTCTACTGCCGCACAGGACATCTTGGAGAAAGAAAACCGATTGCAGCCTGCCACTGTCACAAGGTGGAACTCAAAATGCTACATTCTGTTCCTAATGTTGATGAAACAAAGTTGGATCGGTTGCCAGTGACTAAGCTATCCATCCATGAGAGGAATGTTCTTTGTGATGCTGTTGCTGTTGCTGTCCTTACCCCCTTCAAGGTAGCCACAGACTGTGTACAAGGTTCCAACATTGTTACAGCCAGCTACATTATTCCATGCATCAGGGGACTGTCCAGCCATCTGAATCACTTCGCCTGCAAGTACAGCGGTAAACTCATCAAAAGTCTGAGGGCAGTGATTGACAAGAGGATTACCATCTAAGAAGAAAATCCAACATACCAAATGGCCTCAGTACTTGACCCACGTTTCAAACTAGCGTGGTGTACTACCACTGAGAGGGCAACACTCACAGCTGATCTTCAGCATCTTGCGGCCAAGTTCACCATCACAGTTGCTGAGCAAAGTGAACCTCCAGCGAAGACTGGAATGGAGATGCTATTTAATTTTATGGACCAACCAAACCCGAAACAATCTGGAAGGGATGCTATCATCCAAAAGGAAATATCTCCTAATCCCACGTCTACACCCAACATCAGATCCTCTGCAGTTCTAGCCAAAGTACTAGCCAGCACTTGCCAAAGTTGCTGCAGACTACCTGCATGTTCCTGCATCGTCTGCAGCTGTGGAACGTGTATTCAGCATCAGTGGCCGCATCTTTCGACCAGACCGCTGCTCACTTAGTGATCAACTGTTTGAGGCGCTTATGTTTCTGAAATGCAAAAAGGCTCATGTATGATAAATATCAGTATCTGTTCTGAATAAAACATACATTGAGAACTATACATTATCTTTGTGTGTTTTTTCTTTTAGATACACAGCTTTCCATCTTCTGTCATGCTAACATTTTGGTGAATACAGCTTCTGATTGATTTACCCAGAGTTAGGAAGGAAGGTCAATACTGTTCAGTACAAACATAGCATGCTAGTTAGCGTTAGCAACAACACTGCTTGTATAATAAATATGACAAAAATAGATTCACAAGATTAAAAGAGTAATGAACCTAGTAATTAAGGTTTATTTCCTATACAATAGAGGTAATCTTCAGGTATCCCCCTGCTTTCAGTCTTTGTGCTAAAACTAACATGCTGTTTTATACTGAACACATCAAGGTGATAATGGTATCAATATTCTTGTCTAACTCTGGGCCAAAATGTTTGGAGTGTTCCATTAAACAATAAGGACATGTTTAATCGGTTAATCTTGATTATTTGAAACTGAGAAAATGTGAAAAAGTGTTGCTGAAAAGTTTTAAAGGCACTATAACTACTGTGGACATATTTGTTGGGCATAAAAGGGTTAAAGGCACTGAGTATTTGCAAAACATCCAAATAAATCAAATACTAAGTAATTGTACTAACCTTGTTTAAAGTATTTGGTATTTGATTTCTTCCAAATACCTTAAATAATTTCAATAGTTGTATTTTGAAACACAATGAGTAATAAAATACTTTTTTCAATTACATTTTTGTCTCCAAAAAATTCTAACACAAATATTTAAAAGCCTTGAAATACGTATTTGACACAGGTCTGGTCTGGATAGGTTTGTAAAAATGCAATATGTAGGCTATTTTTTTATTCAGCCCCCTCTATTGCAGTTGTTGCTCCCTCAAGGCACTTGCCTTACTCAGATATGGCAGGACCGGGGATTGAACACCCCGATTTTATTTTAATTTTATTTGACCTTTATTTAACCAGATGAATCAGTTGAGAACCAGTTCTCATTTACAATGATGATCTGGCCAAGAGGCCCCGGCAGAGAAACAATCACATGCAGATACACAGCATCACTACAACATAGGCAATACATACAATACATGCGAATGGCAAAGACCCGATCCTCAGTACGCAACCGCACAAACTGAAAGATTGCGCCTTTGACCGCTGCACCAGGCTGTATTGAACTCTATGGAAAAATAAGTCAGGAGAAACAACCCTTAACGTGATCCATCTACTGCATATCAGGCAGAATATTGGTGGTGTGAGGCTCCTTTGATACCTCAGACCCTTGATGACTTACAGCCGTTTAGCCAACCATGGGTTCTATACTATTCCCGTGTAATTTCCTGCTTAATCTAGTCCCACCCCCCAATTCCCATAGAGATCCATTCAAATGCGGAGGTTCTAGTATAGCCTGTAAGAGTACCTGAAAATAAGATATCAAGAGTCTTTTGATATCCTTTTATACTCATTCATGATAGCATCACCTGTTTACCTGTGGAATGTTCAAATGGGTGTTTTTTGGAACATGTTGCAAGCATCAAATTCAGAATTAGTGGATATTTACAAAAATCAATAAATTTGATAAAGTAAAACATTAAATATATTTTCTTTGTACTGTTTTCCATTAAATATATGTAAAAGAGAATTTACAAATCACTGCATTCTGCTTTTATGTGCATTTTACATACTGTCCCAACTTTTTTGGAATTGGGGTTTGATAAGATCTGAGCCATGCAATAATAATAATCTTTTAAAACACTGTCAGCCTTGGGTACAGAACACATACAAGTGGGATGGAAGAAGAAACAATGTTCTTGGAGGTGGTTGTATTTTCATTCAGGCTAAATGTTTATATTCTTTCTTTGTATTACCACAAACACAGCTGGATGGAATATCCCCCCACTG
This sequence comes from Ilyophis sp. 1 JC-2022, assembly GCA_022702515.1. Lineage (NCBI taxonomy): Eukaryota > Metazoa > Chordata > Actinopteri > Anguilliformes > Synaphobranchidae > Ilyophis > Ilyophis sp. 1 JC-2022. Next base: position 71,678,673 of record CM040397.1, on the reverse strand, counting down.
TTTCCTTGCGTATGTCATTAATTCTCCTGAAATCATTATTCCACAGCAACACATCACTTTGACCCAGATAATGTGACCCAAGTCTTGGCTTGAATAAAGCTGACACAAATGAAATAGCACTACTTGGAAGATACCACATAGGCTATTAAATAAGGAGTCTTACCAAATGGTAATATAGTGTCTGTCCAACACTTGTATCCTAAATTATTGCATCAAATTGCTGCTGTGGATTTATCGCTGGATTAAAGGATTTATACTACTGCTACTCCTAAAAATGTTGGCTTATAGAAACTTTCACAATCCAGAAGTCCGTGATTGTTCCAGATGGGCCGCCATCTATCAACAAAGTGGTGTCTTCCGCATCTTCCACCTTGGCTTAAAATTGGTGCACAAGTGAGGGGTTAGATTGTGGGGAATGCATTACATATGTTTTAGGATTAAGGGCCATGCAATCTTAAAAAATACTCCTTTCAATAAATCTCTTTGCTTAAGTCTTCTGCCAAGCACATCAGAAGACCGTTCTAATAAATTATACATTTTTCCATCCAGTTGTATTGTTCTGTGCCCCCATATTCCTATTCCAAAGGCTCAGTCCCTCCATTATTTTTTCCCCCCAGGTTTATTTGTATTAATCTCCCATGGCTGCCGATTTGAGTGGAATAAGAAAGGCCATTTAATGGCTCCACATCAGACTGCTGGTAAAACAAACAATGATCAATCAGGATGTGTCCCTCCTTCTGGCTTTCAAGACTTCAATGGTTTCAAGATGGTATTCTCTGAGGATGGTGACATAATTGGTAAAATAATTTTACAACAGATTTTTAATGTCGATGCTGAGGAAAGAAATGACAGGTTAAAATTGTGCCTTTCTGCCAATGGTCAGCAATAAGAGACCAAAAAAAAAGAAAAAGAGAAAATTCCATATCTGCTTCTTTCAGGTTAAAAAGAAAATATTTTGCCTATGAATTATGTTTTTTTGCTTATGTGGATTCTGTTTAAGAACATTAATCATCCTGAACAAATAAGAATAGACTGAAATTGCTAACATCTGGTACCACAAATGGAATAACCACTACCATAGTATACATATAGTGCACTGTATATTTTTAAAAGGGCAGCACTGAAAAGATAATTCTGCTGGAACCAGCAAAAACACAGTGTAATGCAATTTTAACAGTACCAGTCAATCAAAAAAGATTGTGTGCAAATATTAAACAAACTCTGAGATCATCTCATTTCTCAAATAATCTTACTGTGATTAAAACAACATTCCAAGAGCCCAGTCCTCTGAAATGGGTTTTTCTTCTTCAGGAATAATTTCTAATAATACTTGTGAGCCCTTTTGGTTATGTTAAATAAATAAATACCATCACTGCTATCATCGCAAAGTCTGCAGCTAATAGTTTACTCAATCGACCCACTGAATTTAAGGCAAAAGGTACTTAGTACGTTTTTTAAAAACCCACAGAGGCATGCAACACACAAGGCAACAGGCAAGGCAATGGATGTAACCTGCTTCTTTCAAAAACACCTGATTATTAACCCATAGGCCATGGCTAATTAACTTACCAAGTATCCAATTGAACAATCAAGACATCACAAACAAAAGCCAGTTTCACACCACTGAAAAATGGAATGCTGCCGTATTAACATTTCTGGCAGTGCTAGTGGCTTCTCTTTCTCACAGCCAAGGACTATTATTTTATCGGGTGATAGAATTCTGGAGCCATACCGCAGTGGTGCTAGTGAGCAACGGCACAATGGCGGCTCCCAGCCCAACCAGGAAGTGAGCTTGAAAACGAAAGCCCAGTCTTAGCCCCTTGGTCTGAACAAGCAAAATTGTTGTCTGAAGAAGCGATTAAATACTATAAAATAGCTAACGATGGGAGTAGGTGATGTGCATTGCTAAGATGTTTACTGTGCTGGATTTTCAGTGGTTTAGCTGGCACATAACCTATTGACCCCCCCCTCCCATCCCCCTGTCAAGAAGGTCTATCTCAGGCATTTGGATTTCGAAAACCTGAGCTCTAGGATTATAACGCAAAGGCACCAGCTTTGATAAAAGTAAAATTAAATGAATTCACAGCTGTCCAGCTGTTTCAACAGGTAATATGTCAATAACTTAACCTATGCCTGCTACCCAGGATGAGGCTGTGTGCTGCTATGGGCTGCTGAGAACTTACATTGTGTGTAACAGGATTCCTTAGAACACATCAGGTAATTGTTGACTTTCCTCTTTAAAGGGGTAATAAACACTAAATCGAATATTTTCAGTTATAAAGCCGAGTATCTTGTCTCAATTTCATAAATCACATACTGGTATATCCTATTGTTTAAACTAAAATGTAATTAAGCTGTGCCCACCGCATTTTGTGTAAAAAAAAAGGCATTCGCTAAAATCCAAACCGAACCGTTTTGTTTGAGCCATGCCCCTATATGTGACGTAAAAGGTAAAAACGTGTTACCGAATGGATCTATCGCCCCTCCCCCCAACTGTAACTCCTCCCTCCTCCCCCCTCCCATTTGTGTTCTCTCACTCAAGCCCAATTTGCGTGTTTTGAAATTGTGATGTGGGCGGAGACAGAACAAAAGCCAGAGTTTATTACCCCTTTAAGGTGTTCTTAAGGATGGTTTGCTTTGAACAGTGTCTCATTGTCTGGTCTTAGCATTTTATTTTATTCTGACAAATTAGTTGAATACATTTTTTTTGATGGTTGGACAGGAAGCAGATTGAGTAATTCCCCTGGGGGAGTCATGGCCTCAGACTACCCAGGATGATTTTTCAGGCTCCCAGATTACCCAGGCTGACGTTTCATCTTGCCTACCTTTCAGCTGTGCAGGGTGTGTGTTTTTTTTCAAGGTGGAGTGAGTTGTTGTTTTCACTATGGTGCAAGTATGTTTGTTCAATGTGGAGTGTGTGTGTGTGCATGTGTTTTTACTGTAGAATGTATACCACACAGTGCATTTTCATTGTTCATTGAGTGTATATGCTTCCGCAGTAGCATGTGTTTCACAGAAGGTTTACGGTTTATTTATTTTGTTGGTGCTGACCCATTTAGAAGCCCTCGGATAAAGGGATTTCTCTGGATGAGAATGAAATTTGGCTGAAGGTTACATTGCTGCTTTTTGACATTTTTGTACAACTTCCATGTGATAATATGATATGTTCTGATCAGTCACATGGAAGCTGCAGGGGCCTTGCAGCTGATTGGCTGTCTTAGTAACACCCAATAGATAACAGTGATTACTTTTTTTCCCTGGAAGCATTTCAGACGACCTCTGAAGTTTGGATGTTTACTAATAATAATAATATCTTTATTTGTATAGCACTTTTTGAGCATATACAGCAGTGCTTTACAGAAATATAAAAAATAACAAACATTTAGGAAAAGAAACACAGTGAAAAATAAGAACACAAAAATATATATAAGTACAAAATAAAATAATAATTAGGCATTCATGAAAGCAACACCATATAATGAATGAGTTTTAAGATTCAGCAGATAGCATAGCAGGCAGGCTGTTCCGCAGTCTAGGGGCCTAACAGAGAAGGCCTTTGGTTCTTAGTCTAGATTCTGGAACAGCCAGCAGTGCCTGAGCAGATGACCTCAGAGGTCTCAGTGGCTGGTAGGAAACTAACAGTTCAGTAATGTATTTGGGTGCCATACAAAGCTTTAGAAGTAATCAGTAAAATGTTTAAATCAACTCAACAAAAATCAGTGGAAGGCAGTGCAGCGAAGCCAAAACTGGGGTAATGTGTGACAATTTTTTGTACAATTTGAAGATGTGCTAGGGATTTGTGACTAAGACACGTATACAAAGCCTTACAGTTACCTAATCTATAAGAAATAAAAGCATATACAACTTTCTCAGTGTCTTCAAAAGATAGGGCAGATCTTACTTTTGCAATATTTCGGAGTTGGTGATTCCCAACACTGGATGAGTTTATTTGTGTGTTCAAAACTGAGGTTTGAATAGAAAATTACTCTTAGATTTCTTGATGCAGATTTTACATTTTAAAAAAAGGATCCAAGGGACAATCGGAGTTGACTAGTGATAAACTCAGGGCCAATAACTAGGACCTCTGTCTTGTCTGAGTTTAACTGGAGAAAATTATCCAGTTTTGCACATCTGCAAAGCATAATTAAAGAAAAAAAGACGAAAATAAAGGCAATACGCCACATGGTGGCAATGATCCTTATTGCATTTGATAATTATTGTTGCAGTAGCCCAGCCCTTACGTCACAGGCATCAATAAATCTCCTGTGATAGAGCAACAGCATGACCGCCAACCGCATTGTGCAGGTGACCGTGATGCAAAAGAGAAAAGTGAAATTGGCCACCGTGGACGCCATCCAAGGTGACACCAAGGCGGGTTTTTCTGTAAATCAAAACCAGTTGTTTTTTCCATGAAAGTATATATTTAGGTGTTAGCAGGTCAATTACATAAACCCTGCCACATATACTTGGATGGGCTCATCGAAGTGTGTGAGTGAGACAAATCCAGATGTCAGAAGTGAGGAACTTGGCACCAGCATGTGCTGTGTCTTTCTTCACCATCAAAGGTTTAATTTATACTGCCATGGCTTCCTGGAAATCACTGTTACATATAACTGCATACCCTGGTAACAAGGGGAAAACTGGGTCTGTTTTATAGATTTTTTCTTCTTCAAGTTGGGTTATTGGTATTCACGTTGAGAGTAACTACGTTTTATCCAAGCAATGGGGTAACACCTTATGTAAAAAGGAACACGTTGTTCATCAGACCAAATATAAAAAATTTAAAGGCAGTCAACTTGGTGTATGTAAACTTCTGACTCACTGGAATTGTGATATAGTGAAATAATCTGTCTGTAAACAATTGTTGGAAAAATTACTTGTGTCATGCACAAAGTAGATGTTCTAACTGACTTGCCAACACTATAGTTTGCTAACATGAAATCTGTGGAGTGGTTAAAAATGAGTTTTAATGACTTCAACCTAAGCGTAAACTTCTGACTTCAACTGTATATTATTATTCCCTGTTTCGTGTTGTTGTAATATACTTGACAGACTTTGCCAGTTATTGCATCCCTTAACTGAACGGCTGCCATGTACATTGGCTCCACCGAAAAGTTTATATGCAAAGCAATATACTCTGTTTGTTTTGTGATAAAACATCAGCGAGTCACGTTCAACTCGTTCCCCATTTGCTAGCCTCCTATAGCAGTAGGCTTTTGAAAATCATCTCTTCCTGTCCTCTGTTCGTGGGAATGGACCCTCAGGGCATTTCGGAGGACCATTGTCGGTCATCATTATACGGTATGAATTTGTTACTTGACCGGGGCAAGGCCAGTTTGAGGGATCGGAGTCATGAGAATGATCAGGCAATCCCCCTGCACTCGCTCCAACCTCGCTGCCCTGCTGTAGGCCTACCTCGCAATCATCACTGGTGGGCGCTTTTGTAGTATTAATGGCCTGCTGTCCCACCTCACTGGGTGTACCTTGCCTGCTACTGTTAGCTTCCCTGTTGTCGCTGGTTGTAGCTTGCTGCTTCTTCTCACTGGCATCGTTGGTTGGAGCTTGCTGCCTGTTGTCCCGTCTCACTGTCATTGCTGGTTGCAGCTTGCTGCCTGCTAGCCTGTTGTCCCGTCTCACTGTCATTGCTGGTTGTAGCTTGCTGCCTGCTAGCCTGTTGTCTCGTCTCACTGTCATTGCTGGTTGTAGCTTGCTGCCTGCTAGTCTTGTCCCATCTCACTGTCATTGCTGGTTGCAGCTTGCTGCCTGCTAGCCTGTTGTCCCGTCTCACTGTCATTTCTGGTTGTAGCTTGCTGCCTGCTAGCCTGTTGTCTCGTCTCACTGTCATTGCTGGTTGTAGCTCGCTGCCTGCTAGTCTTGTCCCGTCTCACTGTCATTGCTGGTTGCAGCTTGCTGCCTGCTAGCCTGTTGTCCCGTCTCACTGTCATTGCTGGTTGTAGCTTGCTGCCTGCTAGTCTTGTCCCATCTCACTGTCATTGCTGGTTGCAGCTTGCTGCCTGCTAGCCTGTTGTCTCGTCTCACTGTTATTGCTGGTTGTAGCTTGCTGCCTGCTAGTCTTGTCCCGTCTCACTGTCATTGCTGGTTGTAGCTTGCTGCCTGCTAGTCTTGTCCCATCTCACTGTCATTGCTGGTTGCAGCTTGCTGCCTGCTAGCCTGTTGTCTCGTCTCACTGTTATTGCTGGTTGTAGCTTGCTGCCTGCTAGTCTTGTCCCGTCTCACTGTCATTGCTGGTTGTAGCTTGCTGCCTGCTAGTCTTGTCCCGTCTCACTGTCATTGCTAGTTATAGCTTGCTGCCTGCTAGCCTGCTGTCCCGTCTCACTGTCATTGCTGGTTATAGCTTGCTGCCTGATAGCCTGTTGTCCTGTCTCACTGTCATTGCTAGTTATAGCTTGCTGCCTGCTAGCCTGTTGTCCCGCTAGCCTGTTGTCCCGTCTCACTGCTAGCCTCACTGCCATCATTATTATTAGTTGTTGCTTGCCTGCTCGCCCCAGCGCTACTCTGTCCCTCTCTGTCACTGGTATCAGGACCAATATTTTTTGTAGATGACTTTTGGATGATTCAACTTAAAAACATTTTCCACTCCTTCCTCTTTAGTTCCTTTACATTGTCGTTTTTGTGCTCCTTTTCGCTTTGATGTTCTTGCTTCACTAATATATCGCCTGCCGTTTTTTACGCTCTGAATGAAAGTGACGTCATGTTGCTAGAAGGATGCATGTAACCTACTTATTCCACTCTATAATTTATGGATTTTTAATTTAAATTTTTCATTTACGATTAACGTTAACTGTTAAGATATGTTCATATAATTTATTATTTTATATTTAATAATATAATAAAATACATTCCAACGTGGTGATTTTGGATGTTGTGGCGTCTGGGGGCCCCTATGCCTTGCATACCCTGCATACCCCATAGTGGCGCCCCTGTGAGCATATATAATATTGTGCATCTTGGTGTATGGAGAACACTAGTAATATTCGTGATGGCTTGTTGCTCTATAGATACTGTGTACCAGATGTGGAGGATGTGTGTGTGTGAGTGCGTGCATGCGCGTGATTGTGTAGCCTGTTTGTGAATGTGTATGTTCAGTACATGTGTATTGTGTGTATATGTGTCTACAGTATGTATGTACTGAATATGCGTGAAATATTTGTGTATGAATAGTTTTCGTGCACTGTGTGTGCCTGTACGTGTGTGCGTGTGTTTGCATGTGTGTGTGCGTGCGTGCATAAGTGTGAAAGTAGCACAAGCTTGCATATAATTCACTAACATTCTCTCTTCGTCTTTCACATACACACCCATAGGGAGTGAAGCACACAAGCACATGTACAAGGGGTCAAGACAGTGAGGCATTAAAAGTCCTCTATCGCCTGGTTAAAAGCACTCTGTGTAAGAAGAGCTGAGAAAGATCAGCTGCTACTAAAGACAGGAAGCAATGAGTGGTTGGGCCCGTGACACATCCACTCCAAGGGAGGATTTATCGTAGAGGAAGCAGCCGCACTGACAGTGACTCTGTGTTGATAATTGATCATGGGCTGGACTTCCAGCTGAGTGTGCGCTCGTCTCAGCTGGTCCGGCGCTGCATTTTCGTGAATTGTGTTTTTTTCGATATTACGCACATCACGTTTTCCGCACAGCTATCCTGATGTGCTGTGTGCGTATTTTCACACGCACATATGTGATGACCGTCCTTTCTAGGAAAAACAGCTGGACCCGTGGGCCTCCTCCGGCAGAATTACAGCGTCCACGGTGGAACTGTGCCAAAGATTAGGATTTAGCCTGAAAAAAACACCAGTCTAGAAGAATGCACTTCCCCTCCCATGTCTATGTTACAGTTTATGAGGTCCCACATGTCTCTTTCTACGCATCTAACCATAACCAGCCATCACACACCTTCAAGCAACTGACACAGCATTCACAATATATCCAGTAAGGATGATATGAAATTAATTTTTTGGTGAAAGATAATTATTACCATGGAACTGCAGATTTCATGGAGCTTCATATGAAAAGCAGAAATGAGAGGGACTACAAAAGAACACCCCTGTAATTATAAATATTCCATGGCCTGTTTTCATGTGATAATGTTTTTAGATCTATGCTAGATCTGTAGCCTATTTCACAATGCAAGATTACTGAATAAAACCTAAAAGTAAAACCCGGAACCTTCCCAAATGTGGAACAACAGTAAAAAAAAACAGCTGGTCCGGGTTTTACTCAGTGCATGTTATGTTCTGAGTTTGTTTTTGTATTTCTGTCATGTTTTGTATTGTCACAGTTTCTGAAGCATACATTTTTCCATGTTTTCCACAGCCTTGCGTTCTGTGCTGTCTCTCTCGCTTCCTCTCAGAGTATTACTTTTGTTCCTGTACGCTTCGTTCGTATTACCCTGCACTACTAATTCTTATATAGGACCTGCATGATTACTAACTGGCTAAACACGGGTGTGGTTAACTAATCTACTAACGTCAGGGTTTAATAGAATTATTACTAACACAATCTAACAATCTAGTTCTCATCATGCTTCCACAGCTGTTTCATGTTTCCTTACCTATCCAGTCATTGTCTTGTTAACTAACTACTAACGTCAGGGCTAGGATAGGATAACTACTAACGAATTACTAATCGCCTTGTTACGTGTCTCAGTTCTCAAGCTGTTTTCCATTTCCTGCTATTCTCAAGCTAAGTGTTTGCACCTGTCTACACCTGCATTTATACCTGCTGTCTTAGTCCCTCGTTGCGAGTTCGTCACACAAAATATTGTTAACGTTAGTCTGTTGCCTGTTTTTTCCCCGAGTAAGCTATAGCTGTTTTTTCCGAGTCAGTGTTTCTTGTTTCTAGTTGTTGGTTTTTGTTGTCCGTTCTTTTGTTTAGTTTTTCATGTCATTGATTTCCCGGCTTCGACCTCAGTCCGTGTTCTCGCGACCCTGCTGCTGGATTTTGATTTTGTACCTCTGCCGTGCCTTCCTGTGATCGACCCCTGCCTGTTTTGACTTCCCCTTGGACATTGATTTTGTACCTTGATCTGGAATAAATGTCGTTTTTGTGCATTCCTGCCTGCTACTGGGTTCCTGTTTACACTGTACATAACAGTGCAGTTATCCAGTAATCCTGCTTTGTGAAATACCCCCCTGTTTATTTGTTGTGTGTAAATATTTACTTTTGGTAAAGTGAATCTTCATTATTCATTTTATTAGGGATGTTCTTTAATTTGTGCCCTGTGAAACATCTCCAGTTTTAAAGGTATCTTTCATTTGTAAGAATTGGAGCTGTGAAGTCCCTGCAGCCTGCAGATAAAGTTATAATTAACGGTGCAGAAATAAGCAAATAAGCATCCTTCTGGAATCCACAAATACAAATATTGTATTAGGAAATGGAAAATGTATGTTAATTTTCTCTCTCGTGTCTCCAAGTGCAAGGTCCAACTAGGGGATTGGACCGGGGTGCATTGTGAGAGACGGGCACCTACTGCATAGGCTACATCTGTAGACATTTTCCAAATCACTAAATCTGTAAAAAGCTCTAACTTTCTCATTTAATATTTTTAGGTATTTTAAGTGGCCCACGTTCATGGTTTGCAAGTCATATTTCTACTGTATTCAAGGCAATCTGGCTCGATATTTACAATGCCAGAAGTTCATAAATCTGGCCAGCCATTGGATGGGGATGCTGTAAGGATATAAGAGTGTGTCATCCACTCAGAAAAAGTAGGGCTTTATGGGCTGATTCTTTGACATTGGCCGGGGGTTGGGGTGACGTGAATCGTGATTGAATAGACGGGTAAGTAGTTGTTCCATCCTCTGTGGCCTTGAAGAATGGGATTCGCTGGACTCTGAAAATGGGGTCAGGAGTGTCATGTATTAATGCTAACATGATCTTTCCACCCCTTGAATCTTTGCAGTTTTTCAGCCATGTGACATTCATAGCATGAGTGGAATGACCGATGTGCTGAAAACCCATAAAACAGTAACAGGGAACAACCGATCTCTACTACTGGAACAGGCTGCCTTTTTGACCTACATACAGCTCCCTCAAAAAACAAAAACACAAATACGTTCCTTCTGGTTTTCCCTGGGCTGCCCCAGGGATTTTCCAAGTGTACAGGACTGTACCTGTAGGGGACAGTGGCCAGCACTCATTGATCATTAAACCTCTTTTTAACAAGTTCTAGAAAAAATGTTGAACATCTGCCAGCCAGGCCAGGCAGCCCGCCTTTACTAATATATTTATCTTTTTCAGAAGGGCACACTCAACGAGACTGCGGAAAAAGCCATCGATAACTCCAAACAGGAGTAAGTGTTATATTCTGTATATCTGTCTGTTTGTATTATTGTTTATTATCATCATTGCATTCCCCTCTGTTCGTGGGTTGTCCGAGTCGTATTCATGTGTTTGTTTACCCTGTCTCGTGTATGCACTGTTTGGGTGACTTCGGGATTTTCCGAGGGTGAACGCTGTATTTCCGAAGTTTCGTTTTCTGTTTACTTCCTGATTTCCTTTCTGTGTAATTGTATAGATTACTAACTCGCGCTAACAATCACTCGGGTGCTTTATTAGTTACGTGCACTTACTAAACAAATTAACATAGATGTATACTAACAACTAACTGTCTGTCTTAGTTAGATACTAACAGTTAACCAGCTTCTCCACTTTCTTTGTACTACTCGCATTTCTAACTGCCTCTGAGCTATCTCTGTAATTCGCTCCAGCTGTTTGTATGTAGACTTCACCTCTCGTGATTACTGAGCACACTCCGCTCCTCTTCGAGCCCGTTGTTTGCTATGCATGTTTCCGAGTCCCTTCCATGTTTTCGTTATGTCTCGTGATTGAATTATTGTTTACCTAATGTGTTAACCTCACGTTGTTTGTTACTCCTCCCTTTCCTACGTATATATAGACCCACAAATCTGTTTGTTCCTTGTCAGAACGTTGATCACTTTTCCTGAGCCTGTTGTTGTAAAGCCAGAGATTTGCTGAGATATTTGAGACACCCTTTGTTTTTGACTCCGAGTTAGCCTAGCCCTTATCTGTACCTTAGCCTTTTGATTTCCTGGTTTCGACTTTTCTTTTGCATTTATCTACGTTGATTAGCCTAGCCCTTTTTGTACCTTAGCCTTTTGATTTCCTGGTTTCGACTTTTCTTTTGCATTTATCTACGTTAATTAGCCTAGCCCTTTTTGTACCGTAGCCTTTTGATTTCTGGTTTTGACCTTTGCTTTTTCTGACTTTGATTTTGGATCTCGTTTGTTATCTCTGGATTACCTGGCTTTTGACACTGGACTGGAAATAAACTACGTTTCTGTATTATCCTTGTCTGCATTTGGGTCTCTGAGTCCGGAACCATTTAACAGTAAGTGCTTTACAGCATTAGCCGCTTAACCTAACACAGAGCACGCTCCCAGCAATCTACAACACAAAAACGATGGATGGACATTTCTGAAGAGCGCAGACAGAGCCGAGAAGATTCATTTCAACTTAATAGGGGTTAACCGTCGGTAGCAGATGCTTGCACTTCTTGTGGCCAATCAGTCTTCTGATGGGTCAGGTGAGATAACCACCTACTCCATTTGCTTCAAAACTGCAGCTGTTTAGGAAATCCCTGATATATTCTTAAGAATAAACATATACAGTTGAAGTCGGAAGTTTACATTACATTACATTACATTACATTCATTTAGCAGACGCTTTTATCCAAAGCGACGTACAGTAAGTGCATACAGAAAGGTCATCGAAGTAACTACAGAACAGATAAGAAAACACATTCTTCCCATACAGTAGCAGCTATCCCTAGTAATGAACACAATGCAGTTCAAAGTGAACTGGGTAAATCAGCTCTAATACAATTCTATTCTAACTATTATAAACTTGACTATCTTGAGTACACAGTTCAACAAGAGCACAAACCATGAGGTCCTAGATAAGTATTAGTCCAGGTGGAGTCTGAAAAGGTGCGTTTTCAGGCCACGACGGAAAGTAGGCAGGGTTGGCATGGAACGTAGGGGAATGGGAAGTTCGTTCCACCACTGGGGAGCTAGGGTGGAAAAGCTCCGCAGTCGGGACGAGCGAGTGCCATTTACACGGAGGGGGGGAAGTGCAAGTCGCCCTGCAGTAGATGAGCGATGACACTTAGGTTGAAGTCATTAAAACCACTCATTTTAACCATTCCACGGATTTCATGTTAGCAAACTATCGTGTTGGCAAGTCAGTTAGGATATCTACTTTGTGCATGACATAAATAATTTTTCCAACAATTGTTTAGACAGATTATTTCACTTTTAATTCACTATATTACAATTCCAGTGAGTCAGAAGTTTACATACACCAAGTTGGCTGCCTTAAAATTTTTTATATTTAGTCGCATATCCTTTGCATGCCATGACTTCCTGATAAAAGTCTCGATATCTTATTTTCTGGTACTCTTCCAAACGATACTATAACGTCTCTGCATTTGAATGGATCTCTATGGGAATTGGGGGGTGGGACTAGATTTAGCTGTAAATTATGCTAGGACAGTACTGATTACATGATTGGTAAAATGGCTGTAAGTCATCAAGGGTCTGAGGTATCAAACCATCACTCTGCTGCCAGATATGCAGTAGATATGGATCGTCAACTTGTAGTGGTGGAAAGGCTTGTGAGTTCCAATGAATCTGAGAGCAATGCCGTCTGGAGCTTCAGCTCCTGGTAGGGTCACCCATGGCGGTAAGGTAGAAGGTCCCAGACTAAGTACGATCCAAACACAGTGATTGGGGGCACGAGTCTCGAGTCTCTCTTGCCACTGAAATACGGTGGGTGTGGCCAAGCTTGTGGGGGAAGGAACTGCGAGGCCCGTCCCTCACATTAAATCCATTCGTTGCACAGGCTTTAGCCTTTATCCTCTGGTGACAAGATAGAGTGACGGGGGCAGGTCAAGGATGTGACTGGGAGCTCCTAGCTCCTAGCTCCTGCACAGAGGCAGCACGTGTATGATGGTCATTGTGAAGATGGGACCAGGAACAGCATCCTCCTTCAGCAGCGTCCCATGCGACTGAGCAGCCCTAATTAGGGTCCGTACTGCTCACCCCTCACAGGGGAAGGGTCTAGAAAAGGTGACCTAAAAGTTTCCTGTTCCTTTTATACCTGGGTGGCTAACCGCAGCCACTAAGGCATCCCCCTTCTGCGGTCGAAAACAAAATAAAGCAAATCTTTGGACTATGAACCTGGCTACCTGGAATATCCGCACCCTCCTTGATGCTCGAGATGGGACATAGAGACCTCATAGATGAACTGCCCTCATTGCACATGAACTCAAGAGGTACAACATAGATATTGCAGACTCAAGGTCAACCCCAATGACCTTGAGTCAGCTGCAGAAAATTGTCCACTTTGGCGCTACTTATGCCATACTGGGGCCGCACACCTTGAGGATAAATGCACCCAACAACGAATGGTGCAGCGACAGCGAAGACACCATCATGCTGATCCAGCACCATCTCAGTCTCCTGATCCAGGCCTTACATGTCACAACTGTGGCAAGATATGTGGTTCTAGAATCGGGCTTCACAGTCATCTACAGTGGCATCGTCGCCAGCCACTGATAAACTTATTTATCACAGCACAAGGAAGCTGCATCATCTTCGCTTGTGAAGGACTGTCAAGAAGAAGAAGAAAAGATATGGATGGATCACTTTAAGGGTTGTTTCTCCTGACAAATTTTCCTTTTGAACTCTATGGAAAAATAAGTGAGGAGAAGAAACCCTTCAAGTTATCCATCCATATCTACTGTATTTCTGTTATGTTCTGAGTCTGTGTGTGTTGTATTCATTGTCATTTAGGTATTTTTCTGATCAATTGTGGTTTCTGAAGCATACATTTTTCCATGTTTTCCGCAGCCTTGCGTTCTGTGCTGTCTCTCTCGCTTCCTCTCACAGAGTTTTACTTTCGTTCCTGTATGCTTCGTTCGTATTACCCTGCACTACTAATTTTTATATAGGACTTGCATGATTACTAACTGGCTAAACACGGGTGTGGTTAACTAATCTACTAACGTCAGGGTTTAATAGAATTATTACTAACACAATCTAACAATCTAGTTATCATCACATTTCCACAGCTGTTTAATGTTTCCTTACGTATCCAGTCATTGTCTTGTTAACTAACTACTAACATCAGGGATAGGATAACTACTAACAAATTACTAATCGCCTTGTTACGTGTCTCAGTTGTCTCAAGCTGTTTTCCATTTCCTGCTTGTTACGTTCCCTAGGAAGACCCAGACGCAGACCACAGAATAATTCCAAAGGGGTAGTTTATTGTCCGTTCCTTAAATCAAGCCAGGTAGTCAGAGATAGCGAGGTACAAAAACGACAGGCAATAGAATAGTGAGACAATCCAAAAATCAGAAAACCAAAAAATCAAAAAGCTAAAGTACAAAAGGGCTAGGCAGGAGAATAGTCAAAAACAAAAGCTAGGTCGTAAACGGTAATCAAAACAAGGCAGGCAAGGGCAAGGCAAAAGAATGGTCGGAATGCAAGGTTGTCTCAGGAAAAACTATCAAATCACTGGCTAGGAAAAAGGCGTAGACACAGGATGAGTAGATCAACGTTCTGACAAAGGACTGAAGAGAACACAGGGATTAAATACACAGGTAACTAATGACACAAGAGGAATCAGGTGTGTGAGAGGGAGGGACTCCAAACGAGAAACAATGAGGATACATTGGGCGGATAATCAATCACGTAGACAACTAGGGAAAACGCGGACTGGATTGCAAACATATACACGATAACAGATGACCTGGAGTTTCAGGAAATCGAGCAAAGATTAAGAGAACAGGGAGAGTAGATTAGATGCAGCTGCGAATGATTAGCAGAGAAAGAACAGCGTGAAAAATGTGCGCTCTAATATGTTAGTGAGATTTAGTAACTATACACACACCCCTGCCGTTAGTATGATTAGTAAGTATATACAAATTAGTCTGTTAGTGGAGTTAGTAGATCTAATCTTATCGTTAGTCTGTTAGTGGTAATTAGTAAATCTAATTGCTCAGAGATAGGTAAGAAGCAAGAGGGAAACCGAACACCAATGAAAACACCGAAAAAGTACAGAGACGTAAAACTGGGAGTGACAGATCGAATGTAAACAAGCAGACACAAGACAACTAAGAAAACCCGGAAAATAAACAAGATGCTGGAAAATAACAAATACATAACAGACAGATCACAGATCCTTACACTGCTATTCTCAAGCTAAGTGTTTGCACCTGTCTACACATGCATTTAAACCAGCAGTCTTAGTCCCTCGTTGCAAGTTCGTCACACTAAATTGCTAAGCGTAGTCTGTTGCCTGTTTTCCCCTGAGTAAGCTTTATCTGTGTTTTTCCCGAGTCAGTGTTTCGTGTTGTAGTTAGGTTTTTTGTTTCTGTTTGTTTCTTAGTCTTGTTTCAAGTTGTTGATTTCCTGGCCTTGACCTCAGTCCGTGTTCTCGCGACCGTGTCTCTAGATTCCGTTTTGTACCTCTGCCGAGCCTTCCCGATATCGACCCCTGCCTGTTTTGACTTCCCGTTGAATCTTGATTTTGTACCGTTGCCTTGGACTATAAACTTAGGTTTTTTTTTGCACTCCTGCCTGCTACTTGGTCCCTGTTCCACTGATCGTAACAGTACGAACTCGCCAGTTGGGACCCAGCAGGCTTTCCCACACCATGGAGTTCCAGGAGGATCCCTTCTTCTGCTCCGACTCATACGAACAGTACCTGATGGGAATATGGGAGCGGAATCCTGAATTCGCTCACCGTCATGCCGACCACCACCCATCACCCCGGACTCCTCAACCCAGCTCCCACTCCATTAGGCTCGGAGTTATCTCTCTCCATCAGACCAGCTCTGAGCCTAGCCACAACCCGCAACCATCTACTTTTGATGGTACTCGTCTAGCCCTGTGCCCGAGAGGCTATGGGCCCAGCAGTAAACGATGGGATCCTGGTTCCCGGCTCCGTCGACGGACTCAGCCACCCGTCGATGGAGGATCCATCGTCTTTCGGTCCCGGCCCACGCCTCCAGTCCTGTCCCGTCCCATGCCTCCTGTTCCGTTCCGTCCCACGCCTCCTGTCCCATCACGTCCCATGCCTCCTGTCCCGTCCTGTCCCACGCCTCCTGTCCCGTCCAGTCCCACACCTCCTGTCCCATCCCGTCTCGCCTCCTGTCCCGTCCTGTCCCACGCCTCCTGTCCCATCCCACGCCTCCTGTCCCGTCCCGTCCCAGCTCTCCGGTCACGTTCTGTCCCAGCTCTCCGGTCCAGCCCCTTCCCAGCTCTCTGGTCCCGTCCCGTCCCAGCTCTCCTGTCCCGTTCCGTCCCAGCTCTCCTGTCCCGTTCTGTCCCAGCTCTCCTGTCCTGTCCCGTCCCAGCTCTCCGGTCCCGTTCCGCCCCAGCTCTCCTGTCCCGTTCCGTCCCAGCTCTCCTGTCCCGTTCCGTCCCAGCTCTCCGGTCCAGTCCCGTCCCAGCTCTCTGGTCCAGTCCCGTTCCATCCCTCCGGTCCAGTCCCGTTCCATCTCTCCGGTCCAGTCCCGTTCCATCTCTCCGGTCCAGTCCCGTTCCAGCTCTCCGGTCCCGTCACGGCCCATGCCTCCTGTCCCGCCCCGATCCATGCCTCCTGTCCCTCCCCGGTTCATGCCTCCTGTCCCTCCCCGGTCCATGTCCCATGTCCCGTCTGGTCCCGGCCCCGTCCGGTCCCGGCCCCGTTGAGCGATGCAGCCGTTGCCGCCAGTCTCCTGAGCGATGCAGCCGCCGCCGGCCTCCTGAGCGATGCAGCCACCGCCGCCGGCCTCCTGAGCGATGCAGCCGTCGCCGCCGGCCTCCTGAGCGATGCAGCCGGTGCCGCCGTCCAGCTGAGCGGTCACTCCTGCGCCGCCGTCCACCTGAGCGGTCCTGTCCGCGCCGCCGTCCACCTGGGCGGTCCTGTCCGCACCGCCGTCCACCTGAGCGGTCACTCCTGCGCCGCCGTCCACCTGAGCGGTCAATCCTGCGCCGCTGTCCTGTCTTAGTCCCTCGTTGCGAGTTCGTCACACTAAATTGCTAAGCGTAGTCTGTTGCCTGTTTCCCCCCCCCCAAGTAAGCTTTATCTGTGTTTTTCCCGAGTCAGTGTTTTGTGTTGTTGTTAGATTTTTTGTTTCTGTTTGTTTCTTAGTCTTGTTTCGAGTTGTTGATTTTCTGGCCTTGACCTCAGTCCGTGTTCTCGCGACCCTGTCTCTGGATTCCGTTTTGTACCTCTGCCGAGCCTTCCCGATATCGACCCCTGCCTGTTTTGACTTCCCGTTGGATCTTGATTTTGTACCGTTGCCTTGGACAATAAACTTAGTTTTTTTTTTGCACTCCTGCCTGCTACTGGGTCCCTGTTCCACCGATCGTAACAATTTCTGGCAGCAGAGTGATGATTTAAGGCTTGTTTGATACGTCAGACCCTTGATGACTTAGAGCCATTTAGCCAACCATGTGTTCCATACTCTTCCAGTGTAATTTACTGGTACGGAAGCGTATTGCTGCCACACCAGAAAAAGAAAAAAATTATCACTATCACGTTATAACGTGAAAAGTTTATTGTTATAACAAGATGTTTTTCATGTTATAACAATATACAAACTTATCACACTATAACAATAAACGTTTCTTGTTATAATAATATACTATTTATCACGTTATAACGTGAAACGTTTTATGTTTTAACGTGATAACTTATTTTTTTAACATAAAACATTTCAGAAAATCATGTTTGAATGAGGAAACGGTGTGCGCCTTGCGAGAACGGAACATTGAGGAATATGCCTCATTTACACGATTTGATTAAGTTCTACTTCATGCTTGGGTTGAGACATGGCAAGATTCTGCTGTTATTGAGCACGGTGGATGATATTGTGATAAGTATGCGTGCACTGAGAAGGATGTTAAAATGCATGGGGCTGTACAGAAGGATGAATGAGTCTGACCCTCTGGAGGTAGTATAATTTCTCATTGATCAGCTGGAGGGGCACATGCGACTCCATGGATACAAGCTACACCATCTCAGCTGCATCCAAGCTGGGTATGTTGTGACCCAAAATACAGTGAGGCATTTGTTAAGGTTTCTAGACCCCCGTGGTGTTGAGCAAAGACGGAGAAATCGCCTGATGCGACGCATATACAGTACGTTAACCCTGGGCCTAATTTTTTGTGGCATGTTGATGGATACGACAAACTAAAGCCATTTGGTATATGTATAAATGGAGCGATTGATGGCTTTTCAAGACTCATGGTATGGCTTCATGCCTATTCAACAAACAGCAATCCCAAGATCATTGCTGGTTATTTCATAGCAGAAGTTAAGAAGAGGATGGGGACAGCTGCCAGAATTTGCGCAGATTTGGGAACAGAAAATGTCACAATGGCAGAGATTCTTACGATGAAGTACGGATCGCCACGTCAGTAATTGTTATATTGCTGGGTCCAGCAATCTCATTCTGTCACTGTGTGTGTGTGTCAATAAGCTCAATGACAGCAGAATCTCACCATGTCTCAACCCAAGCATGAAGTAGAACTTAATCAAATCGTGTAAATGAGCCATATTCCTCAATGTTCCGTTCTCGCACGGCGCACACCGTTTCCTCATTCAAACATGATTTTCACGCTATAACAATATAAGTTATCTTGTTATAACGTGAAACGTTTTATGTTAAAACAATAAGTTATCACGTTAAAACATAAAATGTTTCATGTTATAACATAATAAGTAGTATACTGTTATAACAAGAAAAGTTTCTTGTTATAATGTGAAAATATCTTGTTACAACACAAAAAACATCTTGTTATAACAATAAACCTTTCACGTTATAACAGATACTGATAATTTTTTTCTTTTTCTGGTGTGGCAGCAATACGCTTCTGTAGGAATTGTGATATAGTGAATTAAAAGTGAAATAATGAGTCTGTAAACAACTGTTGGAAAAATTACTTGTGTCATGCACAAAGTAGATGTCCTAACTGACTTGCCAACACTATAGTTTGCTAACATAAAATCTGTGGAGTGGTTAAAAATTAGTTTTAATGACTTTAAACTAAGTGTATGTAAACTTCTGACTTCAACTATATCTATATAAAATATACGGTATATAGATCCTGCACTTCCACCGTCCTGAGATGGACATGCCACCACTAAAGAGATCAGTGGGGTCGGGGACCTGAAATTAAGTAGCTGATCTGGTAAACGGACAGGAATTTCAGCCTGTGTTTTTCTAGGACTGAAGGATCGTGACAGGTTAACTTAGCAGTAGAGGTGCAGGAGCAGTGTTATGCAGCTGTTTTAATTTTGCGATATACAGCTCGCTGGGGAAGACTGGAATGTGTTCGGGTGGCAAGGGCTCTTTACTGTGACTGCTCATAAAGGCATTTTAAATTAATTATTTGCTTAATTTGCTTGTGGCAGATGTAAATAATTTCTTTGTCTGTATCTTCATTAGCTTGTGAAACCCGATTTTGGATTTTGCTGTCCCAAAGCATATAATACAGACTTGAATGGTCTTTACAGATCAGAGGAATTTATAAATATGACAGCATAAAAATTAATACATGTTTGTGTTTAGAATTTTTATGGCTGAAGAAAGGTTTACTGAGTAGTTGGTTTAAGGCCAGGAGATTACACAAACATAAGAATTTGTCTAAGGTGCACACAATCATCATGATTTAATTTTTGTGATTTTTTTCTGTTGAGACTATCTGGACCTCAGTGACTATGAGTGTTAGTGTCAGTGAAATACAGTGTGAAATCTGCAGTCATCAGCTGGTATACCCAAAAATGACTGCATTTAGAACAAATATGAAGTTCTGTTTGTGAAGTGTTAGTGTATAATATCAATCTGAAATTATATTACACAATAATAGGAATTATCCCATCAGGTAATAATTATGATTGATATAGGCTGGTGGCTATAGAGCTCCGTAGTCCCACCCACTTTGGTGACGAACGACATTTTTAAATAATTTATAAAATTGGTAATTTGAAATGATGTCCAACAACAAATACGTTTTCTAAAAAACAACTAAAACGACTACAACATCCCGGCTACTTGCTCACCATCACTGCTGGAGTGAAAGCCATAAAGCTGACACTTTAGACATGACCAGACTGACAGTCATTCTCACCCTTGGTAATACTCTTGGTTTCACTTCCATAATAAGACAAAGTGATAGCCATTTTCGCTAGCAGAGCGGCTGGTAGCTACTTCCATAATAAGGTTCAAGAGCAGACCGAGTGATAGCCATTTTCGCTAGCAGAGCGGACGGTAGCTATTGCTTTAGTTAGCAAAAGCGGGAGCCGGCGATGTACGACCGGGGATTCTGGATAGTGTAGTTATGTTTCTGAAACTCCGTTAATTATATGATTCAAATTTGATTTAAACGCGGTGGTGAGTATATAATGGACTTTGTATGAGATATATGTCAAAGTTTGGTCCATACAATGCCATAATATCATCATAAGGGTGACTGAAAGATCCCGAAGTGGGGGCAGGTAATGGCTTCCGGCAGTCTTCAGGGACCGGCCAGGGATAGGAGGGGGTGGGACTACAGAGCTCTATAGTCATTTCAATGCAGTTCGTTCCTTGCATACTCCTTTGTAGAGCCCCTGGCTGTGTTCGAATCAGAGCCATATTTACTGCGCCCTGTTTCTTGCGTACAGTGCACTGGCAGAAGTGTGCTGTTTAATGTGCACTGTTTAGCAGTCCGGGGAAAATATCCGCCATACTATTTTCCAAACATACTGTGGAAGTGTCATAAGACGTCCCACCAGTGTTGCTATGTCCGCGGTTTAACAGGTAAATTGTAATATTTTCAAAGTGCAGTCACAGGTAAAAATGAAAAGTCGCAAAGCACGCACTTATTTAAAACAGTAAAAATATGATTTCTATTTAAAATATGTTGGTTTCGGGTAAAAAATACTTTTGGGCTAGTTTTGAGTTGCCATTTGTCTGGAAAGTCTTGTCACATCTGGCAATCCCACGCCCCACCCTTGCGCTGCCATTTCACATGTTGTTTTTGTTGTATTTGAAGGGCAGCGAAGCTGCGCCTTATTTTCTTTAAAACTAAGCCTCACGTCATATTTATGCGACCAAAATGGTTGTGTACTTTTTGAAAAGTGCTCCCGAATGTACTCAGCGAAACCCCGGAAGTAAGTGTGTCATCCGGGTGTATACTGCAATTTGAAAAATTATCGCCTACTCAGCGACTTTCTCGTCACCAAGGCTTCTCAACAGTGTGGAAGAGTGCTGATTCGGACACGGCCCCTGACTTGCGGGAGACTGTGGTGGGGCTTGCCTAGTGCCTTGTAAAACAAAGCAGTAATGCGCTCAATCCATCCATAGACCATAGGATATAGGCTAATAATAGATCCATTTCATGTTTGTAAACAAAAGAGGATGCGCGTGCTAAAAGTGTGCTAAAAGTGTATCACCTTGATAGGATATCACAATCAATATGGCGGACTTGATCATCAATGATTTAACGTAAAACTATACAAAATATAGCTGCCGTTAGAAGTCTTTACAACTTTTTGTAAACTTTTTTGTTGTGAGCCAGCTTATGTAACTATTTAGATACGCTATAAATGAGTGCAAGCTAACCATCGTAAACTGTCACTGTTTGATCAGTGGCAAGTTGTTAACTTAATTTTAACTTTAGTGGCAAGTTGTTAACTTAATCCATCTGAATAATGAATTTTATACAGGTACGATACAACACATTAACAAAGAACCCAGTGAGAAAAAGCCGGAAGCCGGAATCTAGATGTGTAGAGGGGTGGAAATTGACACGAGAGATGTTTTGACACGTTTTGACATAAACGTGTAAATTTTGCCCTAATTTAGCTCAGGTTTTACCTGGATATAGCCTGGCTACATGCTAGCCAGTTAAAAAACTTACACTTTTCACCCAAATTTAGCTGGTTGTTTACCTGAACGTGAGAAAGCGTTACGCCGACTTTTCAACACAGAAATGTTCAAGGAGCAGCTGCTTGACAATGTTAATTTATTTCTATTGTCTGTTTGAAATTGATAGTGTAAAATGTTCCTTTTCCAGCCCTGCCTTATAGCACGGCTATTGACAGCAGCAGTTAATGTCCACAATAATGTCCACAAATATTTGTAGTCACTGGTTGCGTCTTCACTTTTAACACGTTATAATCTCCTGCTCATTCAAAAGCATTGTATTCGCAGCAATTATTTTTTTGTCGGGGAGGGGTTGTTGCTCCCACACTCTCGCCCCCTATCGTGCCACCCCTGCTTGGTATCCCCACATTTCACTCAAGCTATGTCACTCCATTTAGGGTATACCATGCTACAGTTGGAGCTATGGTAAATTAACTGTTGCAGACAGGCCTATGTAAAAGCAGGTCCGATGTAAAAAGTTAATTGTGGCCTCATCTGGTGCTCTGGGGTCCTCATCCAGTTTAGCCTGAGGAACAGGATACTTCCCTACAGTGAGGACATGGAACACGGAGTTTCATTGTCTCAACAGCTATGTACATAGTACAAAGTTTCTTTTTCTTCTGTTGGGAATTCCCCCCCCCCCCTCTGTATTCTCTCACACTCTGAAGTCACCACCCCAACAAAGAGGGCATTTTAAGACATGGAATGAGTTTTTACAGTGCAGCAGACACTGAGAATGGGGATTTGTAAGCTTGGAAAGGTTTCCATCATATTACCCTTTTTTTTTTGTTGCTTGTACCTTCAGCACTCACCACTTTAGAGTGGAGGGTGATGAGAAGTGGAACAGCGCTCAAGTGTGAGGGCGCCCCAAGGTGGAGAGACAACCCCCTGCACCTCATTAACACCTCCTGTCCACCTCCAGCCCACACCCCCCAATCTCTGCACATCTGTACGTCAGATTCCAAGGACCAAACTCATCTCCCTTGGGTAAGAGGCTAAAGCACCTCCAGGTTCTTAACTCTCTTTTTTCAAATGGTTGCAAGTGATTTGTATGGATGTGTTCAGCGGAGTGCAGGTGTGCAGTTAAATGTGTGTATGATCAAGAACGCAATTGCCAGTCCTTGCAATTCTGGCTTCAATTTTATTTTTTATTTTTTTGAACTGGGTTGATTTATTACCTGTAAAATCACAGAAGAGTGCATAATAGCGAATGAGGATTTTACTAAACACACCTCTATTAAACATAGTGAAGTACAGGTTATTTACGACTTTTCTTTCATCCATAAGTATCTGTGGCTGTTGGCAGAGAAGCCATAAAAATAGGAGTGGAGTAAATCATCACCTGAGGACATCAAATGATATTTATCAAAACATGTAAAGTAGGAATGACCTGAGGCGCGGCTGTGTTTTTCGTATCAGAGCAAATATAACCTTTGTGTAAAAAGAAAGTGAATTTCCTAGGCCTTAATTGGTGCAATACTGATTCTTGCCAGGTATACTGCAAGCAGAGACAAATGCAACTGGAAAGGACTGGAGATGGCTTTTAAATCATGTATACTGTTGCTGTGTTTTTTATTTTATTTAATTAAAAATTGATTAATTACAGTTTAAAAAATAATATAAATTCAGTGCCAAAAATAGCTGAGCAGCTGAGCATATCCAATTCCCACCCCAGTTCGGAATGGCAAATCATCTGCAACCGCAGTCGCAGCCATGTACATTGCGCGAACCCCACTGCTGATTCAGGAAAGGGGAAACATCCACGGTTCTCCTCCGAAACATCCGGTGTCATCAGCTGCTTCTTTTCACACCACAGACTACAGCTAAGATTGCATAAAGCGTAGTCGTAGTAGGGGCAGGTGTGTTGTAGAGGGGGTATGCGGGGAAGCGACGCTCACTCACTTCTTAATCCTTTTGAAATGTCATTTCATTTTTATTATGCAGAAAAAAAATTTGGTCACTCAAAAATAAGGCATGAGAATACAATGAGGTGTTCTCATAAACCGTATATAGCCTAAAAGGTAATCGCTGCAACAGCATAGTCAGCATATATATATAGCCCCCTGCAGGTTTAGGCCTCCTGACCTACACATGCCCAAACACTTGGCAGGATAACTTCAGACAAGTAAGCTCACATCTAGGTTGGTAATCTCCAACGTTAGAAAAGTGTACTGTTGACTGATAATGTTGTGGTCTTGGCTTTTTCACTGCAGTCGATTTAGAAGAGAACTAATAACGTGAGAGTTATTTTCCACTCAGCCCGCTGAAATGATATCAATGTAATGTTAACTTTAGAGAACATTATCTAGCTAGCTAACGTTAGTCAACATATTGTCAGTATTTGTGTTAGCTAGCTGGCTAGGTACTTTGCATTGTTTTGGCTAGACAGATGTGTAGGCTAGCTTATATATGGCTGCTTTTGATTCAGTTCTTCCTTACAGTGGCGCGGCGCTCCCTCACTTCTAGAAATAGCACTACAACACTGAGTAGGGGCCTTTCATCTATAGCTTTGACTGCAATCGACGGGTGTCCGATCAACCAGCAGGGTGCAATATGCACACGGAAGCCTATCCGACTGAACCCTCCAACTCCTTAGGCGATGCCCTATGGATTTACCGGCCCCAGTCAGCACTGGCATGGTCCGGATTCGATCCAAAGCCATGCGGCTCATCCATGCACAACTGTGTGCTGCCCTATATGAATAAGTCATCCAGCAGCCCCTGTGTTTACTCATTTTTACACATCTGCTTGACAATTCCACCGAAAAACAACATTAAAGGAGAAGTTTGGTATTTAGCATGTTAAGCCCTGTTATAAGATTATTATTTACGATCATATACAACGGTCCATATCAACATTTTGACAAACTGTGCAGTCTTGAGTTATATTGCTCATTGCTCATGTCACAGCTAACTTACACAATCGATCTGGATGGGCATATAGAAAATCCTTCAAAAAACACTCAATAAACTCTTGCTTTCAAAGACGGGAAACTCACCGAGTGGTCACTGGTGTCCGCTGATGTTCTGACACAATAATTTGTCACAAAGTATGCTTCGTATCGGGTTTTATTTATAATTTTATTAAATACATTGACTTGTATAGACACCAAAGGAGGTTTAGATAGATACATCCGCAGCCGGAAAACGGAAATACTTCTGTATTGTTTTGGAAAGTTTGTAGTTTTCTCTTGCTCACTAACGGTCTTGTGTGCTCGCAGTGAAAGAATCAGTCATAAATGGACACTAAAATTTGTTCAATTACTTTTTGTCGCCTAAAATGGAGGGACTATGTATGAAAATGGCTACAATTGCTACACTGTTCACCCGATATGGACTAAAAACTCTCAAATTAAAGCTGAAAGTGCACTTTAACCTCATTGTCACTGTTCCATTTAAAATCCAATGTGCTGGAGTACAAAGCCAAAACAACAAATATTGTGTCACTGTCCATATACTGTCAATGGACCTGACTGTAACAGGGCTAAACATGCTAAATACCAAACTTCTCCTTTCACCTTATTTAAAGCACAACTGAACTTTGAGTTGTGTAGTTGCCATGATAGGAGTCCAAATGGTGGCGAAATATGTTTGTTAGTTGTTCTGTGCTCCCTTGGGGTAATAATCCAGAATATAGTATTTGTCGCTCTCCATTCACTTCTATAGGGCAGCTAAAATGGTCTCAAAATGACACTTATATGAACTAGAACGAAACGGATTCTGCCTATACAAACAATAACCAGTCCTAATTCTTCCAATACCACAATAACAATTTTTTTTGTGTAATTAAAATTATTTATAATTTTAATTGCTTACATTTATTTTTTTCACTGTTAGCAAGCTACCACAACACCACAACACTAGCTAAATGACAGCAGGTCGGTTTCTTTACTATAGATATATACTACCAGGAACGCTTTCTTCTATGGAAATTTGGACCAATGGTGCATTAACGCTGTTTCTGGCGCAAGAATTACCTACCGGATCTACGTTCCAAATAAAATACAAAAAAGACAGAATTTTTAATTTTTTTTTATACGTACGAGGACTGTTTATTGTTTGCATTTACAGAATCAACTTTGTTCGCGTTCGTATATGTGTTAGAAGTGTCATTTTGAGCCCTATAGAAGTGAATGGCGAGCGACAAATTCTGGATTATCACCCCAGGGGAGCACAGAGCAACTACAGAACATATTTTGAACGTATCATGGCCAGGTAACGACACAACCCAAAGTTCAGTTGTGCTTTAACAGATCTTGAAATAATAACCATAAGAACCAATAAATAATAACCACAAGAAACGACAACTATTTTTTTCTTTCTTCACCTGGATCACTCAACTAATTTAGAAGACTTTGTAGATAAATACTTCGAAAGATTCTGCATCATGCCGAACCAGAAAAAACCGGGAACACCAGTCAGCGAAAGGGGCACTAAACAGTACCGCAACTCATCCATGGACACCAAAGAATTTTCGACCAACACCCCAGAGGTTTGCGACATTCTACACTCCATAAACAATAATTTATCCTCACTTGATGCAAGAATTGCTCTGGTTGAAACTCTGCATAAAGAGTTTCAAGGACTGAAAGATAGTTTGGAGTACTCCCAGGCACAAATTGCAACACTCATCAAAAAAAACGGCTCACTTAAAACTACCGATAACACTCTAACCACCAAAATGGCTTCCATGGAGAAGGAAAATAAACAACTGAAAGAATCCATCCTCGACATTCAAGCACGCAGCACGAGAGACAACTTACTATTCTATGGAATACCGGAACATATACAAGGCGACCCAGAAGAAGCGATCACTGACTTCATCAACACTAAACTGAAATTGTCACCTGAACATTGCAAAAAAATCACATTTCACCACATCCACTGCATCGGAAAGAAAAATACAAACAGCAACCACCCCAGGCCCATCGTCCTAAAATTTGAACATTACAAACACAAGGAGTTGATTAAAAGCTAAAAGGCACAAATTTTGGACTTAACGACCATCGTGGGAAGACGTAAGAAATTATATCCGTTGAGAAGAAAACTCATACAAGAAGGCAGACGTACAGTGATCACGATGGATAAATTATATATATCCATCTATATAGCAATATAGACACCACGCCCTGGCTATACTAGAACACTAAAACTGTTTTTTAAACAAAAAAATGGAGAGAAAAAAAACTGGAAAAAATCATGAAATAGAACGTAAAATACAACCTGGTATGCTCCTTAGAGGCACTCAATACTTGTTTTATTTTTATATTTTATTATTATTTTTTGTTTGTTTACCTGCCCGTCATGTTTTTTGTTAGTCACATGCCTTTTATGTTACTTGCTTCCAATGTCTTATGTTATATTTTTATGTTTGTTCACTCATCTGTACATACCATTTTGTTTCTTTTAAAAAAATTTTTTTATCAACTACCCAAATTCTCATACATGGATATTTGTCAATAACACGCATGCACACTTACACATACAGATACATTCTCCTACACCTATAACTATTTGCCCATATACAAAGTTACAAACTACAGTCCCACATCTGGCCCCCTCTTTCCCTCATATCCCAGCCCTTCCACACAGTATGCACGCACACACATATATACGTACATATTGTCTCTCAAAGTAACCCTTAAAGGAGCTATATGTAAAACTGGCACTGAGCGTTTAAAATGGGTACTGCAGTCCAAATTAACAATATTGGAGAGTTGTCTCCGCCCTCCCCCTCCTCCCAAGACTCGAAGCTCACACGGGTTGCCAGGTTCAGGACACTGAACGAACACGAGCGTAAGCTGAGCCGAGCACAACATTATATTTTGAGACGAGCTTATTGTTACGTTTCAGTCATATTTATGCCACGTTTCATGTTTAGTGTTTGTCACAGTTTCTTTTCTGTTCATGTCATGCTTGTGTTCTGTTTATGTTACGATGCAGTTCATTGTTAGCGTACACATTTCCATGTTTTTCCGCAGCCTTGCGTTCATGCTGTTTCTTTCTCTTGCTGTCGCTCACGCTTCCCTAATTGTTTCATTCTTGCATGTCTATTTACTAATCTACTAACATTAGATCAGGATTGGGTAATACTAACTCTCTAACGATGTGTTCATGTTTACCTTACGTTTCTCGTGCATGTCATTTACTAATTTACTAATGTCAGGTCTAGGATAGGATAACTACGAACGATTTACTAATTGCCTTGTTACATGTCATTTTCTCAAGCTGTTTTCCATTTCCTGCTGCTCGCAAGCTAAGTGTCTACACCTGTCTACACCTGCATATAAGATCAGTGTTCATGTCATATCTTTGCGAAATTGTTGCCTTTAGTTTTCTACTGTCACTTTTGAGCGTTTTCCATTGTTTTGACTATCGTTATTGATCTAGCCTGTTTACTGACCATCGTTACTGCCTGCCTATTGTTTCCACTGCCTGTTTTTGACCACGAGTTTTGCCTGCTGTCTGTTTTGTACCTCTGCCCCGCGGATAGGACTTCGGTCTGACTCCTGCTACGCCCCACAACTACGAACTTTGCTTTACCCCTGTTTTGTACTTCTGCTCCGCTGACAGCTACTCTGGTTAATGAACTTGTGCACGGATACCGATTTCGAGACTGCCTTCTCCCTCGGTACTGTATCTTTGGTCTGGCTGGATTTATTGGTTTTTGGACTTTGCTTGTGTGACTACGATTTTGGATTTTCCCATAATAAAGCCCTTGCGGGTATTTATTATCACGTCAGTGTTCTGAGTCGTGCATTACGGGTCCAACCCGCACACAGTCGTGCATTTCGGGTCCAACCTGTCTCACTTATTCTATTTTGACAATGACAAGCGACGACGAGTCCTACACTGTAAGTTGATCAGCTAATGTATATGTTTGCAATTTATTTATTATAAACCAACTCGTGGATTTTTTATAACTCTGTCAATGTTAGCTAGATGCATGGCTGGCTATGTTTACGGTCACACAGATATAAGCTAACGTTAGCGGTATGTTTAGCTAGTAACTATATAAATATATATATTTAAATCTTTAGCTAGCTAGCTAAATGAAAAATGAACTTGAGCTTAAGCATTCGTAAATCGGCTGTCGGAGTGCCAGAGTACATCTGGTTGTTCGTAATGGGAAGTGGGCGGAGCCAAATCAGAGAATAGTGAATTGCACTGGCCAAAACAAAAACATAAGTTCTGACCCGGAATGGAAATTTCAAAGAAGAACATACTGGCTGTAGCATTGTTGTCGGAGAAGCCAGTATTTCGACTTAGCATGTTTCCTTAATACTTGATGACATATCATGGTCATTTTATGATTTAGTACAGTAAATGTGTTACATATAGCTCTTTTAAAAATGCCCCCTATTAATTTGTGAGCTGGAACATTCGTGGTATAGGCACCCAAATATTACATCATTTAACTAAACTAGACAATGATATATCCATACTCTAAGAAACCCACCTAACACATTAAAAAGAAATCTCAAATTAAAGTAATCACAAGTCTTTTCAGCCACATACAACTCCAGACAGAGAGGTGTATCCATACTGGTGAATAAAAAAATACAACTAATCCATAATACAACAATCACAGACCCAGATGGGAGGTTCATTATCATTAATGCTCCTATAAACAACATAAACATAACCATAGCAAGCATTTACAGACCCAACACTGATGACCCCTGCTTTTTTCATACATTTTCCGCCCACCTCAGTGACTTTACTGTAAAATTATAATTTGAGGTGACTTCAACACAGTTATCAATGCAACACTAGACACATCAAGCATCGCTGGAAACTCAAGAACCTGGCAATCCACAGAAACACTAAAACAATATATGAATGAGTTAGGCCTTGGTGATAGCTGGCGATTACATCATCCTACTGAAAAAGAACATTCATACTTCTCACCGCTTCACCATTATTTTTCACATGTTGATTTCTTTCTTATAAGCAATTCAATAGTACCAGACATTACCAATACCAAAATTCACCCAATAATGATCAGTGATCATGCCCGTGTCTCTCTAGAGTTACTCAATAAGCAACTCAATAAACCACAAATTAGCTTTAATACATCTTTACTCAAGGATCCTGATTTTGACACATTTCTGAAAAGAGAGTGGGCATCCTTCATGGAAATAAATGACTCCACACCAACACTACTCTGGGAAATGGCAAAAGCAGTAATTCAAGGAAAAATTATTTCATACTAATCTTTTAAGAAAAAAAAAAAGAAACAGAACGAGAAAGCTACCCTACACAGGATAATTTCAATAAACTACAAAATTATCAAATTTTACTAAATGAAAAATAAACAAAAAAAACACAATTCCTAATTCAAAGACTCCAACATAATAATTTTTAATATAAAAATAAATCAGGTAAATATCTTGCAAACCAACTCAAGCAGAAAAAAGAAAAGGCTACCATCCCAGCCATGAAGAATTCAGTAGGGAAGACCGTACACTCACCACAAGAAATTAATTAACACCTTTCAGTCTTTTTAACAAAAATTATATTAATCAGACAACAAACCAGGCCCAGCAGATACAAATTAATTTCTGAACAGTATTGATCTTCCAAAACGAACCAAAGACCTTGTTGACCCATTAGATAAACCCTTAACATCAGAAGAATTCCTAAAACTTAAATGCCTAACAACAAATCCCCGGGCCCAGATGGCTTCCCCGCTGAAAAACCATTTTTTCCCCAGGCAAATCATTTTGATGACTCAGGCTATTAAACACAATTTAAAAATCTTACCACACATGAGCACCGCCAATATTTCAGTCCTAGTAAAACCAAACAAAGACCCTACCCTACCTTCTAGCTATCGTTCTTTATCATTAATCAACACGACATTAAAATTACCAGAATTGAAACTGCCACACAGTATTCATTTTGTCAACCCGAAAGAAATAAAGATATTTTAGTCAATGGCATTTTTTTTCATGAATACGACAACATTTTATGAGGAAATTGATTTTAGAACATAAAAACTGACTAAACCACTTCATATTATTGTTGACAAAAAAAGATTTGGAAGTAAGATGCTATGCAGACATTTCTCACATTTATAACAAGTCACATTTTACTTAAATTATTTCAGAATTAAGCCAGGAAGTATGCATCTGTATCTAGGTTTCTAGGTATCTATCAATTGCTGTGCAACTAATGATCATAGCTGATCCTGCCCGTTTCATGTTGACTGACAGGTCGAGTCATTTTGAAATAAACGAATATATATCTATTTAATTGCTTATTTATTTATTTAATTCTCTATTTATTGCTTATTTATTTCTTTTATTTTGTCACATTACACGTGTCTCTAACCCACTTGCCATCCAAGTAATTAAAATTAGATAGATTTTCTGTTTCGATACGGTTCTCGTCCTCTCTCTACGGTAAGCACAAAGCGCTTGACTGGGCTACTCCGTTAATCCGGAGCAATTCCCCAATTCTTAACACGACTAAAACACTAATGAACGAAATGGAGTCTGTGTTTGACCATGACATTTCGGGTCAAGAGTTGGCGAGGTGGCTTAATCGCCATCGCCAGGGTAACGACACTGTGGCCGAATTTTCCATTAGGTTTCGAGCGCTGGCAGGTGAGACAGGTTGGCCAGAAGCTCCTCTGATGACGCTATTCACTGAGGCGTTAGACGATTCCGTCCAAGATGCCATAGCAGTGCTTGAGCCGTCCGATTCACTTGATATGTTAGTGTCTACCGCCATTCGGATAGACAACCACGTTCGGGAGCATGTATGAGATAAAGGCAGCCGGATTAGTTCCTCCTTTGCTCCTTTTACGTGTCTACCCCTCGTTCTCATAATAAGGAAGAGCCTATGCTGGTAGATTGGGCTTCTTGCCCGCCCTCCAGAGACTCTGCTCCAATTCTGAGTGGTGTCGTTATTGCAAGAACAAAGGCCAGACTCTCAGCCAGTGCCTTAAATTAAAGGGAAAAGGGGGGTCTCATTAGAAGAACCGGGGCCTCTAGCGAGACATAATTGTACTACACCTCGGACATTATTACCGGTAAACATTTTTTGGAAACAGCGCTCTGTTCAGGTGGAGGCTTTTATCGACTCCGGGCCTGTAGAGTGCTTTATTGATGCTTGGTGGGCTAGAAAACATCATATACCCGTCCTTTGCCTTGCTCAGCCCCGACTATTCACAGCACTTGACGGTCGCCCATTCGGCATAAGCACCATTAAAGAGACCACTGGTCTCCTCACTATGTACACCTCTCATGATAAGCACACTGAGAGGATTCAGTTTCTCTTGGTTGATTCTCCTGCTTACCCCCATTATGGCTGGTTCAGCATAACCCGCATATTAAATGGAGGAGGGATAAATATATTATTCTTCAGTGGGGTACCCAATGTAGGTCCCAGGGTCACTTAACTCCTTCCTATGTGTCCTAGACCTTGAGTCTAGCTCTGGCTCAGAGGAGATTCAGAGGAGGTTATCTCCCTGTCTAATCATGAGGATTCTATTTTTGGGTCTGAAGCTGGTGGCGAAAGTTTAGAACTCTCTCCTGACGAATTATCGGATTCTGAGATCCGATGGTCGCCTCCTCCTGATTCTCCCATGGAGGAGGGAGGGGCTAAAATAGCAGGGACACTTGAATGTACCTTGCTCCCCAATGTCCCAGCCGAATATGCTGAACTGGTTGAGGTGTTTAGCATGCAGAAAGCTACTACTCTTCCTCCGGATCGCCCATATGACTGTGCCATAGAATTATGCACTGGCTCCGCCCCTACCAGAGGGAATCTATATTTTGTATCTGCCCCAGAGAGTTTGGCTATGAAATAATATATTGAGGAGGCGCTAGCTAATGGGTTCATAAGGCCATTCACTTCACCTGCTGGTGCAGGATTATTTTTTGTGAAAAAAAAAGATGGAAGATTCAGGTCTTGCATTGATTATCATGACCTCAATGCCATAACCATTAAAAACCGGTACCCACTTCCCCTGATGAATTTTGCATTTGAACAGCTTCAGGGGGCTATTATTTTTTTCAAGCTCCACCTCCGCAACACCTATAACCTGGTGCGCATGCGTGAGGGCAATGAATGGAAAACCGCTTTTAATACTCAAATCGGGCACTATGAGTACTGGGTCATCTGTTCGGGCTCACTAGCGCCCCCTCGGTGTTTCAGGCATTGGTAAACGATGTACTGCGGGAGATGCTGGAGAGATTCGTTTTTGTCTACTTAGACGATATTTTAATTTTCTCTCCCAACCTGCAAACCCACATCGGTCACGTAAAGCAGGTTTTGAAAGCTTTTTTAGAGGCCAAGTTGTTAGTGAAAGTAGAGAAGTGCTCCTAATGTCAGGCAAGCACTGTTTCATATTTGGGGTTCATTGTAGCGGAAGGCTGTACTAAACTGGCCCACTCCTCGCTCAGTTAAAGAAGTCCAGTGTTTTTATAGGTGATTTATTCGTAATTTTAGTGGGCTCGCCACACTGCTCTGACCAAGAAAACATCGGCGGTTCAGTTTCAGTGGAATCCTAAAGCTGAGTCCGCCTTTGTGGAGCTTAAGAAGAGGTTCAGTTCTGAGCCCATTTTAATTACGCCCAATCCCTCCCTCCCCTCTATTGTGGAGGTTGATGCCTCCAAATTAGGAGTAGGCGCCATATTGCCATACAGCACTCTCCCATCGACTGCAAGATGCACCCGTGTGCATATTTCTCTCGTGCCTCACTCCGGCCGAGAGCAATTATGACGTGGGGGCTCTGGAGGAGTGGCGTCACTGGTTAGAGGGACCTGAACACCCCTTTACTGTGTGGACCGACCACAGGAATTTGGAATATGTCCAACAGGCGAAAAGACGTAATTCACGGCAGGCACGCTGGGCATTATTTTTTACTTGGTTTAATTACTTGGCCCTGGTTCCAAGAACGTTAAACCGGATGCCTTGTCGCGTATCTTTGATCGGTCCGACAGCCCTGCTACACAGATCGTAGCTCCTGTGTTGTGGGACATTGAAGTGGTGGTCCAAGAGGCGTTGCACCTAAACCCAGGCCCGGGGGGGGCGGGTCCCGCCAATTGCCTTTTAGTACCTCCCGATGTGAGGACTCGGATACTCCAGTGGGGTCATTCCTCACAATTCGCTGTGCATCCTGGCGCTCACCGCACCAAGGAGTTTCTTTCCAGACGCTTTTGGTGGCCTGGTATGGAGAGGGACGTGTGCAAATTTTTGCCGCCTGCGCTACTTGCGCTCGGAATAAGGGTTCTCGACTCCCACCCTCTGGGTTATTACGCCCTTTACCCGTGTCCAGTCGACTATTCAACGTTCTGTTTCGGGGTTTTGCTTCAGCCTGTGTCCGATTACCTGCTAGGTATTAACCTCTCACGTCCGCTTCCTGGCGCTTCTTTGTCATTTCGTGCCTTCACGTAGTCAGGTTTGGTTAGGACAGGGGTTTTCAAAGTGGGGGCCGCGGCCCAACGGGGGGCCGCCAGGGGGCGCCAGGGGGGCCAATTGGAAGGGAGAGGAAAATGTAAAATGCAAAAAAAAAAAAAAAAATTATTATATAATAATTTTTATTTAAAACATTTATTTAAATTCAATTCATAAGATTACTGTGCCGGTTTAAAATAAGATATAAATTGTTATAAATCCTTTCATATCGAAATTAGGTCTTTGCCATGCCCTTCTTTCAATCGCAGCCAATAACTAACCGTCTGCCTGTCAGTCAAAGCGTTACGTTGAGCTGCTAACGGCCCGATTATGGAATCAAAATAGGGTCAAAAGTATTGTGTTGTGTGTTAAGAAGCTGTATGTTAGATTTTTTTATATTTGCCAGTGTAATTTAAAAAAAAATGTTTAAAAGCCATTTCGCAATAGGGGGGCCCCAGCCAGAGGGTACGACTATTTGGGGGTCCTTGGCATGGAAAAGTTTGGGAACCCCTGGGTTAGGAAATAGCTGCTCTATATTTTCACTACTACATTACATTACATTACAGTTATTTGGCAGACGCTTTTATCCAAAGCGACGTACAATAAGTGCATATTGAAGGTCATTGACACAACTATGAAGCAAATCCAACAAAGTACAACTTTCTCACAACGTAGGAGCTATCGCTAGTAATCAACAGAATACAGTCGGCTATACATTCTAAGCTATAAAATATCAAAACCAAATAGAAAATAAACAGAAAGAACGTACTATATAATTGGCCTTATATATGTAGTTATTCAAGGTGGAGTCTGAAAAAGTGTGTTTTCAGACCACAACGAAAAACAGACAGCGTTTCAGCTGAGTGCAACGGAGTGGGGAGTTAATTCCACCACTGGGGAGCTAGAGTGGAGAAGCTCCGCAGTCGGGATGAGCGAGTGCCGTTAACACGGAGGGAGGGAAGTGCAAGTCAGAGTGGTCGAGCAGGAGCGTAGTGCTGGATCAAGTCCTGTAGGTAGGAGGGGCCTGACCTTTTGGCTGCAGTGTAGGCCAGGGTCAGAACTTTGAACCTGATCCTGGCCACGACTGGCAGCCAGTGGAGTGACCTCAGCAGGGGGGTGATGTGTGTGAACTTCGGGGCTTAGCTACCCTAGAAGCTCTTTAGGGATTAGTCCTTTTCGTTATTTTTGTTTCTTTCTCTCTTCTCTCTTCTATATTGAGAGTGAGTGGTTTATTTTTATTTAATTTATCTTATTGGGTGTTATAGTCTACGTTCCGAAGGTGATTCTTTGTTTTCTCCTTTTCAAGCTTATGCTCATGTATTTCTGTTTAGGAGTTTTTGTTCTCTTACTTTTCTGCTCGTGTCTACGAGTCACACCCATGTTAGTTGGTTGTTCATTATTTTGCTACTGAGACTCTTTTAGTGGTCCTCATGTTTGTGACGAGTGACGTGTTCTGTAATCGTGTTTTGTTTTGTCACGTTTGGCTCATTGTTACAAACCCAAACCCTTACAGGCGTATCTGACACCCTAATGGAAGGACCTAAACATTTGAACATTTAAATCCAAATTACCTTCATTTACTAGTTCAATATGTAAGCAGTACTAAGAAATAAAGTTAATTTGTGTTTAAATGCGTGGGGAAATATTATAGGAGAACATATAATATAATGTTAATAATATAATATTTACCATTTGGTGGGCACAGGGGGCAGGGCTAACAATTTGCTGTATGGAGAAAAAAGCAAAAACACTTTTTCAACTGTCCGTGGTGATATAAGTAACATATTTGAATTATTAAAATGAGTGGTATCGCCCTTCACTAAAAAATTGTGTGCCTGATCATACAACCTACCTACAACCTTCTACCATTTTGTGTCCAATTTGATCTGACAATAATTATACTTGTGCTTTTGTCAACAAAAATGTTTCTTTTTTTAGACAAGTTATTGTTGTCCAAAACGAGACAAATTCTTGTCAAATTTTGTTGACTAAAATTAGAACAACATGTCCATATTTGTTGTTGACTAAAACTAGACTAAAATGTTCACAGACTTTTTGTGGACTAAAACTAGACCCTATGTGCATAGCTATTGATGACTAAAAGGAGATGAAAATGCCTCATAGCTTCACTAGATGCGAAAAAAGCATTTGATAAGGTTGACTGGAAATTTCTATTCGCAACACTGGAGAAATTTGGTTTATTAACTGAATTAGGGTATTATATAACTCACCAATGGCCACAGTCACAACTAACAAACTAACATCATCAAGCTTCACACTGGGAAGAGGAACCAGACAAGGATGCCCACTCTCCATCCCTGTTTGCCATATTCATCGAATCTCTGGCCACAGCAATTCGACAAAATTAAAAAATCAAAGGAAGACACATCTTCAAGACAGCATAAAATGTGTTTTTATTTTGTTCCTGTGACCATTATGGTTGTCATACCTTCTTATACCTTCTTCTTGCCGGATGCATCGAGACTCTTATATCAACCTTTTGTCATGGCCATGACCTCCGTGTGATGACGTAACTTCCTCTATAAATAGAGACACATCAAGGCGGAAGTTCTCTTCTTTTTCTCGCCAATGCAGAGTGGAGACGTAAAAACTTGTTTATATTGTGCTATCCCCTGTGCCTTGTGACTACGGTCAGTTGCCATCCTCCAAAGCCTGTGATAGCACTCACATGCGTAAAGCGCTGGTAGCATTGCTTTTTGCACCAACTGCATGCAAAAGGAGCACCAAAATTTGGCAACGTTTTTTTCGTTGTTATTGCTAACACTAAACTTATTTTCGTATAGCATACAGGTGCAGCTCAAAAAATTTGAATATCATTAAAAAGTTCTATATTTTTTGTCACCCATTTCAGAAAGTGAAACTCATATATTATATAGATTCATTGCACGTAGAGTGAAATATTTCAAGCCTTTATTTCTTGTAATTTTGATGATTATGGCTTACAGCTAATGAAAACCCAAATTCAGTGTCTCATAAAATTTTAATATTGTGAAAAAGTTCAATATTAGAAACTCATGGTGTCACACTCTAATCAGCTAATTAACTCAAAACACCTGCAAAGGTTTCCTGAGCCTTTAAATGGTCTCTCAGTCTGGTTCAGTAGGCTACACAATCATGGGGAAGACTGCTGACTTGACAGATGTCCAGAAGACAGTCATTGACACCCTCCACAAGGAGGGTAAGCCACAAAAGGTCATTGCTAAAGAAGCTGGTTGTTCACAGAGTGCTGTATCCAAGCATATTCATAGAAAGTTGAGTGGAAGGAAAAAGTGTGGTAGGAAAAGGTGCACAAGCAACAGGGATAACCGCAGCCTTGAGAGGATTGTCAAGCAAAATCCATTCAAGAATTTGGGGGAGCTTCACAAGGCGTGGACTGAGGCTGGAGTCAGTGCATCAAGAGCCACCACGCACAGACGAATCCAGGACATGGGCTACAAATGTCACATTCCTCGTCAGAAGCGTCTTACCTGGGCTAAGGAGAAAACGAACTGGACTGTTGCTCAGTGGTCCAAAGTCCTCTTTTCAGATGAAAGTTAATTTTGCATTTCATTTGGAAATCAAGGTCCCAGAGTCTGGAGGAAGAGTGGAGAGGCACATAATCCACGTTGCTTGAAGTCCAGTGTGAAGTTTCCACAGTTAGTGATGATTTGGGGTGCTATGTCATCTGCTGGTGTTGGTCCACTGTGTTTTCTGAAGTCCACAGTCAACGCAGCCATCTACCAGGAAATTTTAGAGCACTTCATGCTTCCTTCTGCTGACAAGCTGATTTCATTTTCCAGCAGGACTTGGCACCTGCCCACACTGCCAAAAGTACCAAAAGCTGGTTCAATGACCATGGTATTACTGTGCTTGATTGGCCAGCAAACTCGCCTGGCCTGAACCCCATAGAGAATCTATGGGGTATTGTCAAGAGGAAGATGAGAGACACCAGACCCAACAATGCAGACGACCTGAAGGCCGCTATCAAAGCAACCTGGGCTTCCATTACACCTCAGCAGTGCCACAGGCTGATTGCCTCCATGCCACGCCGCATTAATGCAGTAATTCATGCAAAAAGAGCCCCAACCAAGTATTGATACTTGGAAAATACTTTTCAGAAGGCTGACATTTCTGTTTAAAATATCTTTTTTATTGATCTTATGTAATATTCTGAGACACTGAATTTGGGTTTTCATTAGCTGTAAGCCATAATCATCAAAATTACAAGAAATAAAGGCTTGAAATATTTCACTCTATGTGTAATGAATCTATATAATATATGAGTTTCACTTTTTGAGCTGCACCTGTATGGTGTGGTTGGGCTGCCACATTTATATTACATCTTAGGTATGTTTTCATTCTTTTTTGGTTATTTTGTAATAATCCTGGGGGTGGTCACACCCCAGTGAGACTTTTCCCAATCTGTGAGCGTGTGCCCTACGTTGATTGTTTTGTGTGGGAGATTGTGAGCGTGTACGCTCCGTTTTCTGCTTCTGCATTTCCCCCTACTCAAGTTCACCAGTCCACATTGCGTCCTTCATTTTGCTCCAGGCATTAGCATCTTGTGCACGGAATGTGGGGAAGCCATGGATATAGCTGATGATCACACCAGGTGCTGCCTGTGCCTTGGTTTAGGGCACCTGCTGGATACGTTTTCAGACCCCTGCCCATGTTGCAAGGCCATGTCTTAGGAGACTAAGCAGGCCAGATTGGTTGCATTTATGTGTCATATACCCCCCTCTGGCAGGACGCCACCCGCGGTAGGGGTTGCCCCTAAATGCAAGGGGGTTGCCCCTAAACACAAGAGTGTTACCGCCACCGATGGCCCATTACATAAAAAGGGCAAGGCTGGCAGGGGCAATCACCTTTCTGTAGAAGTCACACTGCAGTTCAGTAGCTGGCTGCTATGCTAGAAACCCATACTAAAGTTGAAACGGCTCCCCAGCATGGTCCCCCTGAGGGGCCTCCAGCGGAGGAGGATCCGAACATGGATCCAAGCTTGAGGGGGTTGAGGCACTTTCCATAGCGGCTTCCTACACTCTATTTTCTCAGAGTCGACCCTGCACATTTGATCAATCTGAGATGGGGTCGGTGGAAGGTTTGGGGTCCACTGAAGATTCAGCGGACTACTCGGCCTCCCTAAAAACGATTCTCCATTCTTACTCACGCAGTGTGGACCAATAAAGGGAGTAATACAATAAATGCAAAGAAAGAAAAGACAGGAAACAAATTTCTTGTAGCTAAACAGCCAAACGAAAATCAACCCACTAAAATTGGGCGAACTCGAATATACGAGTGAAACACAAACTCAATACTGGAGCCGCCCGGTCAGCAGGGTTGCCAGATTTTTCTACCCCACTTACCCTTTCCACTTCCCCACCCAATAAGAGCAAAAAACCCACAAAATCCACCAAAACCCGCCCAATAAGGATTTGTGCAATGTATTCTATAATATATTTATGCCCGGTCAAAGCCATTTTGTATGCGAACACTAAGCTAAACGGGAGTTTGACAGTTCTGAAAGCTTCTCCTGGGAAGCCCGGATGCTTCACCTTTGGCCTAGTTAAAATAAAATCTGAATTTCAAAAATTTGAATCAGAGAGATTTGTATTTATTGTTATATTCTGACATTCCGAGTCTGTCTGTTTGGTATATTTACTTCATTGTTATTGTTGATTTATTATTTTCTCATATATCATTGCATTCCCCTCTGTTCGTGGGTTGTCCGAGTTTGTCTGTCTTGTTTCGTGTTCCCGAGATTCCACTCCCTGTCTTTGTCATTGCACTATACGAGTGATTTTGGTACATTCGGGTTTCCTCTGTATTTCGTATCTCGTTTTCTTCCTTCCAACTTAATTAATATTTCTATATTATACTAACATATTAATTGTAGTAACTATTAGATTAGAATTAATACTAACCTACTAACAAACTAACATGTACATAATACTAAACCACTAACTTACTAACATTACTAATTACTAATTTATCTTGAGTTTCTACCTGCAGCTGTCATTCTCCCTCGTTATCATATCCCTGTATCTATCTGTGATTTCGCATTCTCTGCACGTGTCCACTTCCGCGTTTCTCCCCTTCGAGCTGTGCACTTATTACCTGTTACTCCGGGCCCTCGTTATTGTTTTATTGGTCCTTGTTACCCTCATTGTTCTCACCTGTGAGCTATCTCCCCTCCCTGCTTCCTCACACCTGATCCTCATTGTTTCTTGTCTCCCTCTTTGTATTTAACCCAGTCATCCTAGTCATTCTTCATGAGTTCCTTCGTGAGCATTGTTATTTTTTTTATTTTATTTTTTGGCCTGTGTATAGTCGAGTTGTTTCTGTGTATTTCCAGAGTCTTCGTTTTTTCCCTAGTCTGCCATTTGAGTTTCTGTTAGTTTTTGTGTTTGTTTTCCTTGTCTGTTCTTTCTGGTTTATTTTTCTTATTCCTTGATTTCCCTGTTTTGACTTCAGCCTGTGTTCTCGCGACCCTGAGTCTGGACTTTGTTTTTGTACTTCTGCTGTGCCTTCCCGGTTCCGACCTCTGCCTGCTTTTCGACCATTCTTTGGATTCTGTTTTTTGTACCGTAGCTATCATTAAACTTTGGGTTTTTGGTACTCCCTGCCTGCTACTGGGTCCCTTTTCCACCTGCCATTACATTTATGGATCTGAATTTTTTAAATCTAAATTTCAATATGAATTGTTGATATTTGAGAAAATCATTGTTTAAATACAAATGTATTAAATACACCACAAAAAAAATCCAGTTTAAATGTCACATGTATATATTTCAAATATACTAAATTCTAATTCAAATACTTTTGTCAGTTCTTGAGCTCCATACATACACACACTTAACCTTAGCATCACAAACATATACACCCTCTTAAGCATACCATTAATAAATCATCCTCATTTATGCAATAGGAATGCAATCAATTTATTTTTATTTGTTTATTTTGTTTCCCCTCAATAGTCTTTTCCCTGTCTACCTTTGTTTCTGTCTGTGTTTGATTGTCCTCTCTGTCCCCCTACTTATTTATCACCTATATGTACAGTGAGCACCATAATTCATTGGACAGTGACACATTTTTTGTTATTTTGGTTCTGTACTCTAGCACTTTGAGTTTGAAAGGATACAATGACAATGATGAAGTGCAGACTGTCCGCTTTATTTCGAGGGTTCTGCTGATAGGGGGTCTACTATGCTCTGCATGCTCTGTTGGACCTGTGAGAGCACCAGGCATTCGAAACACTTCATTATGACAGGTGTTAAA
The DNA here is from genome assembly GCA_022702515.1 of Ilyophis sp. 1 JC-2022. Taxonomy (NCBI): domain Eukaryota; kingdom Metazoa; phylum Chordata; class Actinopteri; order Anguilliformes; family Synaphobranchidae; genus Ilyophis; species Ilyophis sp. 1 JC-2022. The sequence goes on along the minus strand of CM040397.1, from coordinate 71,637,048 downwards.
ACGACAGGTCAAAAGTCATTGGGCGCAGATGAGTTGGCCTTCTTTGGCACAGGGGAGGTAATCAATGACTTCCGTAGTGTTGGAACTATGTGCTCCTTGAGTGAGCGGTTGAACAGGTGACAGAACCTGCACCAGTTGTTTATGGCAGGATTGCAAAACATGATTGCTCATGTTGTCTGGACCGATGGCTTTGTTCAACTTCCCGCTTTTTAGCACCGTGATAACATCCTCCACCTGTACATTGATGTACAACCGCTCTTCTCAGTTAGAAACAATATTTCCGATGTTACATCATCCTTTTCTGATTTAAGGGAGGGAGAAAATGGCTGCGGGGAACCTGCTGTAAACAGTATTAGCTTGTGGGCTAGCTCAAAGAGTTCTTGGCTAAGTTACCAATTATTCCAGTGCGATTGCTTCCAACGGTTTCATAGACCATTTTATTTGAATCGGTGGTGGAAGGTTACCATTTTCTGTCCGAATAAATGGCCAAGGAGATTCGCCGAATGCATGAGGTGGCACTGTCTCATACTGTAGTGAAAGCTGAACATGTAGCCAACCCAGGACTGTCTCAGGTAAACGATGCCTGGTGGTGCAATGCCAATGAAAATGGAAATGTCTTCTGCAATGAGTGTGACAGGACACAGTTTTATTCATCATCTATGGTGCAAGAAACAGATGAAAAGGGAAGAGTCTGTCTGGCTACACACCCTGATTTTGAACACCACATGTATGAGGATGTTTGGGAGACATTCTTTGGGACCCCAAAAATTATCTGGTGTAAGAGATCCAGACCTAGAGGAATGAATGTAAAGAAATTAGTAAGTGTCACAGACTTCTGGCTAGGCTAGCTAATATGTTTTCACTATGTCAAAAGTAGATAAATTAATGATACATAATGTGTTTCCCTAATAAAGTTAAATGAATGGCTGTATATTGCCCAGCCCCTCCAGTTGTATTCAGTGGGAGTAACCTGTGACTGGCATTGTCTGATGCCCGCCCATAAACTGCAAGCACCCTGGCATTGTAGTTCACAGTAAAGCAGGTACCTGGTACATGCACAGTACATATGGATATATCTCTGCTCTCACTACAGGTAGAGAGTTAGCTGAGATCTCATTTTAATGAATAGGACAGCTACTATTCTACAAACCAAATGTTTTTCAGTGGAATTCCCTTTTAAATCAGTGGCACCACACAACACATTATACAGAAATTGCTACAATATACACCTATAGTGGCACCAACATATCTGAAAGCGTCATTCATTTGATTCAAGCTCATCCATCAGTGTTGTGCTACAAGTATTGTGGATGGAATGTCACAGTCAGGAATGTATTTTTTGGAAAGCTGAAGTGCACGTGGTGAAGAATGTAGAAACATTAAATTCCCCAACACCAGTCCAGAACTAAACAAATGAATGCATAGGCTTTATATCATTGGCAGTTTCCCAAGTATGCTTGAGAAATTGATTGTACCCTTTCAATGTGCCGGTTGTCTGACCATAAAAGAGTCAAATTAAGTGCCTGAAATCTGTAAACACATTTTATCATAAGAAAGAACACGGTTGCAAAGGAGAGACTAGATTGACAGATCTAGATAGTTATACTTGAATAAAAATTATGTGTAGTCAAATCAATTGTACGTGTGGATTTGGTTTAAAACTTGTGTGTTCTTGTTGATTTCAAAATGTGCTGACAGTGCCCATACTTTTGTTGTTAATTTTCTTAGTTTGTGATAGTGCCAACATTTAGTTCTGGGATCAGAATACCTGTTCAGAACCTGATCTCACCACAAAACTAGCAGTTAACAGTGGCTATTAATACATGAAGTGATAGTTTGTTGCTGTTTTCTTTTTTACATAATTAATTTGAGTAACTCTGACATTAACCGCACAGTAATTTGTGGTTTCTAATGCCTCTGTTGGTAAATCCCCCCCTTCAAAAACAAGTACCCGTTTTATTAAGTTCCTGCAAAAAAAGATGAATAGCAATAAGAACAATGTTATAATAAACTTAGCCTGGCAAACACTTTTTCAATATTAATACATATAACATTCAAGGTTATAAATGAGTGAATTAATATTCCTGAGATAGAAATGAGACCAATGTAAAAAAAAGAAACAAACAAAAGCCTGATATTTCAGAGCTCAGTGTTGCTGGTTTTCATAGGTTTGCATAGGAGCCTTTTAACCACCTTTAGTGTCTTGAAACTTCACATTTGGTATTCATTAGAACTGTGGCACCCTTTTTTAATGATGCAACTTGATAGCCATTGGATTACCGAGTTGTTGTTGTCTGCCAATGAAATAGCCTTGTGAATACTGGGTATATGTGTTGGCGGAGCACTCTCAAGAATGAGAAGAAGCTCTGACCACTTGTAATGCTGCCCATTGCTATCTTGATCATTTTGATGTTTCTGTGTGGGCTAAAACAGACATTCTGTTTAATTTGCAACAGAGGAGGTGGGGAGTTTTCACAAAACAGGAATTGGCTCACAGTACTCACTTTCGTTAGTTGCTTGTCAGTGCTTGTTTTGTATTAGAAATGTCTGAGGAGGTTCACTGGAAACATTGTACAGCAGGTCCTTTGGAACACCTTTACAGAAGAGACTGCAGGGCTGTACGTTAACTTTTTTTGCACATAGCACCGGTGCTACAGAGGTTGATAGTTTTGTAGCACAGGCCAAAAACTTGTTGCACGAGTATAAATAAAATCTCTAAAAACAACCACAAGTAATGCAGTTCATCACTTAAACAGGTATGTGACTGGCAAAGGACATGAATGTTGCATACAGGGCACACAAAATCCAAACCTTAACAAGAAATGTTTTCAGACATTTTCAGACATTCTTTATTTGCCCATAATGGTACATTTCAGGGACATAACAGCTTTATACAAGACATCAATATGTTACGCTTCAAATTAGCAGTGCAAATCTCAGTTTAAATTAATATCATCATACAATATCATTTTTTATTTAAAATTGAGAAAGTGTGTAAATCACTAATAAGAGAATAAAAACAACAAACGGTGTGTGTGCGTGCATGTCACAGATCTAGCATGTATGCTGGCCACTTTTTGTCCCCCACCACAACGAAGTTAAATTAATAAATGTCGTAAATTAGTTAACAGAGGCTAATCTGTAACATTAGCTCCATCTATTCTCTCACACACACGTTAATGTGATGGTTATACAAGACAAAGATTTCCTGGTTTCCCTCGAATTGTCCACCATCAATATGCTAATTAATTAAATGGAGGTGGCCATCAGGTATATTGTGAAACAAACGTTCAAGAGAAATGGTAATGACTAAGTTAGTTGAAGAAAAAAAAAAAATACTAACACACTGGTTATGCTAGCCAGCTCATGTTCCCAAATAAACGTTAAGCTTGTTTGATTGCCGTTATTTGAGTGCCAGCTAGCTAGCTAACGTTACACAGCTACTGGCTGATCAGAGTCAGAGGTTGATACAAATGTCCAAATGTGCCTGTAAATCTTCCTTCTTGTTTCGCACTTTTCATTTGGCAGTGATTCCTCGCGGGCTCGTTTGGGGGTTTTGTTTTGCACTTCTACTTTAATTTGATTTAATACTTGAAAATACCTCTTCATTTTGTCGTCATCCCGGTGTCCCAGATAGATAGCGAGCTTGACTCGATTCGCTGAGGAAAAAGTGATTGTTCGCTAGGAATTGTGGGATTTGGTGTTGGATGTATGGACTCTACGCAGACGGGGACATGGTTTTTAATCGCACGCTACACTACAACTACCAAAGAGAATATCGAGGCGCACTGATTCACTTCACACAAACCCTCACTTCACACGCAAAATAAAAAAAATAGCACGGGTGCTACTGCAGTAAATTAATTTATTGCACAGACCGATTGTTTCGTAGCACGTGCGAGATATATGTCGCACTGTACAGCCCTGGACTGTCGGGTGCATTGCTGTAGCACAGCTGTATACTGTCTAAGGAATAGAGGTATGGGATGGCGGGAGGGGGGCAAGTCGATGGAGGTTGTGGGTCCCCCAATACATCCATTAACTATCTTATATGAGAACTTAAACGGCATCACAGGGATCAAAAAGGTTTCAATTCCACCATGAACTTGTTTATTTTAAGGGGGTGAAGGTATCTAAATATAAATAATAACGTTAAGAATGTTTTTCCTGTTTATTCTTTCTCCATCGAATGAGAAGTAACCTTTTCACAAAGGTCAGCTTGCTGCCTTAACTTGGAGTTATATTAAACAAGATATATTGCATATAGATACGTACTGTACGGGTGACAAAGAAAAAACCTCTACAGTATGGGGGTCTGGTGGCTCTGTTATGCTGTGGGGGGCATTTTCCTGGCATGGTTTTGGTCCACTTGTCCCCTTAGAGGCAGAGGTGGAATGTAACAAAGTACAAAACAAAGTATCTGCACCATTTTGTATGGGACTTTTCACTTTTACCCACTACTGTAATGGGTTTATAATGGTTCGGAGATTCAAATGCAAAGGTGGGGGAATCAGAACAAGTCAGCTCACATCTGTGAGGACCAATAACAGGGAGAGAAAAATAATACAGGAAGAAAAAATAAACATGAACTTAATTCCTTAAGGCTACACAGCCACAAAACGAAAATCAACCCACAAAAACGGGCAAACTAGTAAACTAGTATTACCAACTAAATCTCCCGAACTCAAATCATGAGCAAGGACGGGAAACTTGGCAAACAAAAGAACACTCGCGGCTACCTTAGCTCAAAGCCGGTAGAGTGTAAAACCAAAACGAAAGTACAAAGAAAAACTGTCTCCTGGAGAACAGCAATGTACAAAGTAGATAGCACCAAACGCTACCAGGAGGAAAACAATCTTATACCCGATTAAGTAGCTATAGCAAGTGCCCCCTGAACATAAAAAAGTTTAATATCAGGAGGTCGCTAGTACCTGGCTATACCTGGCTCGAATGCAATGTCATAAGACAAACAAGCACCGGAGAAGCGGAAGTGAGGAACTTAAATACCCCGCACATAGAAGCCCAGGTGAAAACAATAATGAGGACTGCAAACCACGGAACGAGGAAAAAATCTGATTGATTCACAATCGTAAAACCAGAACAAGAACCGCCAAAGAAAAGAAAACAGCCACGAACCACTACATTTTAAATAAAAAATCGGTACTTTCTACTTACTACATTTCTAAAACTGTGTCGTTACTCTTTGCTTACAGCGTTTTTGAAAAGAACCAAGTCGACCAATACGCGCGCCTTCAAATTTAAATTTTTTTTTTTTAAATGCTCGTCTTCCTTCTCGGACTGTTGCTAGGCGGCTCATGGCTGAATTTTTTGAAGCTGAAAAGAGTGCAGACAGGGACCATCATTTGTTGCAGTGCAGAGAAATATTTAGTCATATATGGTTTAAGCCATTCACCATCCATGGCCTTATTTAGGCGAACTGTTCGAAATTCTTGGTACAAAAAACGATTCCTACAGATTTTCCTGTCTCCTGTGCCTGCCAAAACAGCACGAGATCCTATTGTCCAAGAATTTGTCTTCGGAATCTTAAAACACGTGAGGTAATTTATTAACTAACATAAGGCGCGCTAGCTCGCTAGCTCGCTACACTATGGATGTTTTTTTTCTCTCTAGCCAGAATAGATCAGTGGTTCTCAAACTCGGTCCTCGGGGACCACTGTGTATGGTGGTTTTTGTTCCAACCACAATTGCAATCCCAAAATTCTAACAATTTAACGTATTACCTATACTACCTACAGTATATCCCCAAATACCTCGCCTCGGATGACGACTTTTACTATTTACATTTAAGAGCATGTACGTATATACTTTGACTTAAGTATAAATTTCCAGGTGGTATTTTTACCTGAGAATTTTTTATGTGGGTACTTGCAAGTTTACTTTAGGGATTTGTGTACTTCTTCCACCTCTGCTTAGAGGGAAGGTTCACTGCAAATCAATACAAAGTTATTCTGAGTGATCACCTTTGTCCTATGATGAAACATTTATATCCTGATGGGAGTGGTCTCTTCCAGGATGACAATGCCCCCATCCACAGGGCACAAGGGGTCACGGAATTGTTTGATGAGTATGAAAATGATGTCAATCATCTGCTATGGCCTTTGCAGTCACCAGATCTCAACCCAATTTAACACCTATGGGAAATTTTGGACCAATGTGTTAGACCACCATCATCAAAAAACCAAATGAGGGAATATCTTTTGGAAGAATGGTGTTCCATCCCTCCAGTAGAATTCCAGAAACTATAATCTATGCTAGACTAGAGGTAGAATCTATGCCACGGCACATTAAAGCTGTTCTGGTGGCCCAACACCTTACAAAGATACATTACATCGGTTTTTTTATATACAGACGTGCTCAAATTTGTTGGTACCACTGGTAAAGATGAGTTAAAAGGGTTGTAAAAAATTAACCGTTTGGTGAATTAGCTTAATGTCACACTGAAAAAATGAGAAAAATCCATTCTTTAATTGACGTTAATTTATTAGGAGAAAAAAATGGGTGCGTGAGGGTTGGACCTGAAATGCACAACTCAGAAACAGCGGTAACGATAAAGTCCCATCAGGGTTTTATTAAAGGAATGTCCAACGAGCGTAGTCAAAAAGCAAGCAAAGTTCATACACAAAATAATCCAGCCAAAACCAATATACAGTACAGAGGGAGAAGGCAGTCTCAGAATTGGTACACCATGCAAATAGTCCAGTAACCAGAGTAGCTGTCAGCGGGGCAGAAGTACAGGCAGATGGTAGGCAGGCTCGGGGGTTGAAGGCAATGCAAGAGTCAAGACCAAAGTCCACTCCGCGGGGCAAAAGTACAAAAGACAGCAGGCAAAAACTTGTGGTACAGGCAGGCAGTGGTAAACAAAACAGAGGTCAAAAACAATGGCCAATAACATGCTTGGATTGTAAACAAAAAGGCAGGCTTGGAAAACCGCTCAAAAGTGCACTGACAAACAGGCAACAATTTTGCAAAGACAAGACTTGAACACTGAGCTTAAATGCAGGTGTAGACAGGTGCAGACACTTGGCTTGAGAGCAGCATGCAAATGGAAATCAGGTGTGGAAGGCTGACAAGGTAACAAGATAATTAGTACTCGTTAGTAATAACCCTATCCTGACCTAGTGTTAGTAAATTAGTAAATGACATGCACGAGAAACGTAAGGTAAACATGAACACATGGTTAGAGAGTTAGTGTAACCCGAGTGTTACTCAAGGTTATTCATTTACCATATCTAAAAGATGCAGTAGCAATAAATAGGATTAAATAGGTACGGTAAATAAACATGTAATAAATAGGATTAAATAGGTAAGGTAAAAAGTGCTTTGTTCAAAATAGTGCTTACTCTTTAAGATTTCACTTTATTTCATGTCTAAGTACCATTAAAAAACAGAGTTGTATGTGTTTGAATTTATCTGACTGATGAGCAGTTAGTGTTCTGATTGGTGAAGTAAGTGAACCTGGACTTTCCATTGGCTGGAAAGAACGTACAAACGCGAAACCGAAAGGAGAGAGAGAGAGAAGGGTGGGGTGTTCACGGTTATAGAAAATGCATAACGAGTGTTTGCTTTAAAAGAGTATTAAGGGGTTTTACATCCACAACTGCTATCATTCAGTGCAAGAGATTAATTGTTAATGCGGGAGTGTAACTCAGTCGAGGTAGTAAGCCTTCCTGTGATGCATTTCTTTGTTATCAGCGCTAGGAAAGTGCAGCCCTCGCAGTAGAGGGAGACTAACCTATGCTAGCTAGTGAGATGACGAAGCATCTGCTAGCATTGTAGCGTTTGTGCTTTCAGCAGGCAGTCTGCAGTTAGCATAGAGACAAACACTCAGTTTAGATTTAGTCCACAGCTTCTCAGTTAGCGCCGAAGGCTACCTGTAACGCCTGAGGTTCCACTGAGTAGCCATCGAGAGAGCTACGCACCGGATAGCACCACTTGCGACCAGGGGAAAGCAGTGGTTCCGCCGGCTACGTGGGAGAAGAGTCGCGGGCCGTTTGAAGTGTCTATTGCTTGGAGAAGTTACACGTTCATTAATCCACGGTTTGATACCCATGGGACTGTGAGTACAGGGAATTCAGCATTCCACTCGAGCTATACCAGGCCTGCAACGTTTGTTTTGTTTCTTGTTATGCAGCCGGCTTTTGTATTTTATTTTCTATATAATGTGCTAGTGCGCTGTACATACACAGTAGCATAATTGAAAGTGGCCACTTAGAGTGAATGTTTAAAAGGTGATTTCTTGGTATAATATTAACAACTTAATTAAGTTGTGTATTTGCATATTGTGTTGAATAAGGGGGTGTAGGGCCCTACCTAGTGACAAATTGGTATTGTTTTATCTGTTTTATTATTTTTATGTCATTCTAAAAGAGGGTTACTATTTCTAGCTTGTCTCTTAAATAGTGCTAGGCACTCCTTAGTTACATTTTGAGATATTTCAACTCAATTGTGTAATAAATACTTTATTATTCAGCTGATTTTTCTCCACTCACTGTTTAGGTTTAAGTCCTAGGAAACCAAGCCTTTAATATAGTTTTAAGAACCCGAGTTTAGTCCTCTTCATAACCAGGACGGTGATAGTAGGGCTACATAAAATGGCGACGAGGATGGGATTTTTACTTTAATGTCACACTGTTTTCACACTTTATTTTCAGATTGCAGTGTAATTAATAATCACAGTGAGTGGAATAGTTATAATTAAAGTAAACTAGGATAGAAGAAAAAATTACAGTAGCTGATTGTGAATAGTAGCTTATCATGACACTAATTCTTAACTGGTGTAAGGGGGAGGGTATAGATCCCAACCACGCCCTAATAGTACATCATGTCCCAGAGGACCTGGAAGCCGAAATTATAGAGGAAACCCTCAACACTATTAAACGACTAGGTTGTGTCAAAGTAAAAGGCCGGATTTTTGATTCTCAAACAAGGGGTCTCATGGTGTTATGTGTTTGTAGTGCACGAGTAGACACCACAGCCATTCCCATGAGAGTAATGCCAGTCCGTGGAGGCGACTCTTGGTCTCTGAGTACACCAGATCAGACCGGTAATGGTGGTGGACAGCCAGAGCCCACTCCCCTAGATCCTCAGATAGCAGTTCTCTTGAAAACTGTTGGGGATATACTGGGAAAAGTGCCCAAACCAGTTGCGTCAGAGAATACAGCTTTCCGACGTTTGCGTGGTTTCTCTGGTAGTACTCCCACTCCGTCAGGAGAAGAAACTTTAGACACTTGGCTTATGCAGGCCCGCCTAATGGTTGATGAGTGTGAGTGCTCAGAGAGTGAAAAGCGAAAACGCATCATTGAGAGCTTAAAAGGCCCTGCACTAGAAATAGCTCAAGCAGTCAGGTCCAGTGACCCACAAGCCGCACCCAACGATTACCTGGGGGCGTTGGAAAGAGCGTTCGGGTCCTCTGAGTCTGGGGAAGACTTGTACTATGCCTTCAGAGCTCTACGTCAAAAGGTAGGGGAGAGGCTCTCTGATTTTTTGCGCCGCCTAGAACACGCTCTGACCAAAGTAGTTCGCAGGGGAGGAGTAAATGCAGAGCAAAGAGATCGCATTAGGATAGAACAACTTCTGCGTGGGGCTGTTGAATCTGATTTAATGCTGGTGCAGCTAAGGCTTCGTGAAAGAAAAATGAGTCCTCCTTCGTTTCTCCAGCTGTTAACCGAGATCCGAGAAGAAGAAGACCAACAGTCAGTGAGACAGAAGGTTAGTCCAGCGACGGCTAAACCGATGGTACGTCAGGTGCGTACTACAGAAGAGGATGACGTCTGTCCCACTGAGGCAGTTAAGTTGAGACATGACTTAGACAAGCTCAGAGTAATTGTGGCCAAATTAACTGCCAAAGAGGCTAAATCGTCCCCAACTCCTCAGGAAGCAGATACCCCTGTCGTTCACAGAGGCAGTGTAAACGACAGCGAGGTTGAAACAGGAGCATTACAGAGACAGGTAAACGACTTACAACAACAGCTTCAGATAATGGCAGTTAGTCATCGGGTTTCTGGACCGTCCAATACCACTGTTTGGAGAAACAGAGAGGCAGATAGTCGTGGCCCAGGCAGTAATCGAGGCCCTAGTCGAGGCAATGGCAGTGATAAAGGAGCACCGGTTGATGGCTCGGGAGAATACTTCTGTTATCGGTGCGGGGAAGATGGCCATGTGGCTACGCGTTGTAGTGCCCCAGAAGATTCAGGAAAGGTTATCTCCCGTTTAATTCGTTCATTGAGGAAACAGAAGGGAGAGAGCAGGGAGGCCTCTTCTAGCTCATCAGGAGCCAAGGACACACATTGCATTGTGAAGAAGAGTAATATACAGGTCTCCAACCCCACCAAGCTGCCAGAAGGATTGATTGGAAAACCCTCTTTTAGTCCAGTAAAGATAGAAGGACAGTGGTGCAACGCCCTGATGGATAGTGGCTCCACTGTCTCCATCGTTTTTGAAAAATGGTATCGTGACCATCTATCACACGTTACCATTCATCCGATATCCAGCTTATGCATATGGGGTTTGAGTGACACTAGTTACCCGTACAGGGGATATGTTGCGATTAAGGTGGAGTTTCCAGATGATGGAAAGACGGTGACTACACATACGGTACTAGCTTTAGTGTGTCCGGACTCTCAAGGACCGGATCAGGTGCCGGTGATTATCGGGACAAATGCTAGATGTTTTCACCATGGGTCAGTGCCAACTCAGAATGCATCCAGTCACCAGCAAGCATTTTCCTTGAATGTGAACGCCAAATTATCCAAACCACGCCAGATGCAAGCCCCTGACTCCCATCCTGAGTGCAGTGTGGGACAAGTGAGGTGGATTGGGCCGGGGCCACTTAAGTTGACTCCAGGAGAGGCCCGACTTGCTGTTGGGAAAGCAACCATCAGAGAGCCCGGAAAACCAGGCATATTACTGCTTGACAGCTCCAGTGCTCTTCCCCAGGGAGTGGCGTCACCACCGTGTGTAATGCTCCCCTCAGAACTCAACATGGACCATTGCACAGTGCTGTTACAAAATGTCACCCTGAAGGAGCGGTCCATCCCGAAGGGAACAGTCATTGCTCAGATTCACAAGGCAGATGTGGTGACAAATATCCCCACGAGTAATAACACTGATAGTAGCATTGATCCGGAGCGGTTTGATTTTGGGAAGTCGGTGCTACCGCAGTCATGGAAGAATAGACTGGCCCAGAAATTGTCCGAGAGGACAATTGTTTTCTCTGTGGAAGAATGGGATGTTGGTTTGGCTAAAGGGGTTGAACACAGCATTAGACTTAGCGACACTCGACCATTTCGTGAGAGGTCGAGGCGCATTGCTCCAGCTGATATTGATGACATAAGGCGCCATTTGCAAGGGTTGCTAGCGGCAGGGATAATTAAAGAGTCTCGTAGCCCTTATGCATCACCTATTGTAGTGGCAAGGAAGAAAAATGGCAAGGTGCGCATGTGTATCGATTATCGCACTCTCAATGCGAGAACCACTCCAGATCAGTACACGGTCCCAAGGATCGATGACGCTCTAGATTGCCTAACTGGAAGTCGGTGGTTTTCAGTGTTAGATCTGAGGAGTGGATATTATCAAATCCCAATGTTGGAGGAAGACAAGGAAAAGACGGCATTCATTTGCCCCCTGGGGTTTTACCAATTCGAGAGAATGCCCCAGGGCATCACAGGGGCCCCTGCAACTTTTCAAAGATTAATGGAGAAGGCAGTGGGGGATATGAACTTGCTGCAATGCCTTGTCTATCTAGATGATATAATAGTGTTTAGTCGTACACTCGAAGAGCACGAAGAGCGTTTGCTCAAAGTTTTGGATCGGCTAGAGGAATTTGGATTGAAGGTGTCGATCGATAAATGCCAATTTTTCCAGACACAGGTCAAGTATGTTGGACACATTGTGTCAGAAGCTGGGGTATCTACTGACCCCGACAAAGTTAAGGCCGTGGCACAGTGGACCGCTCCGACCAACCTGAAAGCCTTACAGTCCTTTTTAGGATTTTGTGGCTATTATAGGCGCTTTATTGGTAATTACTCCTCTATTGTCCGTCCTTTGACTGATTTGACAAGGGGTTATGCACCACCACAGAAAGGCCGCCCACCTAAGGCAAATCAGAGCAAACAGTACTTGAGTAAGTCTGAACCGTTTGGGCACAGGTGGACTCCTGCTTGTGATGAGGCTTTTAAAAAAATAAAATCTTGCCTAACCAACGCCCCAGTGTTAGCATTTGCCGACCCAGCCAAGCCTTACGTATTACACGTAGATGCAAGTTTCGATGGCCTGGGAGCGGTGCTAAACCAGGAGTACCCAGAGGGATTTCGTCCAGTGGCATTCGCAAGTAGAAAGCTCAGTCCTGCAGAGAGAAATTATCCGGTCCACCAACTTGAATTCTTAGCTTTGAAGTGGGCCGTAGTGGACAAATTTCATGACTATCTGTACGGGGCACACTTCACCGTAAGAACTGACAATAACCCTCTAACGTATGTCTTGTCCACTGCCAAACTAAGTGCATGTGGCCATAGATGGTTGGCTGCACTGTCAACGTATGATTTTGGGATTCAATACCGACCAGGACGAGAAAATATTGATGCTGACCTCTTATCCCGAAATGTTGCCGATGAGGAAGAGGGGTGGATACCACCCGCCGGAGTGAAAGCAGTATGCAAACAAGTCAGGGTGCCTAAGCCAAATGGGGTAACTATAGGATGTATAGACCAATTGGGGGCATCACCGCAATGCATTCCGGACATTTATGCCTATTCTGCATGGGTGCAAGGCCGTTTTTCCGACCCGTTTGGAGTGGAGGAGTTACGAGTAGCGCAAGACCAGGACGAGCTAATCTGTAAAGTGAAACAGGGCATGGAACATGGCCAAGTGCTGGCAACATCGCCCAAGGACCATCCAGATTTGCATCTGCTACAGAAGGAGAGGCCGCGTTTAGTACTAAGCAATAGGCTCCTTTTCCGGAAAACCAACAGAGTGTCAGGAAAGGAGACCTTGCAGTTGGTTCTTCCTAAACTATTGCGTCCCCGGGTGTTGAAGTCCCTACATGATGAATGTGGACACTTGGGGACTGAGCGCACAATTGAATTGGTAAGAGACCGATTTTATTGGCCCAAAATGGCAGCCGAGGTTACAAATTACATAAAAACCTGTGGGAGATGTGTTGCCCAGAAAACGCTTCCACACAGAGCAGCACCCCTGAACCAACTTACCAGTAGTGGCCCACTTGATTTGGTGAGCATTGACTTTCTGTCAATTGAGCCAGATTCGCGTGGCATCTCCAATGTTTTAGTTGTGACAGATCACTATACACGGTACGCTCAGGCTTACCCCACTAGAGATCAAAAAGCACCAACAGTAGCTAAAGTACTAGTAGAAAAGTTCTTTGTCCACTATGGCTTGCCTGCCCGAATCCATTCGGATCAAGGGCGAGACTTTGAAAGCCGGCTGATAAAGGAACTTCTGCGTGTCTTGGGGATACGGAAATCAAGAACCACACCTTATCACCCCCAAGGAGATCCACAGCCTGAGCGGTTTAACCGCACTCTGTTGTCCATGTTAGGCACTTTAGACCCAGACAAAAAACAGCGTTGGAGTCAGCAGGTTGCCCAACTTGTGCATGCTTATAATTGCACTCGTAATGATGCAACCGGCTACTCCCCGTATTTCCTTATGTTCGGCAGGGAGGCCCGGCTGCCTGTGGACGTGTGTTTCAGTGCTGTGTTGGACAAGGAAGAAGAGATGTCCCATCAGCGATTTGTGGAGACCCTGCGAAGAGATTTGAAGAATGCTTACCAGAGTGCCGTGGCAGCTTCGGATAAGAAGCACCAACGAAACAAAAGGGCTTATGACCTCAGGGTCCGTCCACAGCTGTTAGAGGAGGGCGATAGAGTGCTTGTTCGTGCGCTGGGGGGGACTGGTAAACAAAAGTTGAAAGATAAGTGGAACTCTCTCCCATATATAGTCATGCAAAAGCTTAAAAATTTTCCGGTCTATCGCGTGAAACCTGAGAATGGGAGAGGAGTGTTGAAGACTTTGCACCGAGACCACTTATTGCCCATAGGGTACCTGGTGAGACTACCCGAGCCTTCTGATGATGGGGTGTTTCCCCCCTCTGCAGCCACCAGACCTGCAAAGACACAAAGTCGACAGAGATTGAGAGACCAAGAAGACTTAGCGGGGGCTTCTGATCAAGAGTCCTATTCTTCTGATGAGGAGGAGTGTTACTATGCACAGGGGCCACCTGTGACTGAGAACCTCCACCAAAGACCTACTAGTCCGGGGACCCCTGCAGAGTCAAACAGCGACAATGCAGACGAAGAGCCTATAGAGGATGCGGAAAATGATTCCGCAGGAGAGGATTCCATTGAGTTTCGCCAGGACCCTCAAGCGCAGGCGGCAAGCTCTCAGGATGATGCAGAAAGCATTTCTAGTTGTAGTGAGCCTTGCAGGGACACTGTGGAAAATGTTGCTCCTAGAGAGAGGCGAATGATCAAGCCAGTACTCAAGTTCAGTTATGATGAATTGGGAAAACCGTCGGACCATCCAGTGGTCATACAGCACAGAGGTATGAAGATATCTATCTCAAAAGATCCAAAGGACACCCTGGCTGAATGTTTGACCATTCAGATCATGCCCAGCCCCAGTTGTCACTTACAGTCTGATGAGGACATTCAGACGTTTAGAAAGGGGGGAGTGTAACCCGAGTGTTACTCAAGGTTATTCATTTACCATATCTAAAAGATGCAGTAGCAATAAATAGGATTAAATAGGTACGGTAAATAAACATGTAATAAATAGGATTAAATAGGTAAGGTAAAAAGTGCTTTGTTCAAAATAGTGCTTACTCTTTAAGATTTCACTTTATTTCATGTCTAAGTACCATTAAAAAACAGAGTTGTATGTGTTTGAATTTATCTGACTGATGAGCAGTTAGTGTTCTGATTGGTGAAGTAAGTGAACCTGGACTTTCCATTGGCTGGAAAGAACGTACAAACGCGAAACCGAAAGGAGAGAGAGAGAGAAGGGTGGGGTGTTCACGGTTATAGAAAATGCATAACGAGTGTTTGCTTTAAAAGAGTATTAAGGGGTTTTACATCCACAACTGCTATCATTCAGTGCAAGAGATTAATTGTTAATGCGGGAGTGTAACTCAGTCGAGGTAGTAAGCCTTCCTGTGATGCATTTCTTTGTTATCAGCGCTAGGAAAGTGCAGCCCTCGCAGTAGAGGGAGACTAACCTATGCTAGCTAGTGAGATGACGAAGCATCTGCTAGCATTGTAGCGTTTGTGCTTTCAGCAGGCAGTCTGCAGTTAGCATAGAGACAAACACTCAGTTTAGATTTAGTCCACAGCTTCTCAGTTAGCGCCGAAGGCTACCTGTAACGCCTGAGGTTCCACTGAGTAGCCATCGAGAGAGCTACGCACCGGATAGCACCACTTGCGACCAGGGGAAAGCAGTGGTTCCGCCGGCTACGTGGGAGAAGAGTCGCGGGCCGTTTGAAGTGTCTATTGCTTGGAGAAGTTACACGTTCATTAATCCACGGTTTGATACCCATGGGACTGTGAGTACAGGGAATTCAGCATTCCACTCGAGCTATACCAGGCCTGCAACGTTTGTTTTGTTTCTTGTTATGCAGCCGGCTTTTGTATTTTATTTTCTATATAATGTGCTAGTGCGCTGTACATACACAGTAGCATAATTGAAAGTGGCCACTTAGAGTGAATGTTTAAAAGGTGATTTCTTGGTATAATATTAACAACTTAATTAAGTTGTGTATTTGCATATTGTGTTGAATAAGGGGGTGTAGGGCCCTACCTAGTGACAAATTGGTATTGTTTTATCTGTTTTATTATTTTTATGTCATTCTAAAAGAGGGTTACTATTTCTAGCTTGTCTCTTAAATAGTGCTAGGCACTCCTTAGTTACATTTTGAGATATTTCAACTCAATTGTGTAATAAATACTTTATTATTCAGCTGATTTTTCTCCACTCACTGTTTAGGTTTAAGTCCTAGGAAACCAAGCCTTTAATATAGTTTTAAGAACCCGAGTTTAGTCCTCTTCATAACCAGGACGGTGATAGTAGGGCTACATTAGTATTACCCAATCCTGATCTAACGTTAGTAGATTAGTAAACTAGACACGGGAGAATGAAACAATTAGGGAAGCGTGAACGACAGCAAGAGATAGAGAAACAGCATGAACGCAAGGCTGCGGAAAAACACGGAAATGTGTATGCTAAACAATGAACAATGAACAGGAAACGTAACATGAATCAAATATAAAACGTGACATGACAAGACAAAAAAATAAATCGTAACAATAATCAAACATGAAACGTGACATGACATAAAAATGAAACGTAACAAGAATAAAACATAAAACATAGCGTGACTAGATTAAACACAATACGTGACATTAACAAGAAATCTAACTAAGACAAGAAAATAAAATAAAACGTGACATGGCAACTAGAATCATGTCAAAAAATCCCTCATCAAGAAATCATTATTTTAACAAAACCACATTGGCCACAATTATTGGCACCCCTGCATTTATATATAGAATACAGTATACATTTTTTATATTTCGTCGCATATCCTTTGCATGCCATGACTTCCTGATGTCTGTGACCCAACAACATCAAAAGACTCTTGATATTTTATTTTCTGGTACTCTTACAAGCGATACTAAATGTCTCTGCATTTGAATGGATCTCTATGGGAATTGGGGGTGGGACTAGATTTAGCTGTAAATTACACTGGAGAAATATCCCTTGATGACTTAGAGCCATTTTTCCAACCATGTATTCCATACTGTTCCAGTGTAATTTACAGCTAAATCTAATTCCACCCCCCAATTCCCATAGAGATCCATCCAAATATAAAAAATGTATACTTTATTCTATATATAAATGCAGGGGTGCCAATAATAGTGGCCAATGTGGCTTTGTTAAAAAAAGAGTCAATTAAAGTTTGGATTTTTCAAATTTTTTCAGTGTGAGATTAAACTAATTCACCAAACAGTGAATTTTTTACAACCTTTTTTACTCATCTTTACCAGGGGTACCAACAAATTTGAGCACGTCTGTATATATATAAATTATTTTTCATGCAATTACATACTGTACTTTGACATGACTGTGTATGGCTGTGTGATTTGCATACTTTTTATGTCAGTGTATGTGTGTGTTTTTGCAGAGCTATTACTTGCAGACAAGCATGCACTAGTTCTGTTCGTATTTGTTTATTGAGTAATTCTGGCTAAGCCCATGAGTTGAGTGTGTTGTAGGGAGGCCAGGCGATGCTGAAATGATATCACGCTTCCTGTCGCGTGCACTGGCACGTGTGGTGAGCTCCCTTGCAGAATCAGCCTTTCACATGTGGGGATGTCCCCGGTCTACAGCGTGCTTGCTCTCACTCCTATTGCAGACGGGAGTTAGTGGGCTGGCTGTTTTGGCAGGACCGACTCATATGTTGGCTCACAGCCAAAGACGCAGGCATCTGCTGGGGGTCAGAGTGGTTTTGTAGTTTGTCGTCCGACTGCACAGTGTTGCTTTCTGGGAATTTTAGTCCTGATCAGACCTGTAAGCATATTAGCCTTTGCCAGTGCCTACCGGTGGCTACCCAGGCCTGTGTGTGGAAAGCAGTAGCAGGATCCCCTTACCCCCACCTCTCCCCTGCAAAAGGTAATCCTGAAGTGAGGCCCCTGTATTTACGGTGCCCTCCTTAGCCTTATAGCCCTAAGCAGGACTCAACTTGAGTAAAAAAGTAGAAAAGATAAACAAAGGAGGAGGTAAAGAAGACCTATTCAAGATAAAGAGGGGGAAAAGGAGGAAAAACAGAAAGAGAGAGAAACTAAAGTATAGTTCCACACATTAATGTTCAACCCCCTCCCATGTCCTCCTCTCCCCTCCCCCTACCCCCCCCCCCCCCCCCCAAGTAAACCTGTGGGGGTGTGACATCACTAAGTTCCCTCCTTCCCCTGGTATAGATGCTGGAGGGACCTGAGCTCCGTATCACTCCTTAGTCCTGCACTGCGAAGCTGAACAAGTCCCTGGCTAGCCCGTTGCCTTGGTGAAGTTGTCCAGCATCCCCCCGTCTGTCCAGAGTGTTGCGCTGACACCATGTTTCTCAGATCGGCCCTCCTGCTCCTCGCTGGGATTGTACTGACAAACTGCCGCTCGCCGCAGAGGATCAGAGGCAAGTACGCTGGTGATAGTGTTGTGGAATATGTTTCTGCAGGTGTTTCAAGCGTGATTATTGCACGTATTGTTTAGCTCTCCGCATCTCCTGCAATGTGTGAGGAGCCCATAAAATTTTATGTCCTGATCAATGCAGAGGTAGATAAAAACATGTAGAGGTAAATAAAATCTGAAGTAGCAGAATTGGTATCTATATGTATGTATTTGTGTGTTGATAAAATCTGAAGTAGTAGAATTAGTATTTCTATGTATGTATTAGTGTGTTCTCTTTTGGAGGAAAAACTAATATTTGGTGTCATTTTTGTAATGGTACTACTAGATGAGCAAATTCTACAGTATGAATTTCTAAAACAAATAAATATGAAAGTAACTATGTTCTCAGATATATTTCTTGACTTAAAATATAAAGCTAAATTTTCTGATTCTTTCTTTGTCATGGTAAGATTGTTCATGAAATGATCATCAAATTAATAATTAAAGTTCACAAACAGCATTTCCTTTGGACATGAATAAACTGCTGCAAATCAATAGATTCCTAAAATAGGATTATGCCATGTGTTAAATTAAAGATTGAGAAAACATTTGTCGTAAAAAATGTTTTTACAAATTTCATCATGATATTGTCTGTACTGCCCACTTCAGCTTAGTAAGATTACAATATAATGCACTGCAGAATCCTGGAAAATAGAAAATAGTGAGCAGTACAGCAGCAGGACAATGAGTTATACAGAACTGTATCACTGTTAAATTTGTGGCCAACCTCTTCATCTCATTCTGAAAGATAAAGAAATGTATGAATTCGTATGCATGTGGTTTCAATTCAAAACTGTAATAAGTACAAATGTGCTCCTACATACATGCGTGTTCATACATACATTATATATCTATGTGTCTGTATGTATGTATGTGCATGTGAATATTCTTATGCATATGTGTGCATACAAATGTATATGCAGTATGCACATTTGAACATGCAAGAGCAAAAACATGTATTCATTGTTTGTGTGCGTGTGTATTTGCATTATGTGTGGGTGTGTGTATGTGTATGATGGTGTGTGCATATGGATATACAGTGTGCATGTACAGTATGTGTGCTGTGTCTATGCAAGCATGTATGTGCGTGCACGTGTGCATTGTTTGTGTGTGCGTGTGAGCGCATGTGTGTGGGTTAGATAGCTGTCCCGGCACCCTCAGTCCACAGTGCATGCTGTTCTCTCTCTGCAGCTGTAGCGACCGTGAATGTTTCTGGGGCTGTGCCAGACAGTGCAGTGTTTATTTATCGGTTGCTGGTGGGGTCTTGATCTCTCTGTGGACTTTTCTGAAGTAAAATTTGCTACTCGCTACCCCTGCAGCGTCAGCTGGAACCGCTTTGGCAAAGAAAAAACATCTGACTGCTGTAACATGCATTTATTGTCACGTTGCCATGCTGTGATTGCCCGCTTTGCCCTCTTTGATTTCTTTGGATACTTGTCTGACGACTAGGTGGATGTTGGTTTGTGATTGAGTTGCAGAGTAAGTTGATTTGCGATTGAGTTGAGTTGCACAATTGCAGAGTGGGTGGAGGTTGTGATTTATTGGCGAAAGCTAGCTGTGACAGTGAGGGGTCTGTCCCTTTCAGTGCTGGGGACTGATAATTCTCAGTTTGGTTGGAAAAATAACTTTTTCCTCGCTGGCAGTTGTTTCCTCTCCTAAATTTGTTGAAATGGTGCTATTATTGAACAGTTATCACATACCTTGAAACCAATGCCTCAGATTACATCATTTTCCCCACTGGCAGAGTATTGAATTTATTTTCAGCTCTGGCCATAACCTCTCCCTGTGAGTGGTTTTCTTGTGAAATTTCTCCAAGGAGAGTGGGTGAGAAATGAATGTAGCAACAGACTTAGCTAATGCCAAAACCAGGGGCGGAGGAGGGGTGTCACGATGGGGGGGGGGGGGGGGGGGGGGGAGTGTGCGAGTGGGCCCCTATATCACAAACACTACAGCTAGATAAGCTGGCTCACAACAAAGTTACAATACAGTTGTAATAAGATGGCAGGTCTATTTTGTATAGTTCCATGTTAATTAATTGATGTCTGCCATATTGATCGTGATATCCTACCAAGGTGATCTTTTTTTCCACCCAGGGTAGTGCATGTATCCTCTTGTTTACAAAAATGAAATGGGTCTATTATGAGTTTATATTCTACGGTCTATGGATTGAGTGTATTACTGTTTTTTTTTGTTTTTTTTACAAGGCACTAGGCAGGCCCCTCCCCCATCTCGCGCAAGTCAGGGACAGGAGTATGCAAGGAACAAACTGCATTGAAATGAAAATAGCCTCCAGCCTATTAATCACAATTATAATTCCTATTATCATGTAATATCATTTTGGAATTATGTTACTAGTAAAATAGGAAGAGTTAATATTGATTTTTTTTTACAGTGCAACACCGCCCTTCCAATGGGCCCTCTAGGTCAGTGGGCCCTGGGGCGGAAGACTCACCAAAACATGGGGTTAAAGTGAACAGTATCTTCACTGTGCAGTTGATACAAGGAGGCACATAGTTATAAAGGACCCTGATGTGCTTAAAGGAGACTAAACTAATTATAGAAGCACCTGCACTCTGATGCAAATAACCATTTTTTTACATGGATATTGTGTGCAGTTCTGGGCACCACACGGTAACAAAAATAGTCAAACTCTCTTGAAAAAGTACAAGGAATAAACTGGGTCCTGGTATGAAGCGTAAAAAAAGCGTACAAAAAAGATTTAGGCCGTGTCCGAATCAGCACTCTTCCACACTATTGAGTAGCCTTGGTGAGTAGATAGGACGAGGAAGTCATTGAGTAGGCAAAAAATTTTTTAATCGCAGTATACTTGAAACATCCGGATGACACACTTCCGGTGTTTCGCTGTATATTCGGGAGCACACTTTTCAAAAAGTACACAGACATTTTGGTCGCATAAATATGATGTGAGCTTCATTTTGAGTACACAGTACGTTTGGAAAATAGTATAGCGGGTATTACAGAAACAAATCTTATCTAACGTTAGGAAATCCTTATCTTACTCCAGCATATCTTATCTCAGGTTAGGAAATCCTAAATACTCAATCGGAAGTCGTTGATCAACTTTAATGTCTGTTACCTAACAACTGCTGCTACTTTTTCATATCGCGCAGCGAATCTATGACTATAGCTATAGCTTTCAATTTTAAGCCTGATGAATTAGAAGAGTGATGTGTGCTAATAAGTGTTTTGTCACTAAACTGCAACACATCGTTCGGGTCTGCCCTAAGCCTTTCCACAATTAATTGCCGCTTATTGACATTTCCCTCGTTCTCCAAAAGTAATAAAAGACGTTCTGGAGTTAGTCAGCTAGCTAGTGTTAGTGAATGCTATCTTTGTCATTCCAACTGCTAACAACAATTAAGATAGACACCACCAGGGTTGTACTAAAGTTAGGACACTTTATTTGGGATTTTGGCAAGTTAGGATGCTTCTGTAAAACACTTTTTCCTATCTAGAGTTAGGATAGGAAAATGGACTTGAGAACTTTTGTTCTGTAATGGCTATTTGCCTAAATCGGTTCCTGTTAACGGCATTAGCGAACTCATTTTACCCGGAAGTTTGCTTTGTTATTTATATACAGCATAGAAAATGCTTCAAACTCATTGAAAATAATGGGGGGAAAAGGCGGCCCCAGCTGTTAAAGCGTGTCCGGTGTGATTGCAGCCGTATGATACTTAATCTCCTCCAGTCAATGTCTGTCTCCTTCTGCTAAGCCTGAGCCTTTTAAATTTATAAAAGCAATCAGCAAAGTAAACTGCACAATATTTTTCAGCGTCAGTTCTGTCAGTAAAATGAGGGTGCATATGCGTAAATGAGAAGGGATATGAGTTGTTTACATAGACTTGTCAATGCATGGAACAGCTTGCCATGTCATTTAGTAGAGGTGGAGTCCCCCAGGGTGTTGAAGTCCAGGCTTTGTGCAGTGGTAGATATCTAGAATGGCTGAATGGTCTGTTATTGTCATTATTATGTGTTGCATATGTTAGGCAGTATATTCTTAGGTGTTTAAGTTTTCGACTGAACCTCTTCAGACAGAATGGTGTTCTCTTCTTCTTTTTGCAAACACACAGGCTAACATCCGAAAGTGTAAGGACTGGTGAGGTCACATGATCAAAGACAACTAGGAGGTACGAAGGTGTGTCTCCTTTGCTGTGTCACTGACAGCGCAGATGGTCATGCCCAATGGGCTTGGCGCAGGTGTGGCCAGTACTGAATGATGGAGAGATGAAGCTGGCAGCAAAGGGAGAGAGAGAGAGAGAAACAGCTGTTGGGCTGGGAGCCTGCAGCTGTTGTAAATACGACAAGAAGATATAGTGAGCGAGCTCTGGGAGTGTGTGGAACCAGGGATTTATAGAGGCATCCTGCTGGGGTTCTGAAACAACAGCCCAGCTGAAGCTTCATTAGTTTTGTATGACTGGTATGATTTGTATGATTGGTGTGTGTTAGCTGCCATGCTACTCTGATGTGAGGAATGAAAAAAGCTCTAGACCTCCCATACTGGGGCTACCAAGCTCTCCCGAAGTTCATCTTTGTTCTGGATGTTATATTAACCAAGGAATATACTCATTATATATTAGACTAACATCCTGACTCAGGAGATTAGAAGCTATAAGGCTGTGAAGCACAGTTGTTAATCTTAGCACTTGAGAAATGAGCAGCTGCAGTGTTTGAAACGTATCAGTTCCACTTTCTGGGGCAAATATCCAAAAGATTGTGAGAGATCATTATTATCAAATGGGCTACCCCCCCCACCAAAAATGATGTAGTGCTGCAGAACTACGATTTCACTTGAAAATACATTTCAACAGCAATTTCATTTTTCACATCATTTGAGCACATCCCAAAGAGTTTTGAACCGCAGTAATCTTCAGAGCTCTGTGTTATGCTCAACTGCAGTCAGCTCAGCATTGGAAATAAGTCAACAGTCAGACAAAGGCAGCATCGCTAAGAACGGGCCTGCATGACTGCACATGTCAGGAGTCTCACATCCAAACTGATAGACCCCCTCTTTTTGTGACAGCAAGAGGATGCCAACAAACTCAACATTTTTTTTTAAAACTATCCAAAGTAAACTTTGGAGGCTGAAGTCAGAGATCTAAACCTGGTCATGACTGGACATGTTCTGAGTGTCAGGAAACACAGGGTGGCCAAAACAAACAGACTTCCCTTTTTTCAGAGGACAGAGATATACAGTAAAATAAAGCCTTTTCAGTGACTGCTAGTGGTACCAATTAACATGATTAATTTCTGGGACTGAGGAAGGTTGGCACATGTATTATCCAAAAGCTTTGCAAGTCATAGTTGATTCTGGAGACTTATAAACAGAAAAATATCTCACAGAGTCGCTACAACATACAGCCTGCCCTCTGTTGCCCTCTCACACATAACTGACACTTGACTCTTTTTTAATTTTGCAGTAATATAGTTGGAATGATAAAGTAAACAAGACAACATATACTTTTTGCTTCTGAATTAATACAAATGCACACCAACCAAAAAAAGTAAAGTACCTCATTTTATGTGTACTGAACTTAAATCAGGAATTTACATTTTCTTCAACAAGACAAGCATGACCTCGTGTGGCCAGCCAGGTATTTATGCAATACAGTACATTCTTGTGGATGTCACAACAGCATACATACCTAGCCCTAATCAAAGTCCTTGAAAAGCACATCTTGAATCAATCCATCCCTCTGTTATTTAATACAATAACAACAACAAAAAAGTATTTTAGCATGCTCTAATATTCTACATTCTGTTTACTACAGTGTATATTTCTTTCCTGAAGGGAAGGGTTGAACTGTGGGCCCATTATCTTCAGCAAAAGAATAATAGTCCCTGTAATTCTTGGGAGACATTTACAGATCCGCTCAGATCCAAAACCAAACCTGAAAAACCAAAATTTTAATTATCTCCTGAATTACTGTGATGCACAATTATCCATTTTGGGTAGATTCTTGGACGCCAAGGTACACCGTTTCAAATTGCCTCATAGGATTTCCGCAGTAATACATATCACTTTTATATTTTGGACACATGCAGACAGGTATTATATTCACATATATTGTGTTCACATATTTGACTCTCAGGTGTTCACTGTAAACTAGTGGTGGAACTTTGCTTTTCACCGGGGGTTGTGCATTCACTGCCCATAATTACAGTTGTAAGGGGTTAATTACCTCTGCGCAAAGGGGTTAATGCCTTAAAACAAGTAAAATTTTCCATGATCGTGTGTCTATTCTGCATTTATTCCGGAACAGAAAATGTTTTATTTTGGGGGGAAATATTAATCCCCATTTCACAATGTAATCATGTTATTTTTTATGCATGTTTGTGCACGCCGCTGTGTGTAACAGACAGGAGGATGTACGCGCGTTGTGCACATGCCTATGTAGACGCATATTACTATTTTCATATTGCGCAGTTAAAATAACATAGAAACAACTGCGACATGACTTAAGACCAGATTTGTGATGCTTTTAGTGCAAGTGCTTAATGCTGCCTCAAGATAGCAATACGCCAAAAATGATCCTGGCCACACCTCATCTTAAGACCAACCCGCCCAGTTCCACTGCGTCGGTCTGAAACTATCAAAGACACACCGTTGCTTAGCGCCGGGTGTAAAGGGCCCTTAGTGTTTGAGATCACTTGTAGAATACATTATGTAACATGTTTAAACAGAGAGCTGTTTTGCTTTATAGTACTGCCAAACCAAGAGCTCCTGGCACCTTTTTTAGTTTCTATAATCTTGATTAATTACTTTAATTAACAGACAAGATTCATAGATTCAGGGGATGGTTCCTAATGATGGTAAGAATGCTTGATGAGCTCATCTTGTTCCATCAAGCTGAGGGGATCTAATTAGCTCTAAATTATAATAGAATCTTAGCAACTCAAGGATATCTACAGTAATAAAAGAGCTGATGTTCAATAAGAGTTGCTGTTAAGAATGTGTTCCAGAGTGAGAAAAAGAGAGAGAGAGCGAGAGAGAGCTCTAGGCTTTGTTTGAATAAACCTTTTGGCGAAGCTGCTTCATGATACAGCCAGGTTTGTGATTGTTAATTAATATGCCCTTTCTAGAGCCATTTTCATACCGGTCTATTGCGGCACCCATTCCTGTTCTCTGAACATCTGATCTTGGGGCCTCCTCACCTCTGATCTTATATATTGGAGACTGAGGGATGGCGATAACTTTCTCCTGGATTTGTATCTCAATTCTAAGAACTGACATTTCATGAGATTTTCTCAGGCTGTGATTTAGCATCTTTCTTTTGTTTTGCACAGGAGTGTGAATAGAGGTGTTGGCCTTGAGATTGTTATTTGATTCAGGCTAAAAGGTGACTTCAGTAATGGATGGTTTTTTAGCAAAGAAACAATGTTTCTCAAAGTCACTCAGGTGATGATTGAGATGGCTGTTTAAGTGCTACATTTCATTTAGCCACACACATTATTTTCTATAAATGCCAGGGCACATTCTAGGTCAGCCCATAAAATTAAGACTATTTGTCAACCTGGAACCAGCTGGATATCTTCAGAATATTAGAGGCCCCTTCAGCGGTGCCATATGCGTGTGAACATGAACTTAGAGGGGCCCAGAACTAATGCACTGGTCATCCAGAACTAATACCTGGCCATCTGGACTATCTGTCCCTTGTGGTCATGTGTTTTGCTCCTTAACCTTTGACCCTAGTTGTCTCCACAGATATTTACACAAATCCTAGGTCATTGGTAAAATGCTTCCAGTATCTGAGCAGTATTATCTTGAAATGCAATTTTTGTCTGTTATTCTTAGATCAGTACTGATTTATAGATGCAAAATTTGTGTTTAGGAATAAAGTCTCATATTTCATATAAACACATTCATACAACAATATTTGAGTAAGAGGTTGTTATCAAATTGTGCTAGAGTTGGCTTGTTTTAGTTTGATATTGATTTGTGTGCTGCCAAAGCCGACAATTATATATATATATAAAGTGTATTTTTCGATGTTAAATTGGTAAGTTAAGCCCTTCACTGTTTTCTCAGTTATACTTTAAAACATTGCAATACACATTTGATGAGAAGCATAAAACTGTTCCTCCTGCTGTTTGTGCCTAATCTACCCTTGATAGAGTAAATAGAGCTGCAATCCCAGCTTGGATTAATTGTTGCACTGTAATTTGTATTTGTAGTGGTTTGCACAGTGTTCACTTGATTGTAAATTGTAAATCTCCGCGCAGCTAGACCAATGAGGGAATAGCTCGGAGCGAAGGTTTAAGCGTGATGTATTCCGTTATTGCTGTGGGAAAAGGGAAAAGTTATTAAAATTCATAAATAAATATGACTATTCTTGAAACCGGGTGAGACTGCTCTTTAGATTCACGGAATCAGCTAATAAGGGACCACGTATCAAAGGTAATCGTACCACGTTACCTTCCGCTTTAAGTCTGGCCTACGCTGACCCCAGTTTATCCAAAGGACAGCCGGTTTGCATTACATTAACTCATCAGCCACCAACGCTGATTCTGTACTCGTTTATCTGACTACATTTAAAATTATAATTTAGAATTTGGTATGTAAAATTTCCACTTGATTTGCTAAAGGATTCCCATACTTTTAAGACGGTTCTCTGAACTGGATCTGCCGGTTCCACCGCGCGTTACATTTGGCCATTATGTACACGACTCACAGCTGGCTAGATATCTGCGGGTATCTCAGAGGTTGCGGAAGAAGCCACTTCGTGAAGTATATCTTATGGTTAAAGCTCAGGGACCGACGAAAGGAATATTGGCAACATGTATAACCGCCAGGCGGAGGTGATCTACTTTAAGACATAGTTCACAGCCATCGCATCTGGACCTCCAATATTTCCTCCGTGTCTCTGACATAGAGATCCCTCACAGCTGCTAAGACAAATAAACATGAACAAGTTCACTAACAAAGTATATAACCAAATGATTCCGTACGGTGTGACTATGGTACCAGGAGAACTGTTAAGCAGATTCTCCACGATATCCCTTTTGGCTTCCCTTAAATGCAGTCTTGAGCAGGCCTTCCACATTCCACAATTCCCTTTGTTTGTCCAAATAAGGTCTGGCAGGAAGAAATCTCTCACCACCCGGGGACCCGCCCCCCCCTCCAGGGAGAGAAACTGTCTACTCCCCCCAATCTAGTGATAGTAATAAGATTCTTTGAATGACGGCGTGTGATGACCTTCCCTATCATTTATCTAGATATCAGGTGAGGTCCCAGTGATGGCCACTCTAGGTTCCAGATACTTATATGAACAAGCGCATCCCTGATAACTTACAAAATCCTCCTTTCTTTCACATTCCTCCCTCTCCTATACTTTCACATACCCCACACTTCAATTAGTATTACTCCCAATTCACCACATTTATCATATTATCCACAATTGCCTTATACTTCCACAATTACAATGACTAATTTGCATCCACATACATATGATGCAAGATACATATACAGCTTTGTTTCAGTCCATTCCAAGACCCTTGGGTGCTTGTTCACATGTCTTTTACGGCCTGTGAACCAACATTGTGACAAACACTGCCTGCCTAATGTCCAGTTGTGTGGTCAATTCCAGCTGTAGTTTACGAGGCCATGAGAGGTCCGAGGGAAAAGGTTCTCAGGCCACCTGGTAAATTGTTTTATTGCACCCTCAAAGAAGTCGCCACCAGCTCCAAGGGTTTATGACTGATCGGAAAAAGCAGTACATATTAATTCTCATATGAAATCCACTGCTGGACCATGACTTGTGATATCGTTTATATTTCTAAAGAATTAAATGAGAGTAAAAGTTACCTTTAATTAACCCCTTCTCAAGCACCACCTTTTGAACACAAACCCAAAACTAAAATGGTTACTGGTCTACCCAGAGGTGATCATCCCAAAACATCGTCCCAGAGGTGATCAACTAACGAGGATTGCGCGTGCTAAAATAAAAGATACGTTAATTTCACATTTTTGCAGGTTAGCCTGAGTTAATATGCAAAAATAGGCGTTCCTACGTTATTTCACGAAATAGTGGGAGTTGGTCAAGCAAATAGATTTACTAAACCTGAAAGGAAGTTTGAGTAGCCCATTTGCACCATCTTTTGCAAATTTGTATATGGGCCTATTCGAAGAGAAGTTCATTTACCATGCCAATATTTTCAGTTCTAATATACTGTTTTGGAGACGATATTTGGATGACTGTTTTTGTGTATTTAGAGGAATTGTGGACCAATTACACTCATTTCATAGATACCTGAATTCTTGTGAATATTTAAGATTTACAATGGAATTCGACTCAAACCGCATTAATTTTCTGGATTTATGGATTATAAGGGAGAATAAAACATTGTATACAGATTTATTTACAAAACCAACTGCACACAACACTTTATTGCAAGCTGACTCATATCTGTAATGGTTTCAGTAGCGGAGAATCAAATGTGACGGGAAGGGGGATCAGAACAAGTCACCCACAAAGGCGAGGACCACTAAGGGAGCTTAAACCGCTAATGGGTAGAAAAGAGAAAGGAATAATCTTAGTAGCTAAACAGCCAAATAAAAATCAACCCAGAAAAATAGGGTGAACTCGAAAACACCAGTGAGAGAAGAAAACAAAGTCTCCCGAGCTCAAATACTAGAGCTGACACGGGGAAACAATAGAAAAGAAACCCCTTTGGCACGTAACACTAAAACGGCCGGTCAGAAGGTGAAATGAAAATGAAACAACAAAGGAGACTGTCTCAGGGAGAACACCACGGAGTAAGTTGAACAGTATAGTCTCAACGAGGAATAATCCTCAACGTAAAAACTAACACGAAGAAGCAAGTCCCTCGTACACATAAAGAAAGGCTTTAATATCACGAGGTCGCTTGTACCTAACTATACCTGGCTTAATGTAAGGAATGACAAAGAAGCACCGGGAAGTGGAAGTGAGGAGCTTAAGGTGAAGCAAAACCCCGGAACGGAAAAAAATCAGATAGATTCCCAACCGGACAGAAAGGACGAGAACCACAGCGAAAAAGGAAAAATAAACCACGGACCATGACAATATTATCCTCTTCCCTTAAAAAACAGTCTTCCATACAGCCAATTTTGTTGAATTAAGAGGATCTGTGCCAAATCAGATGATTTTGAGAGAAACATAAATGTCATGAAGCACAAGTTTTGTTCTAGGGGTTACAAAAACACACAAATTGACCCTGCAGTGAACAAAATTGTTAATAGACCACGAAATTACCTCTTTAAAGGGGAACCAAGCACTGAAACAACATATTTTAGTTGATAAGTTATGTGTTGGGCCACACCAAAATGCTAGTCCCAATCTCGAATGTTCAATACAAAGGTTGACGTTTCTCATTTTGCAATAAAAATGACCGGAATCCTTTGGGTCGAACAATATAAGAAAAATATGTGACGCGTCAATGGGAACCACGCCACTCTGGTACTTCGTTTCATCATCATTTGGTAATGCCCTTTTATCAGGATATATAAAAGGAGAGAAGTTCGTGCTGGGCTGGATCTTTTTGACCGCAGTAGCAGACGTTCGAGTTCGGAAGAGCAGTTCATTCGATCTCGTTCAGTTTAGCTGGCTACTCTGTCTCGTTCAATTTGTTGTCCCACTTCAGTGACGCCAGATGGGAAATATAAAATTATCGTAGGCCTACAGGGGTCTTAAAATTATGTTTTTTAAAAGAAAATTGTTGTGCATAGACAAACGAAGAGACATTATAGGTGTAGTATGTGCTATTTTTTTAAAACACTGTTTGTTCAATTATACCAATCGTATTATTTAGGAAATTCCAACACAGAAATAATTAACCGGTCCTCCATGACAGAACTAGGAATGAGGAAATAAAATTAGAAAAGGAGGACAATTTATACGTCAAATATTTAATCTGATTGGTTATCATGCCACGTTCCCCATCTCTTCTGGTCACTTTGCCTGCTTGCCGGCCTCGCATCGTCATCCAAAAATGCCTTGGGAAGTGTGGGGGATACTCTTTTTTGTGACAGAGCGAGGGCAGGGGAATCTTATGGGAAGGGGCGTGGTAGCCAGCCATAGTCCAGCTCCTTTTTTTCTGTAGCTGGATGCATTTCTCTAAATAAAGAAAGAGGCGTGGTCTAGCTAAAACTCGGGGCTTGGTTCCCCTTTAAGAGGAAACAAAAAACTCAGTTCAAAAAAAAAATAATTCAGTTGTTTTTATCACAAAATACACAAGGTGCTCTGAAGATGTAAAAAAAATATATTAAAAAACATTGGCATATACTACACTCTAATGTTAATCTTTAGGTGTCTTTCAGAAAACCCCCTTAACAGTATTTAAGCGTGGGAAGAATCTGAGGGATCGGACCTAGGTAGAATTCGGATCGAATTCCACCTACCTTGCCCTCACCACAGACTCTTCTAACTCCCATTTCTGATGGTAACCGCCGATGTAGTCAATGTAATTATACACATCGTTGTTCTTCTTTTAGACACCCTCATACAGGAAAAAATATTTGAATTAAAGGGGTAATTACCTGTCACACGAATCCTGTTATATATTTAATCACGTGCCCTTGTGGAAAATCATATGTGGGAAAGACAAGTAGGGAGTTAAAAATGCGTATTGCCGAACATCGCAGTACAATTTGATGTAAGAACGTAAACTATCCTCTGGCAGCACATTTTCTAGGAAAAAATCATCCAATATCTTCATTAAGGTATATAGGCATTGAAAAGGTAAATCCTCCAAGAAGAAATGGCAATTTTGAGAATCTTCTACTTCATAGAGAGAGTTTTTGGATGTATTACCTTAAAACATTAATACCGTATGGCCAGAATGTGGAATTTGAATTAAAATGTTTTCTTTGATGTCTATTGGAATGTTAGTGGCAGGCTATATTGAGATTTGCGAGTTATCTTTTTCTTTTCTATTTTTGATGGACACAGCTCTATTTATGATTTTTCTTTTATTGATGTTGTAGAGCTGTAGTCTCTCTTAATTATATATATATATATATATATTATTTTTTAAAATGTTTCTTTATACATTGTTAAATTATGTGTCTTAATGCATGATTTAAAAAAACTGAAATGTAATTACAGAAAATGAAATGAATTATGTGATTAACAACTATTAAATGTTTAATTTGTTGAAAAAATTGTATAGATTGAACCAATTTTTAATTCTGGTTAACTAATTGTATAATCATATGACATCATAATTGTTAACAGGTGTATGATGGCTACTTAAGAAATGTTTGCAATGTGAACCTTAATGCCTTGATGAAGACGAAAGTCGAAACGTTGTAAAATTAAAATATTAAATAATATATGGAGCTGAGTGTGCGGTTTTCCCTTCTTCTTAAGGGGTTAAGTATTACCAGTATCGGATGTAACAGGTATTTTATTTATTTGCGATGTAGGCGCCAGTACAGCTTCTCAAAGAAATGTGTTTTTTTATAGTCATACTGTACATTATGCGCAATGGATAAATTTCCTCATTTTCCCAAACAAATTACAATTGAAAGAATCAACTTCAAATGCTGACACTGAACCTTATGGTCACAATAGAAATGGGTGTTATAAAGCATGCTTTTTTCTCTTTTGCATTTTTCCCCACAGTACGGAGACAGAGCATGAAGGTTCGTATCAACGCCACCGGCGACACCATCATCCTTAAATTTGTCCGGCCCAATCCTGACGTCAAGTTGGAGGGGTACATCCTGGGTTACGGAAGCAGCATGTTCTCCAAACAGTTCATCCAACTGCCGGAGAATGGGAAACCCTACGAGACAGAAATGGGTGAGCTGGCCATGTCTATGACTCCACAGGTCAAATTTTTGTACATCAGCACTGATGGTCTGCTAGTGGACCATTGAGCTAAAGCAGTGGAGATATGAATCAGTTGTTAAAATAATGCTAAATAGTTGGTGAAGGGTGCACCCCATAGTGTCAACTTGCACAACACTTGCGGTCCAGTAGGTGCGTGCTTCCTGCATGCATGGGTCTACAGTAGTAGCTGCAACAATTACAAATATCTGTATAAAAAACAATTACTTGGCTGTGGTTTGGTTAGGAAGTTGGTTTAACTCCTGTGCGTAAATGCATAGCGATTATAAACTTGCTTGATATAAACATTATGTAGGCCATTATAATGCATTTTTTGTGTGAAATTGTCTACTTGTTTAATTTTAACCTGTTTGCTCAGGCTCTCTAGTGGCATAGTCTCTGGGGTCTTGTAAGGGGGGTGCTTAGGGTTCGGAGGACCAGACACGGCAGTAGGGATTCAGAAAGTTCCCACGAGTGGAAACCACTAAAATGGAGAAACTCAGTGGAAAGAGAAGGACAGAAAAGGCGAAAATAAACAGGCTCCCACTCTCGACAGGAGAGTAAAACTGAGAGGGAGGCTGGGACAGAGAAGAAAACAAAACGACCCACGGAAAGTCGGGTGAATAGCTAGTGGACACAAGAACAGTTAGAAGGGATTTGTCTCTCCTCTCAATAAAGAGAGAAAATAAAAAGGAGGCAAAGGAGAAATAACAGCAACCTGGATAAATAGGCAAAATACTCCAAGGCTGAGTATTAGATAGAATAAGAAACGAAGGAAGATCTCTCACTCTCAAAAAACGAAAGCAGACTGAAGAGAGGAAAACAGGAACGGTAGAGACAAACAGTCTCGGCGAAACGAGAAGGAAAAACACAGGCGGAGGACAGAAAGTGCAGATTGAAGGAATAGGTTCCTGAAATCTAAATGCACAGAGGAAAGTCCCGCATTACTCCAATAAATATTTATTTGGAGCAAAGTGGTCTCCTACAGTGCTACAACCTGTACCATACCGGGTCTGAATCGTTTCAGCAAAACAATACAGAAGCGCCGGAAGCAGGAGGTGCGGAGCTTATGTAGCGGGCAGGTAATTCAGCACAGGTGAGACGGCTGAGTACACGGGTGAGCAAAAACCCAGATCGGAGTGGACATGTCCTTTCTAAGATTCTGTAGTTATTTTTGGCCTTTTCTGTCTATATGTGGTGTATAGTGTAATTGTCAACACGGGCGAAATCTCAAGAATACAGCTGCATAACAGTATGCAATTCAAATTGGCAGTAGTAATATATTGAAACTAATTGTAATTGATTGACAGCCTTATTATCAAAAAAAGAACACATTCTAAGCTTTCCAAAGAGGTACAAGATAGGTCATTGGCAGGTTGGGAGTGATTATCAGAGCTATGTGTGTCATGAGCACATTTCAGAACAACAAGCACCTGCGTCTCCGTGATTTTGTGCACGAAAGTGCGTGATACGCATCGTAATTAAAAAAAATGCATCCATCACCTGAAAAAAAGAGCTAACTAAGGGACTGAACTTTGGCTGGCTACCACACCCCTTTCCACACCCCTCCCTCGCTCTGTCCCAAAAAAGAGTACCTCTCACCCTTCCCTTCCCAACAGCTGATTTTGCAGTGAGTGTGCTTTGCATTGATAAAATTAGTGATATTGAGTTGAACAGTAGGGCAGCAATTCGACCAAAAGGTCGTTTGAGGTGGAGGATTTTTCACCTCCATATTCTACGGCCATCTCCAGGGCTACCTCAGCATCAGGGACTGAGCTGCAGCCCTAAGCTTCTGGGGAAGAGGCAATGGAGGGGCAAGAGAGGATGGCGGAGTGGTACAGGATGCTGTGCGGGATTGTAATGTTGTCGGTCACTTGTAGCAGAACCATTGACAAATTGACATAACCTTCTTGTTCCAACCGACCAGTATACTGGACATTTCTGAGATTTCTGGTTCTCAGTTCAATGGTTGATGTTATTCAATGTTAATGTTTAGTTACTTTTTTCATGCCGCCCGAAAGCATGCAGCCAACGGTGTGCCATTTATTGGTTATCCAGGAAAGAGTGTTGCTGCACCCGGGATAAATGCATTTGCAACCCATGCTTGCTAAAATAAAATACACAAACTCATGCTTGCACAAACTAGCCAATACAAATTGACTAAAAACCTATACAAATTGATAAATTGAAAAATAGCTATACTATATATACCAATAAAAATACCTATACTAGCCAACTCTATCTATACTGCTTGACCAAAAAATCTCGTTGGACCACCTTTAATTATGGCACGCATTCGTCGTGGCATTGTTTCGACAATCTTATGCAACGTCACAACATTTATTTCCGTCCAGAGTTGCATTCATTAATTCAAATGATTTTTCATGCTCCCTGAACCACTCTTTCACAATTTTAGCCCGATGAATCTTGGCATTGTCGTCCTGGACTATGCCCATTGATGGGATAACCTGGTCATTCAGTACATTCAGGTACTCAGCTGACTTAATTTTATTGCTGCATAACGTTGCTGAGCCTAGTCCTGACCAATTGAACCATCCCCAGATCATAACACTGCCTCCAGAGTCTTGTACAGTGGGCACTATGCATGACGGGTGCAATGGCAACTTTTTTTTTGGCCAGGCAGCGTAGCTAACATTACCTATCACAACAAGGGAAAAAAATTATGCAGTGCAATGGAAAAATTATAAATCTCACTATCTAATCTGCTCTATGCTCTCTTTCCTCTACTACTCTGTCAATTGCTTATTTGCAAAATGCATTTCATCTCCACAACGTTTTGAACTTTTTTTTAATATGTCCTGATTATAAGGGTGTTACAAAATGATGACGAAAATCAGTCCCAGAGAGGCATGGAACCCAGCGACATATCACATATTTTTCTTATATTGTTCAACCCATAGAGGTAAGGATTAATGTGATTTGACCTGCACCTTTGTGTTGAACATTCGAGATTGGGACTAGAGTCAATTGCCAGCATTTTGATGTGGCTCAATGCATCACTTATAAACTAAAATAAGTTGTTTCAGTGCTGGGTTTCTATTTAAGTACCAGCAGAAGGATTGTGTTTTGTCTGTTACTAAATCTGGAACTATCTAAAAAGCAAGTTGCAGTTAGTGTGGTGAGAAGTGCTGGGAATTCTAACAAACTTGGATGGCTGTGATCCTGTGCCCCCCGGGTGATCCATCATTTCTGTCCACTGAGCGAGAGCATATGGTGCATTGAGTAAGGATTATAAATGGCTTTACCAAAAGCATTCAGCACAAAGTGTATGCTCCTTTGTTACGAGATTATTTTATTCTTTTCGTTTTCATTAGCTGCTGGTGTCCATGAGATTTCTTGGCCATGTAGTCTTTGGTCATAAAAAGACTCCCCCAAAACTGATGTTAGTCTTTCTGAAATGTGCTGCTTGGTTTTTCTTCTATACACTTTTCAAAACATGACCAACCACGCAGAGATAAAAAAAAAAAAAAGACTATGGCGTAGCAAAGCACCTCTCCTGTGCAGATGGGGGTCCATATACCAGAGTGCGTTTGACAACCCATTAATGAATGTCCAGCTTTGATTTATACAGATTAAAATATTACATTTTGGTTTACTTGTTAAATAAAAACAATTTAATAAAATATGCTAATATAACTAAATTGTTATGAATGTTTTTTAATTTAATTTATGTTTAAAAATATATTTCTTTAAATGACTGACAAGAAATTTACACAATTATCACTAATGTTAAGTTTAAAGGAAATTTGAAATCAGTTTATTGCTCAAATTAATAACAAAAAAATTATATTTCTCTCAAAAACTATACTCTCAAATTAAGGCTGACAGTCTGCACTTTAACTTAATGTTCATTATTATATTTCTAATACAATGTGCTGGAGTACAGTGCCAAAACAACAAAAATTGTGTTACTGTCTCAATACGTTTGCATTTAATTGTATGTTAACTTCAGCAACAAGTGTTGAAACAAAACAATGAGGTTGTCAGTTACATATACAGGTGCAGCTCAAAAAATTAGAATATCGTGAAAAAGTTCAATATTTCTTGTCACTCATTTCAGAAAGTGAAACTCATATATTATATAGATTCATTACACATAGAGTGAAATATTTCAAGCCTTTATTTCTTGTAATTTTAATGATTATGGCTTACAGCTAATGAAACCCAAAATTCAGTGTCTCAGAAAATTAGAATATTTTTGCTTTAACATATTTTTAAAGTATCATATTTAATATTTGGCCGCATATCCTTTGCATTCTGTTACTTCCTGAAGTCTGTGACCAATCAACATCAAAAGACTCTCAATATCTTATTTTCAGGTACTGTTACAAGCGATACTATAACCTCTCTGCATTTGAACTGATCTCTATGAGAATTGGGGGGTAAGACTAGATTCAGCTGTAAATTACGCTGGTACAGTATGGAACACATGACTGGCAAAATGGCTGTACGTCATCAAGAGTCTAAGGTATCAAACGAGCCCCAAACCATCACTCTGCGGCCAGATATGGAGTAGATGTGGATGGATCCCTTTAACCCCTTAGCGCAGATGGCATATTTGGTAAATCATGGGGGTACTCATGTTTAAGGCTTTATAACTCCAGGTGTGAGCATCACATAAACTTGGTAAATGGCTTAAATGAAACAAAACCGGTGTACCGTTTTTTGTACAAACTTAGATTTGTTTATTTTCATAATTGAAGTCAAAATAAAGTGCCGGAAATGCAAGCAAAACTTTTCAAAAAAATAACATATTTCTTCAAAATACTGAGAGCTACATAAGTGAAACAGGTAAAACTACACATTTCCTGGATCATAAACTCCTTGTCCACAAGCATTCAATAATCGCAGGGTGATATACAGAACTACTAAAGATCTATGACACGAAATGTAAGCAGTGTAGCCTGATGTACCCAGGGTCTCCAAACCTATCCAAATTGGCTAAAATGTGAATAGCTGTAAATCTTAAACTAATCATACATTTCAGTGCAAATCAACCGTTTTGACTCATTTAACTCACCTTTTTATCATTTTCATGTGGGAATTATTTTGGATCAGTACAGGGGGGTGGATATCTAGGTGTCCAATAACCTACCCAAAACCTCTCTGAGAAATTATTAAAAAGCCTTTTGTCCTTTATAAAGCATATACATTTTACCTTACGATCACTTAATGGATGAAAACATTGATATTGCACAGTTTCAGTTCAGTGTTTGATGGGAAGTGTGCCATTTTTTCACCATTATCCTTCATATACTGCTTCATCCTGTGCGGTGCCTTCGTGGCCAAAATGCACTCATCAATGGCACGGTCTTCAGTATGCTGTAAGGATCTGGTCCTGCAGTGGCTTCACTCTGAACAGTAGAGGGCACTGCTGGAGTGGCAGAGGTGGAGGGTCAAGCATGTTATAGGAACAAATTACATAATGCAGAAGCATTATAACACTGTGGTACACACAGCTAAATATGAAATCATTCACTCTTGTACTTCAGTAAACACTTTCTTCTGTATGCTACATTATGTTATATTTTGTTGCGTGCTCTAGGATGGCATTACTCTGTAGTGTGTTTCACAACTGTTGCTTATTTATTTTATTTATTTATTTTACATTCATCTTGCACACATCTGGACACAGTACATTTGAATACATATTTTCCATTCCCTAAGTGAAAAGCATCACCCATGGATATACTAATACCCCATAGAGTACATTATGCACAAAGAAATTACAATACAATAAAATAATATCGGAACACACTACCAATGTTCTAGCTTCACGGCAAATCGAGGCATAAAATAAACTCCTAAAAACAAGTTTGGAAACGTTATTTCGGTCGATTATTCCTCCCCTTTAATAATACCAATTGGTATTGTATTTTATATCCTTGGAAAGCCTGATTAGTCACCTTTACAACGAGGTACAACTTGTAAGGATCATGCATTCGTGGAATGAGCAACACAGCTAACCGTGTGGGTAGCGGCCCAAAAAAATGTGCCAAAATCCCCTGCAATATTCTTCTGTTGGTATTCACTCTCGTTTTGAGCTTCAAGTGCTGGCAGGTGTATGCCAGTCACAGGTGTGTGACTGGCACCTGATTGGCACCGAGGAATGGGATGCCATCCCACAGCAGTGTGTGACCAGGCTGGTGACCAGCATGAGGAGGAGGTGCCAAGCTGTTGTGGCTGCGTATGGATCTTCCACACGCTACTGAGGTCCCTGACAGTGTAAAATGAATAAAGTGTAAAAATGGCCAATATGTGTTGTTTTTTCCTTATTACTGTGGGAGAGTGCAATCATCCAGTCCACCAAGCAACTCAAAACGAGAGTGAATACCAACAGAAGAATATAGCAGGGGATTTTGGCACATTTTTTTGGGCCGCTACCCACACGGTTAGCTGTGTTGCTCATTCCACGAATGCACGATCCTTACAAGTTGTACCTCGTTGTAAAGGTGACGAATCAGGCTTTCCAACGATATAAAATACAATACCAATTGGTATTATTAAAGGGGAGGAATAATCGACCGAAATAACGTTTCCGAACTTTTTTTGAGGAGTTTATAACGTACGACTGAGCAACCAAACCGAACAGCGCTAAAATACTCAATTTCATTGTGAATGCTATGAATTTTAACAAAGCAGGCCACCACGAGCCACTACGCGAACGGCACGAACACAATAGTATCATTACATTACAGTTATTTGGCAGACGCGTTTATCCAAAGCGACGTACAATAAGTGCATATTGAAGGTCATAGACACAATCTACGAAGCAAAGTCACGAAAGCGCTACTTTCTCACAACGTAGAAGCTATCGCTAGTCATCAACCGAATACAGTCAGCTATACATTCTAAGCTATGAGATAGCTAAACCAAATAGAAAATAAAAAATAAACGGAAAGAACGTACTATATAATTTGCCTTATACATGTAGTTATTCAAGGTGGAGTCTGAAAAAGTGTGTTTTCAAATATGTTCAGCATTATTAGCAGGCTAACAGTGGTCTATTACGACCGATGCAAATACTAAAATAACGAAAATATAGCACGCAGTGGAAAAACGAATGTATATAATCAAAATATTACAAGCAGTAATACTTACATGTCGAGGAGGATATCTTCCCCATATTGATAGGCACCTCTTCCACAGAATCTATGCTACAGGGATTAGAAGAATCTCTGTTGTTGTCCTCTTCTGACCGACTTCGGGGGAAAACTACTAAAAAGTCACTTCAAAGTTGCGCGCAGTTTTATTGCGTAATACCAAATGCGTCATACCAACTGCGTCAAACCAAATGCGTCATCTGCGCATGCCTGCGTAAAATTGTCGTGATATAACAAGTATTGCAGTTACGCTCGCCCTTAAATAGTTAATCCAAGCTTTCAATTACACATGTAAATTACTTTTGGGAAGCTTGTCGTGCCTTCTATTGGATAAAACAATTGTCGATCAAACCAGAATAAAATTGAAAGCGTCACAGCAGTGCAATCAGGAAGGGGGGGTTACGCAGAGCTAGTTTCGTTTGTCTAATAGTGTTCCAATGCGCTGTGTATTTTTCAAACGGATTGTCCAAGACAATAAATGACCACGGAATCTTGAAAGGGACATATCTACGCTTAAATCCACGGTAGGATTGCACACGAATTCCATATTTAATAGCAGATATTGATAGTAGAATGGCATTGTATGATTTCACTTGTTTATGTCGGTATTGATTGAGCAGCGATTTGCACCGCTGTATTTGCATACGGTCGGGCTATTGGTGGGTTTATCTGGTTGCTGGACGGAATTCTGATATTATATGATGAATACATATATTTATGAACTCCCAACATAGACGCTATTGCCCACTATGTCACGCATGGGTAGGTATAGGCTGGGTGGGGAGTGCTTGTTAAATGGACTTGCTACGGAAAGATAGTGACACTTAGAAACTACGCATTGGCCAGAAATCGTCGCGAATCGTCTACCAATAAAGTTAAAATACCGCGTTTGGGTTTTCCACTAATAGTTTGGCTGCAGGAGCAACGCGTGTCTCAGTTGCGTAAAACTGTCTCGCATGTGAGACAATCTGCACTAAGGGGTTACGGGTTGTTTCTCCTGACTTTTTTCCACATAGAGTTCTATAGGAAAATGAGTCAGGAGAAATAACCCTTGCAGTGATCTATCCACATCTACTCCATATCTGGCAACAGAGTGATGGTTTGGGGCTCGTTCAATAGCTCAGACCCTTGATGACTTACAGCCATTTAGCCAACCATGTGTTCCATACTGTACAAGTGTAATTTACTGCTGAATCTAGTCTCACCCCCCAATTCCCATAGAGATCAGTTCAAATGCAGAGAGGTTATAGTATCGCTTGTAACAGTACCTGAAAATAAGATATCGAGAGTCTTTTGATGTTGATTGGTCACAGACTTCAGGAAGTAACAGCATGCAAAGGATATGCGACCAAATATTAAATATGATACTTTAAAAATATGTTAAAGCAAAATATTCTAATTTTCTGAGACCCTGAATTTTGGGTTTCATTAGCTGTAAGCCATAATCATCAAAATTACAAGAAATAAAGGCTTGAAATATTTCACTCTATGTGTAATGAATCTATATAATATATGAGTTTCACTTTCTGAAATGAGTGACAAAAAATATTGAACTTTTTCACGATATTCTAATTTTTTGAGCTGCACCTGTATATATATATATATATATATATATAAGTTGCTTACCCCTTGAAGCTAAATCGGATATCGCTCCAAATTCTCTCATTGTTTTTCACAACATGGACTAAATTACGTTTCTTGTAGGCCTACATTAACAATAAAACTAATCAAGTAATTATAGGCTTGCTGATAACAAAGCAACAAGAAAATACTGGAGGTTCTTGCTGCATGTTTTTTAAACCAGAGCTGGAATCAATGTCCTAAATGCAAAATAAGAAATTTCTATATTTTCATCAAGAGGAACAAGTGCCCACACCAAGCAGCTTGTTGAATTGTCAAACCAAGAGATTCCCACGGAGGAGAGGAATAAATTCCAGCATTGTTATGTCCCAAAGGCCCAATGTGCTTGTATTTCATTTATCCACATTTTCCCAGCCAGCTTGTGTTGATATTCCACCTCAAACATTAGTATTGAATACCAAGCAAAGAATCAGTTTTTTAAATTAGTAATCCATTCAGTGCTTCTCCAAATTATTTGGACACACAACAGCCCTACTGTGAGCATTTCACCCTTCACACCCAATTAGGAAGAGCCTGAACTACATTTTTTCCCCTTTTTTGTTTTGTCTTTGGGATTTAGTCGTGTTCATGAGGGCCAAGATCAGCATGCAGGAGGGATTTGTTGAGAGAGCACGTTTTCAGCCACGTTCTCCTAACAGAAGTGGAGGTTACTAAGGGACTGCTGACATGTTCTTATTGGCTCTTTATTGTCCAATCTGTCCTCCATCTTCCCTCTCTCTGCTGGAATAAGCATACACTATTGATGGGATGCACGAGTGTGATGCAATATTTGTGGTTCCACCAGAAACCAGTCTGCCCCCAATGCTAGTCTCCCTGCCGAGTTTAATCTCTGCCTCTGGGCTTCTACACAACACAGACCTGATTTCTGTCCTCCAAATGGTGCCTATAAATACAATTTTATGTTTATACTTTTATTATAGATTTTAAGGTGTTTTTGTGACATATTCTAAAAATGTAGTTTAGTGGCTAATTGTTCCAGCTGTAGCTCTGTAAAATATATCTCTCAGAGTTCAATAGAGTTCAGATACTCGCATATTAAATAAAGTTTTAGAGTGAACTACAGTTGCAGTTCTTTTTAACTTTTTGATGGTTTCGGCAATTTCCATTCTCAAAATGGCCAAATGCTGTCTTTTTCCGTTTTATGCATGCACGTGTGCCTATTTATATTTAATGTCACTTTTTTTCATGCATGTGGCTATTTGCCACCTGTTTTCACTGAGCCTTGAGCCTGTTGCATAGCACATATTTCATATTTGAGTTATATTTTCACAGCCAGTTTCAGGTTTCTGTGCCTTAGTCCAGTGCCTGTGTCTCTCAACTCTTGTCTTACTGATTCAGCTATTACACAATTTTTTTTACATATTAGAACATTTTAGATTACCCTTGAACTATATTATATATAAGCCCACATAAGCAGTCATGACTGCACATTGAAAGCCACTTATTTTAAACCTGTTTTGTAAAATTTCCTGCATACATTATAACAGTGTTATAACATTTGTCATAAGCTGAATTATGCTGTTATGACAGCTTATGACAGGTGTTATATCATGATTAGAACATTATAGACTTTATCTTACACTCTTACAGCAGCGGTAACCCAATCGCAAATGTGTTTGCTAGTTTCAAACCAACGCAGTTGTCATTTTACCGTCCAGTTTTCTCAAGATTAGCCGCTTGAGAAAACCTCCGCTTCTCCAGTGACACCACAGTGCAATAAAATAGAAGGGTGCTATTAATAGCCCAAAGCACGACCCTCCTCCGCCACAGCCACAGACTGTAAAATTCATAAAATACACCGTTTATACACACTAAGAAAATCATGTTCATGTATAAATACAATAATATATTTTTAAATGAGCATTCACCGCTTTCCCTTGCTTACTGTACTATATACAGTACCTGATGCACTTTCTCCGAAATCACCTAATTTTTTTCTCTAAAATCTCTCGTATAAATATGTTTTGGAAACAAAGTACTTTACCTGTGATGGGTTTAGTAGCTGTGAATCAAACGTAGAGGTGAGGGAGATCAGAACAAGTCACCCACAAAGGTGAGGACCAATAAGGAAATAAAAACACGAAGAGAAGAAAACAAAGAACTAATTCCTGACAGCTAAACAGCTAAATGAAATCTACCCAGGAAAATAGGGAAAACTCGAGGAGAATGAGTGAAACACAAATCTAAATCTCCCGAACTCAATACTAGAGCCCAAACAGGAAACGTAAAGAATACACCCTCAAAACGTAACACTAAAACGTCGGATAGAAGGTGAAATTGTCATGGATCATCCCTTTCTTTCCTTATCTCCGCGTTTTGTATTCCTTTTTCTCTTACCGGTAATCTATCTCATTTTTCTGTGTTCCGCTACGGGTTTTGCTTTCTTCTCGGTAGTGAGTTCACTTGTCCTGCATTTCCGCTCACTACTTATACCCCGCTTTCTCCCTTTCTCGTCGCTTCCATGTTATTTCACGTAACATTCGAGCCGGTAAAAAGGTGTAGGAAGTTGTGCTGCTATCGACCGCTTTGCTTCTCAATGCGGGACTTGTTAGCAGTACAATTTAGAAAAATCAAAGTGATCTTTTTCGCTCTTATCTCAGAGCTTAGGGTTTTCGTTTCTTTGTTTTATACTCATACCTACGAGTGCTCTCACCCTAAGTCTCAGGGGTCTTTTGAGTTCCTCTTTTCTTTCTGTTTGTTCGCTCCACAAACGGGAGTTAGATAAGCGTGACTGCTTATTTATTTCGTTTTGCTCGGATATCGAGCTCCTTGCCTTTTATCGTGTGGTTATTTGTGTTCTCCTTATTTTCCCCCTCCACTACGGATTATTGTCCGTTTTAGTGGTGTTCGTTGAACACTTTAAGATTCCTTATCTGTCGCACCTGGACCTCCAATATTTCCTCTGTGTTTCTGGCCTAGAGAAGCCCTACAGAAACAAAACAAAACCATCAAAAGAAAACACTGTCTTGTAGAGAACAGTACAGGGAATTATAAGCGCAGAATGCTAACAGGAGGAAAAAAACCTATACCTGATAACAGCTAAAAGCAAGTCCCTCGTGAACATAAACAAGTTAATATCACAAGGTCGCTTAACCTGGCTATACCTGGCTCAATGTACAAATGAATGACAAAGAAGCACCGGAGAAGCGGAAGTGAGGAACTTAAATACCCCGCAGGTAGCAGCACAGGTTATCTGAATAATGAGTGAGGCGAAGCAAAAACCCAGAGACGGAACGAGAAAAAAATCTGAAAAAAAACAGTATACATCGGACCTCCTTCCACGATCCAAGGAGGTGGTCTCTCTGTAGGAGACAAGGGACTAATCAGCAATGGTTTTAACCGTGATACATGGAAGGTCGGATGAATACGCATGGAGCGTGGCAGTTGAAGACGGACCGTAACCGGATTAATCTTCCAGATGATCTTGAACGGACTATGTAACTATGCAAGTT
The DNA here is from genome assembly GCA_022702515.1 of Ilyophis sp. 1 JC-2022. NCBI lineage: Eukaryota > Metazoa > Chordata > Actinopteri > Anguilliformes > Synaphobranchidae > Ilyophis > Ilyophis sp. 1 JC-2022. The sequence goes on along the minus strand of CM040397.1, from coordinate 71,592,750 downwards.
TGTGAGACTCAACCCGCATCGGCAGATCTTGCGAAGAGAGCCAGACTCACTGACCCACCTGATAGGAGGGAGCTAACCGATGATGCCTGTCGGCAGAAGCTTTCTGCGTGGCAGAAGCTTGCAAAAGAGAGGACCGAACTTGTTTCCAAACCGCACGGCACCTCCGGACAAAATAACCAGCAGACGGCACCTCCATATTCCTCTCCAGTTTGGGAAAAAGCGGAGGCAAATAACCCACCTGGGCCTCGAACGGAGAAAGACCCGTGGAGGCATTGCGCAAAGTGTTATGAGCATATTCCGCCCATGGAAGATAATGACTCCATGAAATGGAATTAGAAGCCACCAAACAGCGAAGGGTGTTCTCCAGAGTCTGATTGGTATGCTCAGTTTGTCCGTTAGTCTGTGGATGGAACCTGGAGGACAGAATTAAATGGAAGCGCCCAACTGCGCACAAAAGGAGTGCCAGGGCCGCGGTCAGATACCACGTCCAGGGGCAATCCGTGAATCCGGAAGATGTGATTGACTACCAGCTGAGCGGTCTCCGGAGCAGACGGCAATTTTGCAAAAGCGAGAAAATGCGCCGCCTTCAAAAACCTATCAACGATGACAAGAATAGCCATGTTGCCCTGAGATACGGGCAATCCGGTAATGAAATCCATGGAAGTAATAGTCCCGAGGAAGGCAGATGAGAGCCTGTATTTTGTGCGCAAACCGAACAGGCGGCAACAAACTTGCGCACATCCTTCTCCATCCCAGGCCACCAAAACCTTCTAGAAAGGAAATCCTTAGTGCGGTGGGCGCCAGGATGAGCCGCTAGTTGCGAGGCTTGACCCCACTGAAGTACCCGCGACCTCAACCCAAGGAGGCAGAAACAGAGAATTAGAAGGACCTCTCCCTGGACCTGGATCAAGACGCAACGTTCTCTGTACCGCTACCTCAATATCCAATAAAACAGGAGCCAAGATCTGGGCCGCTGGCACAATGGGCTCGGAAGAACTGGGCCTGTCGGACTGGTCAAAAATGCGCGACAGAGCATCTGGTTTAACATTCTTGGACCCCGGTAGGTCAACAAGAAGTTAAACCGAGTAAAAAATAACGCCCAGCGAGCCTATCGGGAATTGCGTCTTTTAGCCTGCTAGACATACTCTAAATTTTTGTGGTCTGTCCACACTGTGAAGGGGTGTTCGGTGCTAAAAATGTGCTTTTGAGACCAGTTTCGCCATGCAATGGAATTGAATGTAGAGAAAAAAAACGTCATTCTTTGTTGGCCAGTTGCTGACCACTGGAGCAGGTCATAAATGTGAGCTTGAATATTACGACTCATATCGTGGCCTATTACACCATTTTAATTACAAATAGTAGTTCGATAAAATATAACAATATAACATTGAATTATGATTTTATTATTTGGTATTGATTTTAATGTATTATTTAAAATGTAATATTTACAGCTAGAGAATGCTACAATCTCAATGTGAAATGTTTTCTTTTGTTTGTTCAGATGCAGAGCCAAAGTACCTGATTGCTGTACAGCCCATTCCATCAAATGATGTGAAGAAGCACTGCACGGGTAAATACACATCATTACCTAATTATTACCTACATATCAGTAATGTGCAGTGGGGTCTCAGCCTGGGTAGGCAGTAGAAAATGAGAGAGGTATTTTGATGAGCTCAAAAATTTAATGACTGGCAACAGCGGAGCACGGTGCACGCATATCAGAAGCAACGCGCATCAAGCCAAAGTGAAATGATTAGGCCTAATGATAAGTAATGGATTAGAGAGGAGAGATAGAAGTTATGCAGCATCATTGCCCAACCACACACAATCTATACAGTTGTCAGCAATATAGACTACACAGCCAGAAAACAATTCCAGTCAATCCAGTTTGCCCACAAATCTATAAAGTCAAGATATGAATAGCCCTACATGATGAATAGTGCGCCATTTTTTGACTCCCCTGCAGATCTCAACTACCCTTGCTTTGCCGGGTCATGCTAGCTTGAGTCAACAACTTTAAAATGTAGTTTAAAATTATACAGACGTGCTCAAATTTGTTGGTAGCCCTGGTAAAGATGAGTAAAAATTGGTGTTGGTGAATTAGCTTAATCTCACACTGAAAAAATTAGAGAAATCCATCCTTGACGTTCATTTATTATGATAAAAAAATCCCTCATCAATAAATAATTATTTTTAACAAAACCACGCTGGCCACAATTATTGGCACCTCTGCATTTATATATAGAATAAAGTATAGATTTTTAATATTTGGTCGCATATCCTTTGCATGCCATGACTTCCTGATGTCTGTGACCCAGCAACATCAAAAGACTCTTGATATCTTATTGTCTGGTACTCTTACAAGCGATACTAAATGTCTCTGCATTTGAATGGATTGCTATGGGAATTGGGGGGTGGGACTAGATTTAGCTGTAAATTACACTGGAACAGTATGGAACACATGGTTGGCTAAATGGCTCTAAGTTATCAAGGGTCTGCCGTATTAAACAAGCCTTAAACCATCACTCTGCTGCCAGAAATACAGTAGATATGGATGGATAACTTGAATGGTTTCTTCTCCTGTCTTACTTTTCCATAGAGTTCAATAGGAAAATTTGTCAGGAGAAACAACCCTTAAAGTGATCCATCCATATCTACTGCATATCTGGCAGCAGAGTGATAGTTTGAGGCTGGTTTGATACGTCAGACCTTTGATGACTGACTTTAGCCAACCATGTGTTCCATAATGTTCCAGTATAATTTGCAGCTAAATCTAGTCCCACCCCCCAATTCCCATAGAGATCCATTCAAATGCAGAGAAGTTATAGTATTGCTTGTAAGAGTACCAGAAAATAAGATATCAAGAGTCTTTTGATGTTGTTGGGTCACAGACATCAGGAAGTATTTAAAATCCAATACAACAATCTATTATGAATTGAAAGCTTATTATGTGCAGAATCAACCCTAATGCATAGAGCTAAGCTAAGCTGCGCCAATAAAATGGAGCAATTGTAAATGAGGTTTCAGTATCTTAGCTTGCCTTTGGTATATTCTGCTAGGGTGGTTCCCAAACTCGGTCCTGGGATACCCCTGTTTATGCTGGTTTTCGTTTCAGCCACAATTGCAATCCCAGAATTTTAACAAGCTGTTAATTTTTCTTAATTATGTGCTTTTCATCTTTAGAGGGATCATTTACCCTCTTAAGCTGCTACATTATGCCAGAAATAGGCATATGTATGCCATGAAGAATAAGACTCCCATTTGCATGTTGTGTTTATTGTGCTATATTGCAAACAATTTAAAAAAAAACTGTTATAAAAAACTGTTCATCATTTCCCCCTTAAACTCATTAACAAAATGCAGATTTGGATCGTTGTCATTTTCTTTATCTTTAAATTCTTCATTATCTACCAATGGTTAGTTTTATTGGCATATAAATAAAATGTATCCACACTCACCAATTACAAGCCTACTTTACTAGCTATTGATATGATTGATTATTTGAGGTAACTAAATTTTTTAAATTAATTTTTCAAAATAAAGGCTGAGGAGAATGAATAGGCTCGCAATTGGTATAGCCTAAGTGTGGACACATGTCCACTAAAACTAAGCATTAGTCAATGAAGAATTCAAAGACAAAGCAAATGACAATGAGCCAAACCTGCATTTTGTGAATAAGTTTAAGGGAAAATGATGGAAGAACTTAATCACATGGGTACAAAAAAACGAATTAGGAGCCTATTGATTCATCTCAGTCTTTAATTTGCTCAGTTTAAAAAAAAATATATTTTTATGTAGGCTAATTGTTTGCAATAGCTTGCATTTGTGGTTGGACCACCATGCACTAGCCTAGCTACCCCAGAACCGAGTTTGGGAACCACTACTCTAGCAGAATTATATCCTACCATAGGCAAGCTAAAATAGTGCAACCTCTGACTGTTAGCAAAAAGCAGGTTAAGTGACATGTTTGGGTTCATGTTTTTGAGTTCATAAAATGAACGCCGTAAAATATGCAGTTTTGGACGTACAACACATCCATTTTGTGGCAAATTGTGACCCTTTTGGCGTTCCATAGTGACGCATAGTGACAGCGTGAGGGGGTTTGTGGAATTCACAAAGCACGTATGTAAAAAATGACACATACTCCACAATCATAATGCACATTTACGCAAAAAGGCTGTGTAGACCAGAGCGTATATAGGAACTGGAGAAGGTGGGAGGGGCCAGGTAGTGAGGCACCCGGAAGTATGATTGCTGAGTGCAAAAGAGCTTTCTGCCCATTGAAATCAATGGTGAAAACCAATTTGTCACCCATTTGACAAACAAAGAAAACATAATCGGTCAATTATTTGTGATCACAACATTCATTATGTGCAACAGTTTGTGAAACAATGATTGTTTTGGCCTAGAAGTGTTAAAATTACATTTTCCTAAAAATTTTACATTATTTTCATATTCTGCTTTTCATATTAAACGATGATATTTCCCATTAATTTTAATGGGAGCTCCATTTTTTTGCGCTCACAGCACAGTGACACACGCATTACAGACCTACTTCTGAGTCTTTGAAAACAACGGTTGGCTGAGGGCGTACTTTCCTATCTAGTTAATATACATATGCTGTAGACACCTGCCTTTTGACGCAGATGTTGAATGATACGGGAACTGACTGCGCGTGCGCTAACCTGTTTAACTTTGTTTGCATGATAGACGTAGGCAGAGAGGATCTCTGCCTGCCCTGTGATGCAAGCTGCCTGTAAAACAGTCTGTCGGCCCCCTGACATGGCCAACGCTCATTATACAGTTGAACGCTGACTGTCACTGCCTGAAAGCTAGCGAATTCGAGTAAATTTAATTATTTCAGGCACCCGAAGATCCCAAAATTGATCAAAAATATGGATTTACTCCGGTATTTCAAAATTTAATTTATGTGCAAAATAAATATCTTGTATGCTTTGTAATTCGGATGTTCTTCTCATTAGCACCCTAAAATTACATTATTGTCATCATCAGTGCATCAAGGAAGTGCCAAGGAGTTTTTCCACAGTTTTTGTTAATGCCATAACCTCTAAACTTTGACCTGCATCTCAAAAACAGGAAAAGTGGACCTGGAGAAGCCCCTTCATCTTGTGATCGGATCTGTGACCCCCACCTCAGTGCTGCTGTCCTGGGGCACTCTCCTGAAGACTCCCTATGACGGAAACATAATGAATGACTGTCTGAAAGATGGGTGAGTGAGCACCTGTTCATGATTCACAGTCATCTGATCTGCACAATGCTCTCACTAACTGTGAGATCCTAGATGCCATGGAGTGATCCCTGATGATTTAAAATATATGCTCTAAAGGACAAATAGACAATCCAGACATAAAATAGACAATCCAACTTGACAATTGGCAATCGAGGCTGAGAGTAGCTCACTCTGGGGTTCTCAGGCCTACTGTGACAAGCTCTCATTGTAATGGATTTATTGTGGCGGATGATGAAACGCGAAGGTAGGGGGATCAGAACAAGTCACTCATACAGTGAGGACCAATAAAGGGAGTAACACAATAATAAATGCAAAGAAAGAAAAGACAGGAAACTACTTTCTTGTGGCTAAACAACAAAATGAAAATCAACCCACTAAAATAGGGTGAACTCGAATAACGAGTGAAAAACAAACTAAATCTCCCAAGCTCAATACTGGAGCCAAAATGAGAAACTTAGCAAAAAAAAAAGAACACCTTTGTCACATAAGTTTGGGCGGCCGAAAAGATGTAAAACCAATAATAAACAAAAACAAAAAAACTGTCTCAGAGAGAACAGCAAAGAACAAAATAAAGAACGCTAACAGGAGGAATAAAACCTATACCTGAAATAAAGCTAATAGCAAGTCCCTCTTAGCGTTTAATATCACAAGGTCACTAGTACCTGGCTCAATGCAATGTCAAATGACAAGGAAGCACCGGGGAAGCAGAAGTGAGGAACTTAAATACCCCGCAGGGAAAGCAAAACCCCGGAACGGAACGAGGAAAAAATCAGATAGATTCTCAATTGGGAAAACAGGATGAGAATCATATCGGAAAAAGAAACAATAACCCACAAACCATGACACTCATGGGTTTACAACAGTGGACACTGCTTAGTGCCCATGAGGGTTTGCCATGTGTAATCGGTAGACCTGGCATTAAATTAAACCCACCTGCCAGTTTCAGATGTCAAACCTCATCCATCAGTAATGGAAGCGTTGATGTGGAGAAGCTGGCTCTGGCTAGGAAGCTGTACATGCGGTAATGCTCCTGCCTGTCACAGTCTGGTAGAGGGCAAGGAAGGAGAGGTAACGCACAGATGTGTCAGAACAGCTGGCCAACACCCATAAAAATACCATTTATAAATTTCAGCAACCTCAGACATGGCCATGCCAATGCTCAGAGCAATTTAACACAAGCTATCTACACACACACGCACACAAATGTACATGCACACAGACACACACATGCACACATATACACCCACACACACACACACACACACACACACACACACCATACACACACACATGCTGATGCATGCAAGCACAAAACATGAACATTTATGCACAAGCTAGATGTTTTAAACAAACCATTGTTGGTCTGTGTAAAATAACTTTGCAGAACAGGTGTCAGTTCACTTATGACTCGAGAAGTGGAGTGTAGGAAAGCAGGTGTGAGTATTGTATGTGAGAAGGTGTAGGGGCCACACAGAGCCACACAGTCACACACACCTTCTGTTCCTCACTGCCCTGCTTTGTGCTTTCTCCTTTTTTTTTCTCTCTGTTGGAATGGAGAACTTTGGAAAAGCTACTGGAAAGCTCAACCTCATACTGTTCTGAGTGGCTTCTCTACCCTTACTCCTCTCATTAAAGCTTAATGTCTGTTCCTTCTGTTCAGTGCCTGCCTATGTGCATTATGGCTGAACAGTTCGAAATATTTGTGCAAGTTAATTGAATCCAGCTGGGACTCGACAGGTAGAGGGATAACACTGCCTTCAGAAATATCAGTATCCAATGGTCTGAGGTCCTCGGTAACAAATTGTATTGGCCTGACTGAAAGGGGATTACTGGAACTACAGTACTACTTTTCTGTGCTTGGTATTATTGTGCATAGACCTCAAGTCTCATACCACATGTCATGTGTGAGACTCAGGTCCAATACAGGTGGATCTCACACTGCCATGTCCAGCTCCAAAAATCTTACCCATTTCAATGAAAGCCACCATACATTCCCCACCACTGTCAACAATCATTAACAATTTCTCTATTTCACATATTTGGATTTTGGAGACTGAAGATCGTGGCATTGTGTTATGTTTTTAAATGAACTTCAGGTACTACACAGTTCGCTATAGGGAGAGGAACAGGAAATGGAACTACCAGACCTGCCCGACCAGCGACACTGTGATAGACAACCTGAAGCCTAACACACCCTACGAGTTTGGTGTTCGGTCCAACAAGGAGGAGCAAAGTGGGGTGTGGAGCAAACCTGTCATTCACAACACCAACATGGGCGGTACGTTATTCAAACTGTTGCTTCCCAGTTCCTACCAGTGGCATACCAGTGGCATGGACAGTGCACCATTCAAATCATTCCCACCATACCAATGGCACATCACTCAAACAATTCCCTCTTACTGATGGCGTGAATGGTGTGTCACTCAAATAATTTCTCCCTACCAACAGTATAGAAAGCGCAACATTAAAATCTTTCCCTCATACTAGCGGCATGGGTGGTGCATCACTCAACTTGTTTTCTTGTTTCAATGGCATGTGTGGTGGTAGGTCAATCAAACCATTCCCCCTGCACCAACAATGTGGGTGGTGTGTCACCATCATTCTCTCTGTACCAATAATATATGCTGCATGTCACTCAAAACCTTGGCCCAGAACACTTTTATGGCTGACACTAGAGTCCAGTCTTTTCCATTCCCTCATGCACAGATGACATATTTCCATACCACTAAATATGGTAGCAGTAACTGCAATTATTCCTAGGGCAAGAATTCTCACTGTGTGCACAATGTACATCGAATTTTTTATTTTTTTATTTGACAAGTTGAAATTTATAGCCTGTCTTCTCCCACATTTTGCAGAAAAGGGAATCCAAAAACTCTTCAAGTCAAGGGCCCCGAATGGAAAATCAGTGGTACGTACCAATGCCTTCATGTAAAACAGCCCAAATGCACTTCAGTGGTTTTCCACTGCTAATCGTTTCCACAGGCAATGGCCTTTAAAAAGGAGTTCAGTATCTTGCTTTGCCATTATTATATTTTTGAAAGCTGCAGAGTTTTTTTCCATTCTTATTCTTTCCTGATGAAAAAGGACTAAAAAAGAGCCCAATGCTAGAGAAGCCAAGAGAGACAACCCAGGTCAAAAGAACATCTGCTTTTTCTCCACTGCCCTCTTCATCTCTATACTTTCTTCCCCTTTCACTCAATTTCTCCCTTTCTCTCGCTCTCTATTTCCTTCTCAAACTTTCTATTTCTCTTTCTCACACTTTATCTCCCTCTATCTTTTCCCTCGCTCTCTATCTTTCCCTTTCTCTCTCTCTGTCTCTATCCCCCCTCTCTTTCTCTCTGAGGTGCATGGTTGCTAGCAAGGGTTAAAGAGGGTCAGACTCCTAGTCCAGCTGCAGCAATATGATCACGCAGAACCTCCTAAATCCACACATGACAGGTCTGATCTGGCAAGGATCCACTGCGTGTTCATGGGTCACACTCTCTCTCTTTGTTCCACCATGAAAGATTCTAGGATCCTCACTCTTCATCAGAGGACGAGGCCAGAGTCTTTCACCCAGAGTGAGCAGCACAGCCAGCAGGGATCACCTGCTCCTGGGGCAGGGGGCTCATAAATTCAGAGGCTATGGTGCATTTGCCAAAATGCCAGGGCTCCTTGCCTGAAAATAAGAAGGAAGTAGTGCCTCACTCGACAGGCCTGAGACACATTAGATATGGTGGAGGAATCACTCATACTTATGTAATACCGGACTCTGGATACTGTGTGAAGGGTCGGAGTCAGTTTGAGTAACCGATCCTCCATGCAACCGGTAGATTAAATCTAATGCACAGAAACCTTATCAGTGTTAAATCAGCTAAAATAAGTTTATATAGATAATATTATATCCTCTATTAGACTTGTAGGAACTCTGTGAGTATTGAGTTTACAGTGAAAATATTGGTATTTAAATAGGCAGTCTGGTATTATGTAACAGTATAGCTCTACCTTTATCATCAGACTGATTTTTAAAAATTGAATCTTAATTTATCTTTTCAGAAGCCAATTATGACAGGAAGCCGAGTAATGTTCCCACCTCGACTTGGTAAGCCATTACATTCCACCTGCCCCCATCTTTTTTTGAAGATGTTGCAGACACATTATTAAGATCTCCATTAGTTACCAAGTTAACAGCTAGCATGGGATGACTGACAGGTGAAAAAGAAATCGCCTCTGAATAGATTTTCAGTATATTATGCCACCTTTATCGCGTAGTAGCAAATATATTTAAAAGACAGGAGGCACTGTTTTCCTTTTTTACATTTGGATAACCATTTCAATTTTGCCACCTTTATAGTGTAGTATTGTCTTTGATAATGACATTTGAAATGCCTTGTTAGAGTGTGCAAATGAATATAAGATAAACTACATTTAAATTCTAATTATTGCATAATCACATGGAACGCATCCATGCAGTTTGGGAAATACATTTTAATTTTCCAATTTATGGAAATTATTCATTTGAATAAGGCTAATCATAAAGCGAGCAAATATCTGTAAAAATTATATGTCAATACTAATATGAAATGGCAAATGCAAATGACATTACTGCATTTGAATGTGAGACAAAATCTTCATATATGAGTGGGAAATTTTAATTCACACGTAGGATTACATTGCCATTTTACATGTTGCATTTTCAGTTGAATATTGGCTGTGATATGCTTCCATGATTTATTATCTGTAATCCCTTGTACAAACCAATATGAATTCATCATCTTTTGAATTGGATCAATACAGTACATCCAGTACAATATCAGTGAAAACGACCAGAATCTCTGAACCTGTATAGTGTGGTTAGGGAAACTGATGTGAAATTCAAGGCATTCATTTGCACTTATTGTTTCCTTTCAGTGTTGATGTTTTACTCCAGAGAGAGATTTAAACCCCAAGCCGCCCCCCCCCCCCCCCCCCCCCCCCCCCCCCTCCTAATGGGACAGACTCCACTATTAATCCATTACTGCTTTCCCCATTCCAGCTGTTCACAACAGGACTCACTCCAGAGTTTCCCACCTGCTCCAAAAATCCGCCTTCCCCGGATCCCCCAGATCATCTTTTGGTAATTGCCCTTTTCTCCCTACTGATTCTACTGCTGATCCATTCACTACCTCGTGTGCAAGTGGTGACACTTCTCATCTCAATTATTTGTTATTTCAGCACAGGATTCCTGGGTACTTTGGGGTAGCCACCATTTTCAATTATGTTCGATGAGATTATATCATGGCCGTTCTTTTTCCCTTAAGAAGACGGCTACATTTTCCATATTTTTTGCCAGTTTTTCCCCTTTTAAAAAGTTACATTATTTTCCGCAGCACCTCCTGAAAGCCGCCCAGAAATGCCCCCTGTCCCAAGACCCAATTTGCCACAAAAGCCGCAGTTCACGTTGGGTAAAAGAGAGACACTTCCTCCTTTTTAAGTCATACAACTTTATTTGCAGTTGGCCATTGCTATGCCCATTGGGGAGCTTCTGGAATGGGCGGGCTTTATGTAAGAAATTCAGCTTTTGTGATTGGCTGCATGCTGGCATGCCTTGAGTCTATAGAAAGTCCAAGACCCTGGAGATGATCAGAGGGGCTTCAACACAAAAGTGTGAGTAAGTAATGTCGGGCATTACAAGTTTTTCTTGCTCGAAATACTTGATGGCTGCGCATGGTATCATGGTCTTGCATTTCCCAGAGGAAATAATGTCACAGGAGATGTTGCCTGTCTACGCCCTGCCTAAATATTAGTTACACACTACATTCTCCTTTTCATCACACCTTCTGCTCTTTACTCTCCCTTTGTTCACATTCCTTCTTCTATTTCTTAAATAAATCTCAGAGGCTCTGATTCAAATTTTGAGTTTGTTCTTTTCACCCAATTTATCTATTTGATGCATTTGTGAGATTAGTGTCTTATCTTTTATAACATGGAATCATTGTTTTTGTTTCTTTAACCCCTTTGTGCTGATGCCAAATTTGGTCAATCCTCATCTATTTAGGGGGTGTTTTATGTAAGGCTTTATAACTCCACATACTCACACCACATACTCTGGGTAGTCCGCTTTCCTCCCACAGTCCAAAGACATGCAGGCTAGGCTAATTGGAGACCTACAGTCAAGCCGGAAAGTCTGCCCACCCCTTTCACCTTCTCCATGTTTTATTACATTACAGACATATTCTACAATAGATTGAGTTCATTTTTTGTCTTTAAGGGTTGTTTCTCCTGACTTTTTTCCCCATAGAGTTCTATAGGAAAATGAGTCACGAGAAATAACCCATCCACATCTACTCCATATCTGGCAACAGAGTGATGGTTTGGGGCTCGTTCGATAGCTCAGGCCTTTGATGACTTACAGCCATTTAGGCAGCCATGTGTTCCATACTGTACCAGTGTAATTTACAGCTGAATCTAGTCTCACCCCCCAATTCCCATAGAGATCCATTCAAATGCAGAGAGCTTATAGTATCGCTTGTAACAGTACCTGGAAATAAGATATCGAGAGTCTTTTGATGTTGATGGGTCACAGACTTCAGGAAGTAACAGCATGCAAAGGATATGCAACCAAATATTAAATATGATACTTTAAAAATATGTTAAAGCAAAGGGTATGAATACTTATGTCAATGAAAGATTTCAGTTTTCGATTTTTAATACATTTGCAAAAATTTCTAAAAATCAGATGTAAGAGATTAACAGAATTCCTATCAAATACTAAAAGAAAGATTTTAATGTGTGCATTACTGTAGGCTTACATTAACACTCATAGGTGGAAATGTAAAGTCTGTCCCCTTGTTTCCTTTTTCTACGTGATCAGGTCTCTCTGACACAATTTCTTTCTTTTTATTCATTGCAGTATTTATTTCCATCATGTTTTAAAGTTTTGTTTTCAGAGTTGATGCGCTTGCGGCCAAAAGCATTTGAGTTTGCACAGTCTACATGTTCCCACTGCATGCTGTGTAATCTAAACTGTTTTTCTCCACAAGGATGAGCAGCACTGATCCAGCACCTCATTTGTTGCGCCGACCTGTAACGGTTTACAAAAAAAATATTTTCATTACTTCAGATTCGTGGAATGAGCAACACAGCTAACCGTGTGGGTAGCGGCCCAAAAAAATTTGCCAAAATCCCCTGCAATATTCTTCTGTTGGTATTCACTCTCGTTTTGAGTTGCTTGGTGGACTGGATGATTGCACTCTCCCACAGTAATAAGGAAAAAACAACACATATTGGCCATTTTTACACTTTATTCATTTTACACTGTCAGGGACCTCAGTAGCGTGTGGAAGATCCATACGCAGCCACAACAGCTTGGCACCTCCTCCTCATGCTGGTCACCAGCCTGGTCACACACTGCTGTGGGATGGCATCCCATTCCTCAACCAGGATTTGTCGCAAGTCAGCCAACATGGTTGCGTTGGTCACTCTGGCATGTACAGCACGCCCAAGCTGATCCCACAAGTGTTCAATTGGGTTGAGGTCTGGACTCACGGCAGGCCATTCCATCCTCTCCACTCCCAAATTCTGGAGGTACTCTGTGATGATCCTGGCTCTGTGGGGGCGAGCGTTGTCATCCTGGAGGATGGAGTTAGGTCCCAGATTCTGGAGATATGGGATCGCCACTGGCTCCAGAATCTCATTCCGATATCTCACTGCATTGAGATTGCCTTCAATGATGACAAGTTCTGTTTTGCCTGTGAGAGAGATACCGCCCCACACCATGACACTGCCCCCATTGAAAGGTGTCACGCGATCTGTGCAGCAATCTGCATAGCGTTCTCCACGCCGTCTCCATACTTTGATCCTGCCATCCAGCATCCGCAGACAGAACCTTGATTCATCACTGAACATGACGTTGCTCCACATTCTTAGGGATTTTGGCAAATTTTTTTGGGCCGCTACCCACACGGTTAGCTGTGTTGCTCATTCCACGAATGCACGATCCTTACAAGTTGTACCTCGTTGTAAAGGTGACTAATCAGGCTTTCCAACGATATAAAATACAATACCAATTGGTATTATTAAAGGGGAGGAATAATTGACCGAAATAACGTTTCCGAACTTTTTTTGAGGAGTTTATATATATATATATGATTTTTGGCAATCTATATTTAAATGAGCAGGGGGGACAAATCTTATGAGATTGAATGACCATTCTTTCAATGAAGACATGGATATTTCAAACAAAGGCATCTGAATGCCTGATGCTCAGATTAGTAAAACTGGTGTTTTTGCAGATGATAAGACCCTCTATGTTCCTCTTTTTCTTTTTCCTTCCCAGGGAGTGTAAATAAAGATAGAAATGTCTTTCCCCCCTCGGAGGACCTCCCTCCAGCCAATCCTCAGCCCCTTCCCACCAAACCTCTCAGTACTACAGCCACCCCTGTCACTATCCCCCAGCAGGGGCAGGCACAACCCCAGGCCTCTAGCACCACCCAGCGGCCACTCAAGCCTTTGGGTAAATCCCACACTTCAATGCTTTTCCCCTTTCATCAATTCTATATCCATACAGTGCCCTCCACTATTATTGGCACCCCTGGTAAAAATGAGTACCGTTTGGTGAATTAGCTTAATCTCACACTGAAAAAATTAGAAAATTACAACCTTTAATTGAAGTAAATGTACTATGAGACATTTTTAACAAAACCACATCCCTGCATTTATATATAGAATAAAGTAGTCATTTTTAATATTTGGTCGCATATCCTTTGCGTGCCATGACTTCCGGATGTTTGTGACCCAACAACATCAAAAGACTCTTGATATCTTATTTTCTGTACTCTTACAAGCGATACTATAACGTCTCTGTATTTGAATGGATCTCTATGGGAATTGGGGGGCGGGACTAGATTTAGCTGTAAATGATGCTGGAAGAGTATGGTATATATGGTTGGTAAAATGGCTGTAAGTCATCAAGGGTCTGAGGTATCAAACGAGCCTCAAACCATCACTCTGCTGCCAGATATGCAGTAGATATGGATGGATCACTTTAAGGGTTGTTTCTCCTGACAGATTTTTCTATTGAACTCTATGGAAAAATAAGGCAGGAGAAGAAACCCTTCAAGTTATCCATCCATATCTACTGTATTTCTGGCAGCAGAGTGATGGTTTGAGGCTTGTTTGATACGTCAGACTCTTGATGACTTTGAGCCATTTAGCCAACCATGTGTTCCATACTGTTCCAGTGTAATTTACAGCTAAATCTAGTCCCACCCCCCAATTCCCATAGAGATCCATTCAAATGCAGAGACGTTATATTATCGCTTGTAAGAGTACCAAAAATAAGATATCAAGAGTCTTTTGATGTTGTTGGGTCACAGACATCAGGAATTCATGGCACGCAAAGAATATATGACTAAATATAATAAATGATTAATGATTAATTGTGGCACACATGGTTTTGTTAAAAATAATTATTTCTTGATGAGGGATTTTTTTTTTTCATAATAAATTTACTTCAATTAAAGGTTGGATTTTTCTCATTTTTTCCATGTGAGATTAAGCTAATTCACCAAACAGTTTACCGTTTTCTTATAATCCTTTTTACTCATATTTACCAGGGGTGCCAATAATAGTGGGGGCACATCGAGTCCACATCGAGGGAACACTGTTTGCACCATACACTCTCAGAAGAAAGGGTTCCCAAAGGCTCCTCTGTGTCTCCACAGAGAAGGGTTTTTTGTCAGGCAAAATGGTAAAATCTGGGAGCTTTCACAGTTTTCACACCTACCATAGAGGGTTCCATAAAGGGAAAAAAGGGTTAGCCTATGGAGACAAAGCCAAAGAACCCTTTTTCTGAGAGTATACTAAGTACTTGTCTTGTAAAATAGCTTCACATTCCTTGTCTGTTAGATGACCATGCAGAGTAATCATCAGACCCAATGATTCCCATGAGCTGACAGCCCATACCATTACGGATCCAGCACCATATTTCAGTTGGTAACGTCAAGGGCTGAAGGCTTCCGTTCGCTTTCAAAAGTAAACCCATCCATAAATAGGAAAAAGCGTAAAACACGACTCATCAGACCTTATTATTTTTTTCCCATTGCTCAGAGGTTTTGTGCTTCTTACACCACGTTATGTGTCTTTGTGCATTGGCCTTGGATACAAACAGTTTCAGAATGGCAGCCCTACAAAAATGCCAGCTTTATGTATACCTGCCGACTCTCCTGTTTTCCCCAGGTTTCTACCATATTTTAAAGCCATCTACTGACGTACTCCCTTTTTGTTGGTTCTCCCGGAAACTCACTCATTTCCCCAGCCCTCAAAGTTTATTATGAAAATTCATCATGAATGGATCAATCGGTCGTGTCTGTTTGTTTGACGTCAGCAAAGTTGCCAGATTTGCTTTCTAATCATATTCAACTCCCTACACCATCTCAATACAACCTAGCAACCAAAAAGTAGCACGGTTCAAGAAAAAAAAGAGGTTCTGGCGGTGGTCACGTGCTTCCTGCCGCCACCTTCTTTACTTTTTAACTTTGTCTTAGCTTTTTGGTTTTAGTAACCTGTTGTTGTCACAGCAAAACACACACTCGTCAACCCCCCCTTCATTTATGCAATATAAAGCCTTTATATGGAGACTTTGTTTAAAGTGTGACGACTCACCTATGCAGCTGCCTTTGTACTAATTTTTTATGTAATTATTTTGTCTACTTTATTAGGTGCACCAGCCCTAAGTGACTACTTTGACTTTAGTATGATTGTTGGTGCCAGATGTTGTGGTTCCAGCAGAGCTGTCTTGTATCCCAATGGGCTTGTATCCCACACTTTAGGGGGAACAAACTGTTCCTTTGCACAGATGCCAAATTCTCATCTATTTAGGGGGTGTAAGACTTTATAACGCCAGGTGTGAGCATCACAGAAACGTGGAATGTACATGGCTTAAATGAAACAAGACAGTTGTACCATTTACAATACTTACTTCGATTTGGTTGTTTTTTGTTTGGCTTACGCCGGGGGTTTTTTCCTATTTGTCTAGTTTCTCTGTTCCGTTTGCGGAATCCCCTTCCCCGTATTTTTACTGGTTATTCCACTTCTCATGGGTAACTTTTTGATTCTCTCACGGTCGTGTCTGGTCTTTCGCTCCTGACTCCCTCACATGCAGGCTGGTGGTGGTGGTGTAATGGTGTGGATAATGTTTTCTTGGCACACATTGGGTCTCTTAATATCAGCTGAGCATCATTTTAATGCCACAGCATCTCTTAATGGCTGCGGTCTACTTCCGGCCGGCTAATGTGCCATGTCACAAAGCACGCACCATCTCAAGATGGTTCCATGAACAGTCCAATGGCCTGCACAGTCCCCAGATCTCAATTCAATAGAGCACCTTTGGGCTGAGGTGGAATGGGATGTTCGCAACATGGATGTGTCACCAAAAAATCTGCAGGAACTGCATGATGCTCTCGAGTCGGCATGGACAAAAATCCTTAAGGAATATTTCCAGCACCTTGTTGAATCCATGCACAAATAATTCAGGCTGTTCTGGAGGAGTTCTGGTCCTACCTGGTACTACATAGGTGTACATAATAAAGTGGCCACCAAGTGTACATATAATTAAATTGTTTCATTTTGACAGCTTGTGTAAACAATTTCAGTTCATTCTGTTTTGTCCCACTCATTTTAACTAAGGTTCAGTCATTTACAATACAACTAGACACATTGATAATGAGTTATGCTTTAGCCACAATGTTTAAAATAAGTGTAATATAGAAATAATTAGGGAAAAGCAAATGGTGTATATAGTTCCCCTTAGACCATATTGATCTGTCCCAGGCACATAAAACTTTGTCTCTCACGCAGTGTTCGGCGAATCACGGAACGGATACTCTCTGCCCTGGCCCGCCCATACCACAGAGAAAGCTAATAGTAATGACTGGGGTAATTGTGACATCATTTAATTAATCACCTGACCTTTTTCAGTTGTCATCTAGGTTCTAGCAGCTCCAAGTGCACGTTCCAGACAACTGTCTGTTATCTGTGATCTGTGTTTGCTCTCTGAAGTCATGGCTTTCCAATTTGTCTTTGTTGTTTTGCCTCAGATGTTTGCATCTGTCCACAGGAGCAGATTACATGCATCGCTTCACCTCCCCACCTCTACCTTGCACATCTCCCCACCTCCACCCTCATTCAGAGAAACTGCTGTCCCATTGAACCTGCTCTGCCTGTGCACTCCACATTGGCATGGCTCTGTCACCCACTGTTCCTTAGCTTTTCTGTTCATCATATTTGAGAAAATAAGGCTCATCTTTACACTGGTTTAAAAGAGCAGCATATAAACTTGACTGTGAGCTTTAGTGAATGACAACTAATCTTATAATAAATGTACTCCAGCACGGTTTTAGTATTCTACGAGGGGGTTGTGAGCATAATTTTCTTCTGATGACCTAACCTCAACTCCACATTACAAAGCTGAGTGCTGTAGATACCACAGAATATTTAAGATTTACATAACTTCAGCAGACATTGAAATAGACATTTGATGCCCATTCAAGTGGGCTCATAAGAGTTTTAAAGTCTTTTTTAGATATCATAATTCCGCTTGCATCAGCCACATGCATGAATTTCTATCTCACAATTTCAGTTGCATTAGGGACACAATATCCAGGCAACTACATATTTTTTGTACTTTTAGTACATATAGTATAGTATATATGTGTAATACTCAATTTGAGTAAATATAAGGTCTGTCAAATCATCATACGCACAATATAATTGCACACACACACATGCTCCAATATTACATAATTGGCATGACAGAAAACAGAATGAGCAGTGTATTTCTGTGATCTGATCATGGACTTTAATATTATGGGCTGCACATGTTGCATGTTACCCTGATTGAAATACCTTGCTTTATGTGTTCTTTATGTGCAGTATATGACTGTTTGCTGTCAGACTGGTCAGCTCCAACTCTGGAGAGAATCTATTCTCCTGCAGGCAAGGCAACCCCCATAACCCCCTGTCATTGTTTTTGTTTATCCAGGTAAAGGCATCCTGAAAAACCTGGGCCCCACTAAGCCTCATGTCTCCCAGGGCTCTGTGGTTGCCATGCCAGCCAGAAACCTGACGTCATCACGCAGAAACATTGTTTTCCCCTCTCGTTACGGCATGAGACCACATATCCTACCCAGGGTGACTAACTCCTCCAGGACGTTGATGATCAGAGGGGGTAATTCATTCATTCCCCCCTTTTAAATACACCTTTCTCTTTCCCACACAGTGCAGCCTCAACCAATCTTGTCCGAAAGCGTTCTGTTGTCAAGACTGTCTGTTTGAGGGGGTGTCTCAAATCTTTCCTGCTTCATAGTGTCCACACAGGAGATTCCCATCTCTTTTTTCTGTGAGCGGCAAATGCACTCATATTTGGGAACAGTCATGACAAATGCTGATGAGATTCCTAGCATTGCCACAGTCTGTGTCTGGTCTGTGTGGAAGTCTTCTTGTGTTCAGTAGTAAAAGTGCAAAACCAGCTTTCCCAGTTATCTCAATCTGTCATGCATCCTACCACATACTCTCTGGGATCTCCTCTCTCAGCCATTTCAGGCCCCCCAAGCTCTATGTAGTCGTGTGACTTTTTTTTAGTTTGCCATGGGAATTTATGCAGCTATGATGGACACAGGTTTACATGACAAATCCCAAGATTTGTTTTGAGAAAGTTTCTTTTATAGTTTCCAAAACATTGCATCAGCCGATTTTTTAAATAATTTTCTCACAGGACAAAACATGCATGTGAGGTGTAACCATGTTTTGTTAAAAAAAGTTTGATAATGAGAAACTGATAAGGCAGATGAGAAAATTATGTTATGAAGTTTGCATTTAGGTATTTAGCAGAGTTTGATCTCTTCATATGGTCTATGGTCTGAGTATGGAGGAATTCTCCACTTCTTTTACTCTGGACTTTTAAAGCATAAACTCAGGATGTTTTCAGTGTCTCTACTGATGTGAAAGGTGGATAGTTTCGAAAGTAACCCCCTTTTTTCCTCCTACAGCCAACGGTGAACACCATAAGGGACTCACATTTCCCAAACCACACATGATATCCAGATTTCGATGGGGTAAAAGAGCTGATCACTTTTGTCTGTTTTCCTCACACATTAACCCCTCCATTATGAAAATGCCCGTCATTCTTCCTCAAGCCCATGTTGGTGTCGATGTCCGTCTGTGTTGTGTTCCTGTGTTTGTCAGTCTGCCTTTGCTCATCCATCATCCATTTTTAACTCTTCTCTGGGAGGTGTAGTTTCTCCATGCAAGCTTTGTAGCCTCACAAGCTTAACATGGTCATGGCTGAGATTGAATGGGGAGAGCACTGATGGCCAAAGGCCAAAACTGAGTGAAAATGTTCTGTATGCATTGGGTTTGTGGCTTTGTGACTGGCTGGCCAGTCCAGGTGTTTGATCCAATCCTGGCCCATGGTTGATAGCAGAAACTGAGACAGTTTCAGAAGCCTTCAAGGAGATTTTCCTTGAACTCCCTGGAAGCTGATCTATGTAATACAAAATACAATTGCCTCACCTGCCCACCTCAGAAACTGGTGTCCACACTTACGTTCCAATTCAGATTTAATTAGAAACCAAGGCAATAATATAGGCAATCATAAAATAATCTGGATCAAGTTACTTCTTGTTAATGGTTTTGTTTATCCCACACAGATTCTGTGTGACTGGTTCATTGTGTGGGGTTTAAGGGCCTGCAGTTGAGGTCCATTGTTTTGTGTGCTTGTATGTTTGCATACTAATTCCATTTTGCACATTCAGCATGAATCTTGGTGAAATGAATCGGGATCTTTTTCATCTACACCTATTATTCTATAACCACCCTCATTCAATGTACAATTTAAAAAATGAATGTACTTCGTGTTGAAAGTATGTTGTGGTCTATAGTGTATATTGAAAATAATTTCCCCCTGAAAACATTTATCTGCTGGAAAAGCCCATGGCTCCCTGTGGTACAGTAATGATGTAAAACAGATGACTATTTTTCTACAAATAGCGCCATTAATAATGAAGCTGTTATTATCCAGTACATGGACAATATTTTTGTGGTCAGTTAACAGCAGAAATACTGAGGACATTAAACATTCACTATGACAGAACACATATAGATTCAAAATGAAGTTCCAGAAAACAGTACCTGAAAGAAAACAGTACCTTGAAGTGTGAGTATGACTGCCGATACTTTTCAAATGGAAAAATCTGAATCCCTCCATTCTGGAATCTGGGAACAGTATGAATGGGACGATTCATGTCTCAATCAACATAGTATCACCTGCAGAAAGAGCTTTAGAGCTTGGAAAAAAAGTTAAGAATGTCAAGGGAAAACCATCACCACACAAAGCCTGATACTTTACCTCGGTATAACAAAATTACACCAGGCTGAGCACACAAACTTTCTGGAGTTTTGAATGTTGCTTTTCAATCTACAATAGAAGGGATCTTGTGTTCCCAAAGACTTGGGAAGAGTGATAATTTCTGAAATCTTGGTACATTCTAGAAAATCTCAGTCTGGGTAACAATAGCTTTCATTAGCTTACCATTTTCACAGGATCAAGCTAGCATATTTGCCTACCCCTTATAAATAAGTGTTCTAAGCTGCTTCCTGTTGCTATTAATGGCAGAAATCTAAATTCACTTTGATTTGGTTAAAAGACTGTTTCAGTTTTATAAATTCCTGTATGACTGACTCAGTTGACACTTTCTACATGTTTTACATGTTCAATAAAAATGCAAGAGATACAAGATTGAAGTGTAAGATTAAGAATAAGAGTATAAAATAAAACTTATTGGTAAAAAACTGCATGTGAATGGGAGTACATCTGTTTATTGTCAGCAGTTGTTTTTTAAAATAATCAATTTCACCTTCCATGATGCAATTTAAACCTAATTTATCTTAATGTAATTGTTTATTATTGAAAACACTGTTAAGTCTTAAATGATCCAGTCTCCCACCTTAACTCTTAGTACATTCCAGCTAAAACTCAATGGTCTGAGTTTTAACAACAGGGGAAATTTTGAGATGGCAAGTTTTGTTCAGATTAAAATGGTCATAGTTTTCTTTGAAGTATGCAACTGTATGCATAATCAAGTCAAATAAATATGCTAAATATTTGTATATTTATATATACAAATATTATATTATAATACAGGCTATGATCAGGCTTGGGCAGTGAGTTTCCTGTACTATGTTTTGTTTTATCATATTATTTCTGGAAGTGGAACACTGCTTTTATTGTGAAGTATTTGGCCTTGTCACAAACTAATTGGGAACAGGTTTTTACTTTTTTGGTCAACTTCGGAATAAGTGTAAATCCTCACGAGGCCTTATTAACTTTGTTAAATAGTATTTTTTCCCTTATGGTTTCAGGTTCCTTGGATTATTGTACTCTTTTTTTCTAGGAGCAGGCTAATGGAGGGTGTCTCTGTTGGTTGGATTTAATGTTTTTGTAGCCTTTGTTATTAATTAATGTAATGGAGTCCTGTGGTAATGGTGCTCGAGAGTTTCACATGCAATTTCAGCTGTAACCTCTCTCCTCAAGGCTTTAGAGAAATGCACTGTCCTCTTTCATCCTACTTTTACAAAAGCTCAGATTTCATTGAAAGCAGATCTCTCAGCTGGATTATGAGGAATGATGCGTTCTGATGTACCCTCAATGACATCCGTATGGATTTATTTGAGGAATTAATGAATTGTAGCATGTTCTCTGACTCAATCTGTTGTTGTCTTTGCACCAAAGTCCCACAGCCCCATCATGTTAATTAGATTGATTATTAAATGTCTGGGTTGGTGTCTATGAAGTCAGCCTGGGCTAATGGTATATTGACACTACTGTAGTCTACGGTAGAAAATATTTTGGGAGAACAATGATACCAGCAAAACATGTGGGCCTCCATCGAAGACCAGAGATTCTGGTATCCCTGTAATGCCACATATTTGTCATAAGTGAGGTCTGCTCACTGATTTTAGAGATAATGTTGCCGTAAAGGCAAAGCCCTCTTAAATGAATAGCAACAGCAATTATTGAATGCACTGAGATTCTGCTCAATTGGGTAAGGATAATTAAGTGCACAATGTTACTTTAGTTTCAAAACTTTATCAATAACATGAGAAGAATCACAGTCCCTTTCTCATACATTTTGAGTAGTGGTCTAACCTTTTTTTACAGAATCATCCCAGCTTTCCTCCCCATGAAACACTTACTCTGTGGGTTTATTTTGTGTGTTGGCTTGAGCGTCTCCCATTTAACATCTACAAAAGTGTTGCACAGTTTTTTTTTTAGATATGAAATGCCAAGAAGAACTTTCTCCAAAAATATGTCTCAGTTGAGTATGGTTGAGCTGTACCTGTCACTAACTGGGAATTTCATTCCGTTTTCCAGGGTCCTCTGCTCAGCGCCCATCACTCCCTATCAAAACCAACCTGGTTGACAAACCAAGGGACAAAGGTAAGGCTAATTGGAAATACAGCCATTCTTTTTCTTTCTTTATTTTTTTTTAACTTGACGCCCAACATGGGGCTGAGTATATCCAATTCCCACCTCGGTAAACTTTAACTCGGTAAAAACGAGTTGCTCCAACTTTAAATGGAACACCCTGGCCTTTAGTCCATAATAATTGCTCTTTTTTCATTGCCCGTGGTAATATTTAGTTAGAGGAGTTATTTTGGACTGTGCAATTCAAAATCCATCTGGTTTTCAAGCAATTGGTGCCATGTTTCTCATGATTCTCAGTGGTAAATATCTACATGCCATTCTGAAAGATAAGACCTTAGTTTTATAGGGTTCTATTTGTGATTTTTATAAAACAATAAGCTATTAACATGGGAATACTCTATGTTGAGTCTTTTTTGATATTCAGCTGAAATTAAAATTGTAAACATGTTAAACGTAACATAGCACAAAACGGTGCATATGGGACTTTTAAAGTTTTTAAGTGATAATAGCTACAGATGACCTGTCAACAGATATAATCCTATATTAGTAAGGATCATAAATAATCCAGATATAAAGGAAGAATAATATCTGGATGATTCTTCCACTCAGGAAATACCCTTATTTCTTCATCACCATGTAATCCAAGTGAGCACTAAGAGCAACATTTGCACCATTCAACTCTTTGTTTGATCCCTCAGACAAGACCAATGACCTGAAGCAAACCGACAAAGCCTCCATCTTGAAACCCAAGTTTCCTTCGGTGACAGCCAAGCCCGCAAAGCAGGACAGAAAGCAGACAACAACAGCTGCTCCGACTCTTAATGGTAGGAGTTGGTGGTTTTAGGGTGGGGTTGGAATAACTGAGAAGGTGTAACATCTACCGTCTTAATTCTGGTCGAGATTGTCTGACACTTTGTACATTTGAAGTAAACCAATTTTTCCAGATTAAACATCTTAAATTGTTTTGCATGAATCTGTCTCCTTGCTTCACAGAGACCCAGTTCGACACCTGGGAAAACTCGTCTTTGTTTAGCTCAATCCCCAACTCTGAGGTGGATGCCATGGGGAAGAAACGCTTCATAGGTAAAGTGGTTCCTTTTCCTCTAATGCATTGGAAACCCACCTCTCAAACCACATTTTCAAACTACAACCCAAGCTCTCTGTCCTTTCATTCTTCATTTAAA
Organism: Ilyophis sp. 1 JC-2022; assembly: GCA_022702515.1. Classification (NCBI taxonomy): domain Eukaryota; kingdom Metazoa; phylum Chordata; class Actinopteri; order Anguilliformes; family Synaphobranchidae; genus Ilyophis; species Ilyophis sp. 1 JC-2022. Next base: position 71,568,869 of record CM040397.1, on the reverse strand, counting down.
AACAAATTTACTATAGACTAATAGTATTAATATTAATATTAGTAATATTAATTTAGCTAAGTATTATTCATATACATTTTACCTCCCAGTATGGCAGTTTTAATAGCATTCGGCTTATGACAAAATTTGATTGATTGGTCAATTTATGAATATTAATGAGGTTATGAAAATATATAATTATGCATAAAAAATATTTAAAATATATATTTTTTTAAAGATTATGATTATGTATTATTCGGGATGGTTTGTTTCAAGGGTTTGATGATATAATTTTATTGGTGGTTGGTAAATGGTTTTGTGACGGTTGTAAATTTTTATGGAGGGCCTTGATGCTTAGGTGACCATGTGTTGACATTTGTTTTTTTAAATGTACTTTTTATTAGAACAACATCGTGAAAAAGTAATGGTATATAAATGTATAGGTTAGTAGTAGCAATAGTTTTAAGTTTTTAAAAAACCATTTGTGTTTGTGTAATGGATTTTAGTGGCGGATAATCAAACGCGAAGGTAGGGGGATCAGAAACAAGTCACACGTGCAGTGAGGACCAATAAAGGGAATAACAAAATAATAAATGCAAAGAAAGAAAAGACAGGAAACTACTTCTAAACTAAATCTCCCAAGCTCAATACTGGAGCCAAAAAGGGAAACTTAGCAAAGAAAAGAACATCTTCGGCACATGAGTTTAGGCAGCCGAAAAGATGTAAAACCAAAACGAAACAAAGAAAACTGTCTCAGAGAGAACAGCAAAGAATACAATAAATAGCACAGAATGCTAACAGGAGAAATAATACCTATACCTGAACTAAAAGCTAATAGCAAGTCCCCTGTGAACATAAACAGCGTTTAATATCACAAGGTCGCTAGTACCTGGCTATACCTGGCTCAATGCAATGTTGAATGACAAAGAAGCACAGGTGAAAACAATGATTAGGGAAAGCAAACCCCGGAATGGAATGTGGAAAAAATCCAATAGATTCTCAATCGGGAAATAAGGAAAACCGAAAAACGGAAAAGAAAATAAAAACCCACGAACCATAACAGTTAGCAGACACATGTTAAAAGAATAAAATAATTCAAGCAGGTTGTTAAAACGTGAAAAAATAGCCAAGGCTATATCAAAAAGAAAGTTAGTTGTCTGAAAAAAAGAAAATCGAAGAAAAACTTAGTTGTAGAGAGAGCCCATGAATGGCGAAGTGGAAAAACTTTGTAATTTTATATAGATCCGGTGTAATACTAAATAAAAACGTAATACTGTGTAAAATAGCCAAGCGGAATATATCTAAAAAGCAAGGTAGAGAGCTTAAAAGAGCGCCTAGAAGGAAGACTAGAAATAAAAGAATATGTAATGTTTTACAGAATTAAAATGCAAAACTACAAATAACTTATAGAATTTTTGTGTTACGGAGTCCCCAGTGGATAGCCAGGCTTCGCCTATAACTAGACTGTCGAGTTCACAGCATACATCCACAATTCAACTGGGACCATATGTTCCCGTACAGGAGTGTATACAAAAATGGGATACGCCCAACATAACCGCTTCCTGTTACTTGGAATTTGAAGGACATTTACACGGTCCAATGAGAGAGCTTGATCCGCTTCTGACAAACGGGGCTCTTAATACGTGTGGGGGGGGGGCGCGTTGGGGGACGCGAACAGGTGTCATGCTGGCAGGATATCCAGCCTTTTTGAAAGACTTAAATTCATTGTTTATAAGATAAAATAGAAATAAGCTGACAGAACGTGAAATATAAAATATCTTTGAAAAAACCAGCCAAGAAGCTTTTTCCAAAACAATGTAGCTAAACGTACAAGTCCTATAAAGCTATTTGGGGGGGTAATTTATAATTAAATAAACCTTTAATTATTGCACAAGGTTCTGTAGATCTAATACTTGTTTAGTATCCAATGGCTTGTAAAAAGATGGGTTATTCAATTTAACCAGATTTTCTCTATTATATGTAGCATATATTGTGTAACCGTAGTTTAATTGTCGGAGAACGGCGCATGCGTAGAATTGTCGGAGAGGGGGTGTAACATTTGAGCGACTTGGATGGGTGTCAGCATAGCCATAGGCTTCGCAGGTTGTATAAAGACCAGACATTTTGAGCAGATATTTAGACGAAACAGACATTAACGCTGTCGCCTGTAAGAAGCCTACAAAGAAAATTGTCTACCATGGAAATCTCAACACCCAGCTGTCCAGAAGTTATGGTAAATAACCGGTCGGTGACGCGAAGACCAAAGAAGCCTTTTGCCGCAATCTCAAGACTTTATACTCGCACGCTTTAGTGGGTCTGTAAAGACACCTACTATCGCTATTGTGGCTATAAGATCCATACAGACGGTGATGCTCCAAAAATTACCCTTTTTAACCTATGCGAAGGGGAGGTTTACAGTAACTACACTGAATCTGTGGTGTTTGAGTATAAGGACTGGGTTCATTTCAAAAGCTGCTACTGAGAGGTGGTTGATGGCAAGCAACGTTGCAGTACATTTCTAAGCTGTGCCGAAAATTGTTCTATGATTGGGATCTCCGCCCTGCAGAGCTCTAAAAAACTGTTAATTACCGAGAACTATTTTTCAAGAGACATTGCGAACAAACTAATTGTCTTTCCTTTTGAAGACATTTACTGAGCGATGCTATTGAACAAGCCGATAATGTGTTTGATGATTATCGGGTTTGGAGGTCCATGGACTGTGTGAAAACGAACCTATGTGCGAAGTTTGACGCCACGGAGTTCTTGGAAAAAGAAGATAAGGAAAACATACCACCTCCAACACCGTTTGTCTCTGATGACGAAGATTATGCTACAAGCTTGTGTAATTAACTTGTTTATATATATATATATATATATACTTGTTAACTTGTTAATATAAGTTAACAAATATATATATATATATATATATATATATCGCTATTATAATTGTATACATAATGTAGTGACGTTCTTTTTGATTGTTTTGTGAACTTTAAAATAAAAAAGCCTTTTTTTTACATAATATTTTACGTAATGCTTCATCATTGTTATATTAAACATTCAAACATGTTAAATTCAAATCACGCCCCAAACATGAAGGGCCCACCCCGTTCAGAACTCTAAGGTTTCAAGGCGTGGTTATAAGCTTGAGGAGGGCCTTAAAAGACACGCTGTAAAAGACTGATTTCATACAGGCTGTACAGACCTCTTGACAAACATGTCTCAGGACTTATACAAAATGTATAGCCCCTACAGGGTTCCGTGTCTTCAAAATCTTGGGAGACTGAGTATACAGCCCACAATAACAAACCTGTTACTGTTATGGATCTTGCCTTCCTTCTCTTATCTCCGCGTCCTCTTTATTCTTTTTTGTCGTTACCGGTAATCTATCGCATTTTCCTTTGTTCTGCGACGGGGTTTTGCTTTCGCCTCGTCATTAGTAAGTTCACCTGTTATTAATTTCCGTTGACTATTTATACTCCGCTTCCTGCCTCTCTCATTGCTTCCATGTTATTCCACGTAACATTCGAGCCGGTAAAAGATGTATAGGAGGTTAGTTAGAAAAAGCTAGTTTAAAAAGAAAGGTTAGGAAGTTTAGAAAGTAAGTTCTCTTTTTTCGCTCTCAGTTCAGAGCAGAGGCTTTCTCGTTTCTTTTGGTTTTCCTTTCTTATCTAAGAGTGCTCTTACCCAAAGTGTTTGGGGTTCTGTTGAGCTCTCTGTGTTTTCCTTTTTGTTTCGCTCCACTAACAGGAGTTAGATAAGCGTATAGCTTATTTCTTTGTTTTTTGCTCGGAGATCGAGTTCCTCGTTCTTATCGCGAGGTTATTTGTGTTTTGTTATTTTCCTCTATTCCACTACGGATTATTGTCCCTCGGTGGTGTTCTTTTGAACATTGTCAGTTTGCACAGCTATCGCATCTGGTCTTCCAATATTCCCTCTGTGTCTCTGACACAGAGATCCCCCCACAGTTACAGATCTGGTATACGATGGCCATCATCGCAGGCCTTCTGAACGGTGCTATTGATAATCAGCTGAGAAGCGAATGCCTCGGCTGTGAAGTTGACCACCCCAGTCAACTGAGACACAGCTGCATCTTTGAAACGGATTCGCACTATTTCACATATCACTTTGACAAATTCCTTGCCAAAGTGAAGAAACCGTGGTTAAGTCCTCTGCTTGTCAAAGCCCTGAAATAGTTTGGAGTGAAACCAGAGCCTGTGAGAATACAGGGTTCTGTTGACACGCTTTTTGCCGAGATACGTGTGGAACCAAACATTTGCGACAAGTTGTGTGAAATCCTGCTTACAGACCTCGACCCGGCCAGCGAGAAGGCTATTGTTCACGTTACACAGGCTTTTGGGAGATTGATAGCGCTATGCATGAGAACCTGTGGTCCGAGCACTCTGAAGACGATCAGAACACAGATAAACGCAAATGTTTAAAAGCATTTCAAGGCCCTGTTAAATGTTAACATATATGCATTTTCTGTAATGTAACCTGAAATGTTTAAAAATATATATATAATAATACTTTGGTTTTTTATATCATGTTTCATCATTGCTATAGCTGTAAGGATGGATGTTGAGAAGTGCCTGAAAGATGTTTATTATTCTCCAGAAAATCCTGGGGCTTACGTCGGTAAAAAGCGGTTGCAAAGGGGTCTTCGTGAAACAAACAGCTTGAGCGTATCAGACAAGAAAGTTACTGAATGGTTAGCTGGTGAAAACGCCTACACTATACACAAAAACATCAGAGTCCATTTCAAAAGAACATAACATAATGACAATATGAAGTTTATGCTAACATGTATAGATATATTGTCAAAATATGCATGGGTATGTGTTCTTACATTACATTACATTATAGGCATTTAGCAGACGCTCTTATCCAGAGCGACTTACACAGCATTTCTTTTGCATTTATACATAGTATCCATTGATACAGCTGGATATAAAAACAAGACAGGTGCCGAAGTGCTCCGGGCTTTTCAAGGAGTTCTCGCAAAAGGACGAATCCCTAAAAAAATACCGACCGATAAGTGTAAGGAATTTTTCAATAAATTGTTTCAAAGTCTGATGAAACAAAACAAAATAATACACTTTGCCACAAACAATGAAGATGTGAAAGCATCGATGGTCGAATGTTGAAAACGAGAATGTGGCATTATTTTACAGCCCACAACACTAGACGCTATATAGACATTGTACTGGACTTAGTCCCGGGGTACAATAACAGCTACCACAGCACAATTAAAATGAAACCCATTGAAGTAAACGAAGATAATGTTTTTAAAGTGTTTAAAAATATGTATGGCTTTCTTCCAAAATATCTAAAAAGCGAAAGTTTGAGGAGGGTGACACAGTCAGAGTTTCTAAAGTATGTGGGAAGGATGCGAGCAAACATATACCGATGAATATTTCACGGTTACTGATAGGGTTTACAGAATCCCTCCTGTATATAAATTGTGGATTATGATGGTGCGAGCATTGATGGTACATTTTATGAGGCAGAATTACAAAAAGTTATAGTGGGAAAAGACAAAACGTTTAAGGTTGAAAAAATTGTTGCTGAGAAAAAACACAATAGGCAGAAGCTTGTTTTAGTAAAGTGGATCGGATGGCCTGAAAAGTTAAACAGTTGGATTCCGGCAAGTCATGTTGTGGACCTCTAAAAGAGTAGAAAAGCTTACAGGAGCCTGTAAAAACATTCGGGCACCATGGAGGAAGCAGGTTTTTATGTCACTCTCCCGAGTAATATCTGTCTAGATATTTACCCTGGAAATAAAATTTCTAAATTTCAAGCTACACAACAAAGTTCGCTAGACCACTTGAATTTCAAGGACAATGGGAGGTTGCTTTAGCAGAGATTCAGTACCCATACACTTGGAGCTTGCTATCATCTCATGAAAACACTTTTATCGTAGGTGATGATAATAAAAATTGACTCAGCTATGTTGCTGTAATAAGCTGGGGTTATTACAAGAACTTGAGAATGCTTGTGGATGAGATGAATAAAACTTTAAAATAAAATAAAATGGCTATTGAGGAGTGCCATGCCGCAATGAAAATCCAAATTTATATTAGTACAAATGAAAATCTAACCCTGGCGGCTAGCAGAAAACTCGCCAGAATGCTGGGTTTAGACTCAGATGTTCCTTTAACGAACGTAAAGCCTGTGGCACCCCATCCAGCCGATATTTGTGCGGGTTTCTAAACAATGTACGTCTACACCGACATTATTGACTACTAGAGAGTCGGAGATAGATTTGTACCATTGCTACGATGTGTACATATAACAGGGTCTAGCAACAACATAATCACAATCTTTTACGAGAAGCCACACTACATACATGTCAGCAAGAAACGCATTGAGGATTGTAGCGAAGGAGCTATTATCGCTCGTGGAATAATAACCAAACAGTCCAGAGTTGAAGGAGAACTTTGCGTTTATTCGTCCTTCGTTACCAATCACACACACACACAATGGACACAAGCTGTATGTCCCGTTGTTCCTCCTCTCCACTCCCCGAGGGCTCCTTTTCAAGGATCTCAGGCTCACTGTTGAACAATCAAGGCAATTGGTTAATTGATAACAACAATCATATAATCAATCGTCACCAATTGCCTGATTGCCGACAGCTGTGCCGGCTCCCTAAACCACCCGCGTTCACTCTCTCTCTTGCTAGCTGCACCTAAAACCACGCTCCCCTACCACAACGATATATCCATTGACCTGAAAACAGATCAGAACGAGAACATAGGCTTTACTTACGGCAAAGTAAGTACGGTGTGTAACAAAAGGTACAAACATATTGACTGCCTAAGAAACCTTTCAATGACTCGATGCCATAATAGTGATTACTATCGAGGTAGAGGAACAGAGTTTTTGAGTGTGTTGTGTTGTTCGTTTGAAACTTGGTTAAGACCCTGTTATTTGTGCTGTGTGACAATACAACTATCTTGATGTTTAAAAACCTCTCAAATTGGCAGTGTAGCATAATGGGTAAGGAACTGCACTTGTAACCAAAAGGTTGCAGGTTCAATTCCCAGGTAGGACACTGCCGTTGTACCCTTGAGAAAGGTACTTAGCCTGAATTGCTGCTGTATAAATGGATAAATGTAATAAGAAGTTGTGTAAGTCGCTCTGGATAAGAGCGTCTGCTAAATGCCTGTAATGTAATTGGCAGGTTCGCCGTTGGCGCCCCATTTTCTTCACAGATGAGAGCAGGTTCACACTGAGCACATGTGACAGACGTGAAAGAGTGGCAAGGTCTTTGTTTAATTCCGTTTGATCGGGGAGCGCATCAATAAAGTCCTGTAGCTCATACTTATGCAATAATTAAATATAAGAACACATAGCTACCTTGTCTTGTCTTCTCAAAAAGCTTTCTAATTCTCAACATCCTGTAAACCCTTGTTTTATAGGTTAAACGCTATGATGATTGGCGGCCTCATCTTTCATTAGTTGTTCCTACTTTTTTCACACCCCCTCACCCCACCCCCCACATACCGGCTTGACCAAATGGTTTCATTGTAAAGTGCTTTGGAAAAAGGCGCTATATGAGTGCAGTCCATTTACTATTACACAATATATGCTACGTCTCCGATGTGTTGAGTGAGGTTGAGTAGCTGTCCAGCACAGGAGCGGCCAGGGCGGAAACCAGCTTGGTCTTTGGTCAGCTTGGAGTCTATAGGTGGCATAAGGCATTAGAAGTAGTAGCCTCTCATAGAGCTTGTAGGTGATGCAGAGGAAGGAGATGGGCCTGTAGCTCTTTGGGGATGATGGGTCTTTGCCGGGTTTGGGGATTGCAGTCTGATAAACTGCATCAGTGTAATTTGTTTTAATAGGACTTGTACGTTTAGATACATTGTTTTGGAAAAAGCTTCTTGGCAAGATATTTTATATTTTGGCGTTCTGTCTGCTTATTTCTATTTTATCTTATAAACTATGCGTTTTAGTCTTTCAAAAAGCACTGGATATCCCGCCAGCATGACACCTGTTCGCATTCCCTCCGACGTAACCCCCCGGCACTCTCTCCACACCTGTTTAAAAACATCACACGTATTAAGAGCCCCGTTTGTCAGAAGCGGATAAAGCTCTCTCATTGGACCGTGTAAACGTCCGTAAAATTCCAAGTAACAGGAAGTGGTTATGTTGGGCGTATCCAATTTTTGTATCCAGTCCTGTACGGGAACATATGGTAACAATTACATTTTGGATGTATGCTGTGAACATCTCGGCAGTCTAGCTATAGGCGGTCCACAGAAACCCCGAAGCCTGGCTATCCACTGGGGACTCGCATTTTAATTTTGTAAAACGTTACATATTCTTTTATTTCTCTTTTTTTTTTTTGTCCTTCTAGGTGTTCTTTTAAGCTCTCTACCTTGCTTTTTAGATATATTCCGCTTGGCTATTTTACACAGTATTACGTTTTTGCGCAACACCGGACCTATATAAAATGAAAAAGTTTTTTGACTTCGCCATTCACGGGCTCTCTCTACAACTACGTTTTTTTTTCGGCTCTAAAAAAACATTTTAAAATGGCTTGCTTGCTTTCTTTCTTTCAGACAACTAACTTTCTTTTCGATATAGCCTTGGCTATTTTTTCACGTTTTAACAACCTGCTTAAATAATTCAATTTTTTTAACACGTATCTGCTAACACAAACTGTTTTTTTAAAACTTAAAACTATTGCTACTACTACTAATACTACTAACCTATACATTTATATACCAATACTTTTTCACGATATTGTTCTAATAAAAAGTACATTTTTTTAAAAATGTCACGAAGCATCAAGGCCCTCCATAAAAATTTACAACCGTCACAGAACCATTTACCAACGTTTTCAACAACCACCAATAAAATGAAATCATCAAACCCTTGAAACAAACCACCCCGAATTATACATAATCATAATAATAATCATAAATTATTATCTTTTAATTTTTTATAGCTTTTTATGCATAATTATATTTTTTCATAACCTCATTAATATTCATAAATTTAACTTTGACACCATCAATACAATTTTGTCATAAACCGAATGCTATTACTACTTATGGCACTTATGTTTCTCAATATGGTAATTACAGCATTTCATTCCAATGAGTCTCTGCTATAATTGTGTTATAGTTTTGTGTTTTTAGTTAGAGTTGTGCTCTTAGTATTGTGTTCAACCCCTTCTCTTTTTTCATCTCATGCAATTTGATCTTCTTGTATGCACTAAATTTCAAGTCAACCCTGAACAGTCACATCTGCTTTATAAGTCAATTTGAATCTTTCTCCCTGACCCAGCCCCACACGTGGTCTACAAGACAGACAAGAAGCCCGACGAGCCCTGCTCCATCACTACCTCCCTCAACTACTTCCCTGAGGATGAACCCGGGGAGCAGAACATGACGGGCCCACCAAGGACCCCACCCTCCAACCTCACTGTGGTAACCGTGGAGGGCTGCCCCTCCTTTGTCATCCTGGACTGGCAGAAGACTGATAATGATACCACAGGTGAAGAATTTTCAGTTTCAACCTTTCACTTTTTCTTGTATATAATGAGTGTCTGTGACTGTCCTGTCATATTCGTGACCTGGCATTGGCTCATGGCTCAGCCTAAATGTAAATATAAACATTAATCCTCATGCAAATGAAGACTTATTAAAAAATGAAAGTAAATATGTTACAACCCTGTGAAATAAAATATTTAGCTAAATGCATTAAAGCTTCAACTAAAGCTAAAGCTGTGTGACACCTGCTATTATCTTCATAACAAGCCATTTTTACATGCTAAAATCACTACTGCACATAGTTCTTTCAATTTCTAGTAGTTTTAGTATGTTCCGGTGAGTTATTTACTGATGGTCTGACACTGCTCCCTATTTAATGTCACATCTACTGTACTTTGGCAGATTAAACCATGCTCTATAAGCCAAACATAAATGTCAGTTTTCCAAAGAAAAGGAGAGAGTATATGCATAATAAGACAGTTACAAGACAATGACTTTCTCATTTGTATGTAAATGCCTTTCTTAGACTATGAAGTCATCTCCACAACACAGGGTCCAGAGGGTGAGGAAGTCTCCATCCTGACCACAAATCAGACACATACTGCCGTGGAGAACCTCAAACCCGAGAGGAGGTACACTACCATTAGAACACAGATGCTGAACAGAACCCTGTTAGCAAGAATTCAATGGCACCACAGCTGACCATCAGCGAAAGCAAATTGTCACTGCAGAGGTTTGCTAGGTGACAGTTAAGACAAATCAGTCAAGATGAGGATCAGCTGTCAAGAGAAGGAAAAATAGATGGAAAATGGTCATGCTCTTAGTGGACCATTAAAAAAAAGGCATGGCCACAGCTGCTGCTGACAACTGTCCTATAGGTTCTTGCTTGCTGGAAGCGCAGGGACAGTAAGGATTAGCACTGAGAACAGGTTTAGTGCGCTATTGACCACAGTTTAGATTAAAAGTCCATGAGCAGAAGAGACAAGATGGCAAGTCACTGAGTAAAAACTAGAGTCCACATCAGTCCGCATCAAATTGAAGGTTAACATATTAAATTACTTTCCATAACAATGAGTTGCATAAGTTGATTGAGCATCTCATCGCATTTCATCTTAATGGACTCAAGATTTCTTGTTGAATCAGCGGCAGATGTTTCCAAAACTTGGGAGTTCTCAGTAAATTAAATTTCTTCTGAAAATACGTGGAAATTGTCATCTGCTGATGACTTTGATCTGAACTGGCCTTGAGTGGGAGTGTGAATGAGGCTGTGACATCACTGACCCACTGGAACGTTCCTAGGATTAAATTATTCTGAAATTATGTTCCACATGGTGTTCCTTCGGGCTAGAACTAGCCAAAGTGAGCACTTTAGAACCATGAGTGTTCCTATCAAAGCAGATGCTGAACAGATTTGAGTTAATGACGCTCCTTACAGGTGAGCGACACTTCATCTACATTTCAGTAAATTACTCTGGATTAAATTTTTTGTTTAATCATTATTTGTACTCCCATTTCATATTCAGATTTCATATGGAAACTCATTCCTTTTTTAAATCCATGTAATATTTTGTGAGACCAGGCATCTCAGTGCTATGATTCAGGGCTCCAGGAGGGGTTGCGGTTCTCTTATGTCTGCTAGGAACAGCAATCACCATGAGGGCTGGCTGTAGGATCCAGTAATGGGCCGAATATGGGACAGTTTGGCACAATATTACAGACAAAATATAAACGATAGCTTCCTATGAACTTAGGCTGCTGGAACGTGGCCCATCTGAACATTTCACATGGAGGACTCATTAAGGGAGGGTCCTGGCACCAGCTCAAGGCACTAGAGAACAAAAATATTGTATGTCAGTGTTTTGGAAATGGAAAGAATATAAACGGCTTTTTATCCCTTAAAGTTACAATAATGTTGACCAAGAAATATATGGTGTTTCTAATACCCATCAAACCATGTGTATATACAGTGAGCACCATAATTAATTGGACAGTGACACGTTTTTTTGTTATTTTGGTTCTGTACTCTAGCACTTTGCATTTTAAAGGATACAATGACAATGAGGTTGAAGTGCAGACTTAGAGATTTAGAAAAGATAGAACCTTTTGTACATATCCCCCCAATTTCAAAATTGGACAGTTTAACATAATGTAGAATAAAGTAAGTATTTTAAATATTTGGTCACATATCCTTTGCATGCCAAACTACTCTTAAAGTGATCCATCCATATCTACTGCATATCTGGCAGCAGAGTGATGGTTTGAGGCTTGTTTGATACCTCAGACCTTCGATGACTAACAGCCATTTCACCAACCATGTATTCCATACTGTTCCAGCATAATTTACAGCTAAATCTAGTCCCACCCCCAATTCCCATAGAGATCCATTCAAATGCAGAGAAGTTATAATATCGCTTGTAAGAGTACCAGAGAATAATATATCAAGAGTCTTTTGATATTGTTGGGCCACAGACATCAGGAAGTCATGGCATGCAAAGGATATGTGACCAAATGTAAAGAATTATTACTTTATTCTACATTATGTTTTTATGGTGAATTATGGTGCTCATTGTATGTGGAAGGAATGTCAGAATTAGATTTTTCTCCTGTTTTAAACTTGATTAACTGTGATCAGTCAGAAATTATTTGGACAAATGGTTCCATGTATTTTTTTCTTTTCTTGCAGTTATGAGTTCTCTGTGAAACCAGTAAATCCGCTCGGATCCGGCCCGTCAACTGACCCAGTGGAGTTCAACACAGAGTCAGGTGAGTTTTTAACTGCTGAACCAGTGTGCCTGCAAGCCTCTGAAAACATGATTCACATAATTATGTTACCCATTACATAACAGTAGAAATGTCCTGTTTAATTGTACAATATAAAGTCAGCTTATGCATCTGAAGTATGGATGCACAGTGAGAACATAACTCTAAAGGAAAAATTCACCCAAAAATTTTATTTTTCATGTGTAGACCTACCTATGTAAAGATGATAGTACTGTACAAACACCCAGAGCACTTTCAAAAGTTACACAAATTTCATCTGATGGTGTAACTGGAAAGAACATTATTGCTGATTTGTAAATTAATTTTTACATATATTTAATTGAAAACAGTACGAAGAAAATGTCATGTTTTACCTTATCAACTTTATTAATTTTTGTAAATATACGCTCATTCAGAATTTGATGCCTGCAACACGTTCCAAAAAAGTTGGGACAGGGGCAAAAAAAAAAAACTGGTAAGTTAAAAAAAAACCTGTTTGGAACAATCCACAGGTAAACAGGTTATGCTATCATGACTGGGTATAAAAGGATATCAAAAGACTCTTGGGGCCCTATCTTACATCTTGCTATCTTGCGAAGCGGTGCTAACCCAAACGCAAGTGTCTTTGCTATCTTACACTCTGCGCAGGGGTCATTATAGCGCCCAGCGCACACGTTGTTTAAATCCCAAGCGAACTTGCGCCCATAGCAGAAAGCCAGCAGAAAGCGCTTGGGCTAAAACCACCACAAACCTGGTCTAAAGTCATGTCGCAGTTATTTTAACAGCGCAATATAAGTGCATCTACATAGGCATGTGCACAATGCGCATACGACCTCCTGTCTGTTACACACAGGGGTGCACACAAGCATGCATACAAGTTTACATTGTGAAATAGGGATTCATATTTTCCCCAAAAATATTACTTTTTTCTCCCGCAATAGACGCAAGTTGTCCCTGTAATCCTGGGAAAATGGGCTTGTTTTAAAGCATTAAGTCACCAGTAAAAAACTAGTTGGTCATATTTTCATAAGCAGGACATTATAAAACAATGTAAGTCGGCTATGCGTGAACCTATGGGTTCCCAACCTGACAGCTTTCGTATATTTAGTGTCATCATTAAGCCAAAATAACGCTATTTATGTTATTATGAGAATATGAATTTCGGATGAAGCTTGAACTTCGCTCGCTGAAATGAATTGTCTGTGATCTGACTGCTGTGAGAACATGGAATTGATGCTTGACAATGCTTCATTGCATAATGAATTTATTTGTGAAACAAGAATTTGTTAAACAAGCAGGCTAATTTGGCGTTTTCTAAGGTGAGACAGAAGAATATTCTGGTAGCTTATTCTCAGTGGTTGCAGGTGCTTTTTAAACCGCATATATTTATATTTAAAATAACAGCGCTATCGGGAATTACTGAGAACCTCTGCCGATGTTAAACCCTAATGTTAAAGATTATTATTGTGAATATCAAAACGCGTCATAATGGTTAGTCCAAATAATATTGATCATACTATAGATCCATATAGCCTATTCCTTGCTCGCACGCTTTAACTACACAAGCACGAGCATGTCTGTTTCACCGTAGCAATCCGCCAAGGTGGAAAAGCAGGCTTTTAAAGGGAATGGGATATGACATTTTGATTGGTTTATTGCATGTTACTCCTAAGACACACCTATAATTAATGAAGAGACTAAGTTTAACCCATTTGCAACTTGCACCGTACACCGAATTTACAAATCACTGCTTTCTGCTTTTATGTGCATTTACATACAGTCCCAACTTTTTTGGAATTGGAGTGTATATTCTTTTGTGTAAGTATCCCGTTAGCAGTAATGATTTGAGGGGTTTGGTGCATTGATATATTTATGTGCTCTGCATGGATCAGTAAAATGCTAAGTTCAGCTTTAACTCTAACCTCTCATGTCATATTTTTGGGTTATACAGATGTAACAAAACTAATTCTGATGCCGTGCAAAAATAACGCTTGTTGATATGAACTGAACTCAGGACAAACCATTTGAGAATCCGTCTGGTTTCTGGACTTAAAAAGAAAGTAACACATACACCTAACCCTCCCTCCCCCCCTCCCATAATGTACACATTGAGGAAAGTAATGAGTGAGATGAGATGTGTAGCAACTAAAAGACACCAACTAAAAGAGCCTAAACGGATGCTACAGAAACTCACTGCCCCTGCAGTCTGTCAGTCGAGTTTGTTAAATTATCCCCGCGGTTACTCTCTTACTCTCCTCTTGTAATTAACGTGGCCTTAGTAACATAATTATTTCATCATACCCCTCCAATTTCATAACCCTGGCGTCCACTCCATGGAGATGGAGGAGTTCTAAGGCTTTTGTTAGTACCTCAGCTTTTCACTTGTGACCATTGGTATCAACGTGCCTAATAAGTTGATTTGAATTTAAAGATTGTGCGCTCGTTGTGTCTTTTGTCCTGGGTTTTGCTCTCAGCCCGCTCTGCCAATTATCCGCTCTGGGATTTGACCTCTATGTGAGTGCAGAAGAGGAGATTGAAAGCAGATGAGTTTCCCTTAAACCACTCCAGCCATTGCCTTTCTCTAACCTTAAACCGGTCGATTCAAACCAGCCTAGCAAAGCACCAATCTCTGGAGACCAGATTTTCTTGGCACACGTCCTAGCCAGGTTACTGAGCTGCTTGGGTTAGCTGTGTTTTATTGCCATACTTTTTTTGCCTGGAAGAGAAAGCATTTTCTGTGTTTTATCAGAACAGAGTAACTTAGGTACTTAAGAAAAATACTGGGTGTGTACTGTATAAGAAATCTTAAGCCACTGAGATATAATTTGAGTGTGGACACATTACCCATGCCAAAATGTACCCAGTCATCCCTGTTTCCAAAAATTAGATGATTAAGATTTGAAACAAAACATTTCCATTTGGGTGAAATACTTCTCCTTTTTGGGTTAACCAGAACAGCTTAGCCAAAATCAACAATGGCCAACTGCACAAATTCTGATCTGTTCATCGTTGATGCCTACAAATTATTATATATTTTTTTTCCATATGTTAATTTGTGCAAAAACATGGATGTGACTGTGGTGTGATTTCTCCCTTTCTTCTGGCTTCCTTCAGCGGATCCCCGTGTGAGCGAGAACATCTCAGGTAAGCGTACTCCCTGCTCGCATGCCTTCTCAGCAGGTTCCAGGTGACCCATTGCATGGCAGAGGATTAATAGCCAGACTAATAAGAGTTAGTGGCAGGGAATAAGCCCTCTGTGATTCATGCTCTCCTCCATGAGTTAACTTATTCCACACCTGCTACCCTGCCAGGCCGTACTCTCACACAGAAACAGGAAATGAAAAGGACAATTTCTTTTAGTTTTATCCCCCTCCCCTTTTTTGTTTTTTTTGGAAACTTGCTGTACCCGACCAATGGCCGGCCTCAGCAAACACATGTTCTCATACTCAACCAATCACATGCACACATCACTAATGAAGCTCCCCTTTTAAGCAAGAGTCTGATCTCTCCCATACTGCCTTTGGCTGCGCTGCTCTTGTTTGTTTTGCTGTTTCTTGTTCTAAAAAAATTGCTGCTCACCCTCCACCACCCCAGCCTCCACCTGTTGTTTGGATCTGATTCTATGTACTGGGAGATTTTGGTATATCTCCTGTTTAGTAGTCGAGACGTGTTGTGCTCCCTGTTTGATGAGTAGTGCACGCCTTTGCGTGCACTAGAAGTACATAGAGCAGATCCATTCAGCGCCAAGCCAAAATAATTATATATTCATTCATATATTAAATACGTAAGTTATCCTGACAGAAATGTTATTATTAATTATTTATATAATTAATACTTTTGAAGAGTGCTCACATCAAAAGGTGAAAACCACAGCCAGTGTAGAGGTAAAACAATGCAAACTGGCACCAGGCTGGCAAAACAGTTACAGCCATGGGGCAGATTCTGTCCATTACAGATTGTCTCCAAAGCTGAAGTAGTAAGAGGAGCCTGTGAGAATTAGGAGTTCATGAATCACAATGTAAAAGTACACCTAACCTAAATGGTTGGTGTAACATATTCTAAAATAAATGGGAAATTGTGATTAGCTTGTGTTCTTAAGCTTGCTGTCTGACGCAGAACTGCTCAGTGTGATTTGACAGGGACCATCCCCTTCCTGTCCACCACACCTTTTTTTTTTCAGGAAAGAATGCCATCTGGACGCAGTTCCCCTTCAACTCCGACTCTTACTCCGAGTGCAATGGGAAGCAGTATGTGAAGCGGACGTGGTACCGCAAGTTTGTGGGAATACAGCTCTGCAACTCCCTGAGATACAAAATCTACCTGAGCGACTCCCTCATGGGTAAGTTCCGAGGTTGTCAGGTGTGTGTCAGAATTTAAACCTTACAGTTGTTAGAACCTTAAGTTTCAGGGAGTCTCCCCTCTAGCTGCAGGTACTTTGCTTGTTAATCAATTTGAGTGGAGGTGCATTATTTTATTTTTCCCAGGTTTCATCTGACCTCTGTCTTTGTCCTCCCTCCTTTCAGGTAAATTCTACAACATTGGGGACCAGACGGGGTATGGTGAGGACCACTGCCAGTTTGTCGACTCTTTCCTGGATGGACGGACAGGCAACCAGCTCATGGCCGACCAGCTCACTCCCAGAACAGGTACAGTCATTTTGGTGTAATACAGTACACTCCAAAAGTGTTAGGACAGTGACACATTTTTGTTGTTGTTTTGGCTCTGTACTGCAGCACATTGGATTTAAAATGGAACAGTGACTATGAGGTTTAAGTGCAGACTTTCAGCTTTAATTTGAGGGTTTTTACATCCATATCGGGTGAACCGTGTACCAATTTTACCAGTTTTTACACATAGTACCACATAGTACATAGTTTTAGGGTACCAAAAGTAATTGGACAAATAAACATAACTTAAATAGTCATCATAGTTAATATTTGGTTGCATATCCTTTGCAAGCCATGACTTCCTGATGTCTGTGGCCCAACAACATCAAAAGACTCTTGGGGCCCTATCTTACACCCGGCGCTAAGCAGCGCTAACCCAAACGCAAGTGTCTTTGCTATCTTACACCTGGCACATGGTTCATTATAACGCCTTGCGTTCACGTCGTTTAAATAATAATAATAATAATAATAATAACTTTATTTGTATAGCACCTTTCATACAGACTGCAGCTCAAAGTGCTTAACAGGAAAAAATAAAAACAAAAGCAAAAAACTGGAAAAAGCACAGCAATCATAATCAGTTATAAAGGTTTAAAACATTGAAACAAGGAGAATAAACTAGAAAAATAAAACATATATGTATTGTATATTGAAATAGAAACATGAATAAAATAATAAAAATTTTATATTTAGTATAAAAGAGTCAATGAGTAATGAGTAAGATAAATAAATAAGTAAAATAAAAGATAACAATAAAAACATAAAATATATAAAATAACATAAAAATATGAAAAAGGTTTTGAGCTGCTTTTTAAAATTACCAACTGAATCTGCTATTCTAATGTTTTGTGGGAGAGTGTTCCAGCGTTTTGGTGCATAATAGCAGAAGGCACTATCACCACTTTTTTTCACCACAGGTACATTAAGTAAGCCTGCTGTGGATGATCTCGAAGTTGGTGCTTGAGTTGGTACATAAGATGATAGGCTATCTTTGATATAAAAAGGTGCTTGGCCATTTAAAGCTTTATACGTATACAGGTAACAAGACTTTAAAATCGATTTTAAAAGAAACTGGAAGTCAGTGCAGGAAGCAAGGGCTCTTTTTTTGGTTTTTGTTAAAATTCTAGCAGCAGTGTTCTGGATAACTTGGAGTTTATCAATAAACTTCTTAGGCAGGCCAGTGAAAAGTGCATTACAGTAGTCCAAGCGGCTAAATATAAAAGCGTGTATCAGTTTTTCAGCATCTTGGTGAGTTAAAAAGGGTCTTACTTTGGCTGTATTTCTTAGATGAAAAAATGCAGTCTTGGTCACCTTGTCTATGTGAGATTTTAAATTTACGTCAGCATCCAAGATAACTCTTAGGCTTCTGACCTCTGATTTTGTCTGTTTAGCCAGGCTTCCCATCTTTGCTTGCAGCTTGTCTCTTTTTGACTTGGGGCCCACTAAAAGTACCTCTGTCTTTTCTTCATTTCATTTCAAGAAATTTTTGTACATCCATTTATTTATTTCGGTTAGACAGGCTGCAAGAACGCTCATGGCATTTGGATCGTCTGGCTCAACGGAGACATACAGCTGCTTATCATCAGCATAACAATGGAAATTCACATTGTGATGCTGGATGATCTTGCCTAAAGGAAGCATGTACAGGGAGAATAAGAGCAGTTCTAGAATGCTCCCCTGCGCTATGCCACAGTTTGAAGGTGAAGCTAATGTTATGTCCCTGCTTAGGAAACATCTTTCAATGGCTGTCTTCTTCTTGACCAGGGAGGGGGCTATCGAGGCCAAGGGTTAACACATGTCCCTGAGGATCTGTATTATGTCTTTCATCTGTCTGTATTTCTCTTGTGCTTAGAAATCCGTCCTCTGTGACATAGCCTGTAAAGATGGGTATATATATCTGACTTAGCTGGTGTTCAAGTAGAGAGCCTTTTGGTGAGCACTATCTCATTGGTTTATCTGCAAATAAACTAATTATTATTTTATATCTTAGACGGGTTTGTTGTGATTCTGTTGAACAGACTTTGCTTCACTGTGGGTAGAAAGGGAAATTTCCACGACACATCTACTGTTTTAGAGGCATTGTCACCAAGTTGCAGGAAAAACGACCCACTTCTCAAGGCGGTGAATTAAAATGTTATGGTTTATAGTGTCGAAGGCGGCACTCAAATCAAGCAGGACAAGAACTGAAACTTTGTTATGATCAACACTTAGCTGTAAATCATTTACTACTTTCACTAAAGCTGTTTCAGTGCTATAATTAGCGCAGAAGCCTGACTGGAAATTTTCAAGAATATTGTTTTCGACAAGAAAGGAATGAATTTGTTTAAAAACTACTTTTTCTATTTTGCTTACAAACGGCAGATTGGATATAGGTCTATAATTGTTCAGAACGGAAGTATCCAGATTTGATTTCTTGAGTAGTGGTTTTACCAGAGCGGTCTTAAAAACATCTGATAAAATACCCATCATTAACGATTGAATTAACAATTTGTAAAGTATCTCGAGATAGGCAGTCAAATGCATCTTTAAATAATTTGGTCGGAATGGGATCTATAGAGCATGTGGATGATTTAATTTTAGAAACAATATCCCGAAGCGTCATTTCACTTATCTCGGTGAAGGTACTCAGACATGCAGTGGGAGGGTCAATTGGAAGGTCTAATGTAGGGCTTCCACTGGGACTCGCTATACCAGCACAGAGTTTAATATTCTTGTCTCTAAAAAAGGATGCAAATTCTTCATAATTTTCGGAGGAGTCTTGGCTATTAATATGGGCAGTGGATGTGGGATTCAACAAAGTAGCAATAGTTGAGAACAGTACTCTAGGATTATTAGTATTATTAGAAATGATTTTAGAGAAGTGGGCTTGTCTCTCTTTCTGCATAACTGCATTGTAAGAAGACCTTAAGAATATCGTGGTGGACCTGGAGTTTAGTTTTACGCCATAGTCGCTCAGCTTTGCGGCAGTTTCTTTTCAGCTGAGAAGTAGTTTTTCCATGGTGTAATTTGGCTACGAGAGCGTTTTTTTGTTTTCATTGGAGCTACAGAGTCTATGGCCTTTCTTAATTTTTCATTGAAATTGTTAGCATGGTCATGAACAGACGAATTAGAAATGGACAGAGCTGAAGAAGGTATCAGAGTGGAGAAACGTGCAGTTACTGTGGCATCGATGTGACGCTACTTTACGATACAATCTGAAACATTTTTGGCAGTGGTTTCCAGATTGACGTTAAAAAGAATACAATAGTGATCCAAGACAATTATATCGAGAATGCAAGAAATATCAACGTCTATACTAGGGATGTTCCTAATGACTAATTTCCCTGACGGTTAAACGAAAGTTTAAACTTAGACTAGTCGACTAGTCTAAAAGTAAGAAAACACTCAGAAAACAGTCAAAATTGAGCAAAATTTAATCTATAAGGTTAAACATTGTCCGAAAAAATATTGCGTATATTATAAGAGCCATTTGAAACCGTTAATCACATACTTCAATAACCAAATCGTATTTTAAATGCCGCTGAAATGTGTGGCACTTTGCGCCTTGCATTATGAACATTGCACATTATCCTACAAAACATGACAACTCACTAAATAAAAGTTAACAAATAACATTTATTGAAAACAATATTCAACGTAACAAAAATTTTTTAGGAAACGTGCCTGATTATTACAACGGCATTTTCATTGGGTGAACGCGATCGCATAGCAAATACAGTAAAAACTAATAATCGGTCATCAGAAAAACTACCAATAATAGGCCCACAAAAAAAAAAAAATTAGCCCTACTGATCGACGTGACATTAGATTCGTTTTATTGGGCTATTCAACAACGCGATAGGCCTACTTACTCTTTCCACCTCGCTGGTTTAACTTGCAGGGCGAACAGGCGAATGCGTTTTGTTTTTTTCTTTTGTTTAAAATATATATATCTTTTAATCCGGCGTTGTTAACATTAGTAACAGATGCTCGTTTTTTTATAAAGCAACATTTGACCAGGAAAACATGACATTTCAGTGCAAATTATGTCAATATGTAATTTAAATGTGTACATTAATAAAATAATAAGTTTAACCGACTAGTATTTCTGGTGCCGACTAGCGAGGGTAGCAACGTTTAATCGACTAGTCGACTAAACGCGCACATCCCTAGTCTATACCCTTCGAGATAACTACGTCTAAAGTATGGCCACGGTTATGTGTGGGACTAGAGACATGCTGAACCAGATTTAGGCTGTTTAAAAGATTAATAAAATCAGCGGCCCTGGAATCAGTGGCATTGTCTATGTGTAGCGGTTAAAATCACCGGTTAAGAGAAGACTGTCGTAGCTACTAAGGATAATACCCAGATAGCAAGCGTACGTTGGCCCAA
Organism: Ilyophis sp. 1 JC-2022; assembly: GCA_022702515.1. Classification (NCBI taxonomy): domain Eukaryota; kingdom Metazoa; phylum Chordata; class Actinopteri; order Anguilliformes; family Synaphobranchidae; genus Ilyophis; species Ilyophis sp. 1 JC-2022. Next base: position 71,547,589 of record CM040397.1, on the reverse strand, counting down.
CGTTGGCAAACGTTGGCACGGTTGCTGGTGGAATTCCAACGTTGGGCCAAGGTTGGCATCACGTCTGAAAATCAGGTTGGCATTCAGTTGTACATCCAACCCAATGCCAACCCTTTACTACGTTGGCCCAAGGTTGGCATCACGTCTGAAAATCAGGTTGGCGTTCAGTTGTACATCCAACCCAATGCCAATAGTCAAGCTACTTTTCAGTGATGAAGATGCTTTCAGTTGTAGCTCAAAAACGTTTTTTTAACAGCGGAGGTGGAATGAATTTAACAAAGAGAATATCACGTTGCAAGAACAATGGACATAAAATCTGATAACTCAGACAGAAACCTGGGGCATTGTCTAGGAGGGCGATAGAGAGTAATAACAAGGGTGGGTGACTTTGATCTGAGTGATATAGCTAGATATTCGAAGCTTTGGAAGTCCCCAAAAGAGGTTGCTGAACAGTTAAAAACGTCAGAAAAGATTGAGGCAATGCCACCACCCCTTTTCCCTTCCCCAACAGATTGTAGAAAGCTATAATTGGGAGGAGAGGCTTCAATGAGCATAGCTGAACCAACTGATGACAGCCAGGTTTCTGTCATTAAAATAAAATCTAGTTCATGCTCAGAGATAAAATAATTAATAAAAAATGTCTTATTTGTCAGCAACCTGATGTTCAGAAGAGCCATATTAAGCCTCGTATTTCTACACATGGGAGTCGTCGGCATCATGTGGATGGTGATTAAATTACTCTTAATTGAACCCTTCAGAGCTTTTGCAATGGAAGACCTTTTACAAGAGACAACAGTAGCAATCTGAAACATACTGAAAGGTAGAGGTTGCAACCCAACAGGTGGCAGCTGGCAATTTGTGGCCAGGGGTGTGTCCAGACATATCGTTGTGGCTAGTCATGCACGTGGGGCCGTACAAACTGAGTACAACATGTTTGCTGAGAGTTTGCGTGTACCCAGCACACTGGGGTGGATGCCGTCTTTACTAAAAAAGGATGAACGTTCCCAGAAGAGATTAAAATTGTCAATGCACGTCATATTGTGACTACAGCATTCGGACTGTTGCCATGTGTGAAGGCTAAGGACTCTACTAAAACGCCCTATCCCTCGGCCGAGAGAAGAAAATCGGTCCGGAGATAAAGACCTGCTTTCCGCACACCTTGAGTGAATTAAAAAGATTGATAAAATCACTTTTGAGCATTTCAGACTCTCGGTTAGCCGTGTCATTCGTACCCACATGTACTATGGCGTTACGAACGTGTGGGTAATCACTAAGAAGGCTAGGGATCTACTTTAATATGCCCAAGACCTTGGCTCCAGGGAAACAGCGGGTAACAGCCGATCTGTCCTTAATGTGTCTGACGATGGAATCGCCAATGACTACGGAAGTCGGGGGAGGAGGTGGCAGGGGTGACGGAGGGCCATGGCTATGGGAGCGGGCTGCAGCCCGGGGGGGGCAGAGGAGGCCGGGGGGCAGAGATCTGAGAGCCGGCTGCAGCCCGGGGAATAGGCTGTCCAGGCGTGGCGCGTGACTGAATACGGCTGGCCGCGAGCACTTGCCTGGTTGTAGACGTCGGTAAGGAGGGCAGTGGCCGTGGGGCAGCTAGTCATGCAGGAGATGACGGAGGATAGGGGCAACCGGCCAGGGAGGTGTTATCTAGTTTGTCCAAGGTGACAAACCTATTGTCTGTCTGGAGGACCCAAGGTGGAAGAGGATCAAGGGATAGTCGCCTGCCATGGCGTTTCCTCCTACGAGCTATGGTCTAGGGCTCTGTCTAGTGTGGCGTGGAGCTGACAAGAGCCTTGGGTCTCGCTCCCAGCTGGGATCAGTGGTCTTCAGCCTGGCTCGATGTGGCAGCGGCCGGACAGACGATGGTGGAGTTCTCCTCTCCAGCCGTAGAAGTAGCGAATGCTAGAGAGTCGATGAGCTGCTCATCTGGCTTTATCTGGTAGAGGACGGATATTCTCCCCTCCAGCTCCGTGATCCTCTGGCTCAGGCATACACAACTCACACACTCGGACGGAGAGGTGAGTGAAGGCATTGTTGTATGTGGTGCAGGTGGTTAAAAAGGCAGGCTGAAAGAAAATAAAGAGAGACTCTGCGGCAGTGTTGATCTAAGACCAGGGAGCAATCTTCAGCGGGGTTGGGGGGGGGCTAGCCCCATAGACAGCAGGGACAGACACTTACAGGCCCGGGCTGGCAAGAGCCCGCTGAGATTTAATAGCAGCGGTTTTTAGACCCAGCATGTCTCTGGTGAAATAGCCAGTCATGGGACAGCACTTACCGACACGGGCTCGGTTGCGGTGATCCGACACAGGTGCTGGTTAGCCTGGCTCTCAGCTAGCAGCAGCTGGGTGTTGTTTTTAGCCTAAAGGCTAGTTTCAGCACCACTACACTTTTCACTCCCTTCAGTATGGCCATAACCAGGTAAAATGCGTAAAATTATAAAAATAATAAAATAATAAGAGATAAAATAATAAAACAAATAAAATGCTAAAATGCTAAATAAAAATATTAAAATATAAAATGAGTAACACGCTAAAATCACAGACTGCTTTTAGCTGTCAACTCTGACGGCAGCCATCTTGAACCGGAAATGCAGTTTGAAAATCACCTTTCATCCACTGTCCAATACCATGTATTCTTGCGCCCATTACAAGTGAACTGAGCGTGTTGGTCTTAAAATGAGGAGTGGCCAGGATTATTTTTGGCGTATTGCTATCTTGAGGCAGCAGAAAGCGCTTGCGCTAAAACTCCCACAAACCTGGTCTAAAGTCATGTCGCAGTTGTTTACATGCTATTTTAACAGTGCGTGTATATATATATATATATATATATATAAGTCTGCACTTTAACCTCATCATCACTGTTCCATTTCAAATCCAATGTGCTGGAGTACAGAGCCAAAACAACAAAAAATGTGCAAAACAAATTCCATAGGGGCAATAAAGGCTTCATTCATTTTAAATTGTGGTGTTAGAGTGAGCATCAGTATAATCCCAAAGTGTGTCCCCCCCCCTTATACTGATGCTCACTCAAACACCACAATTTAAAATTAATGAAGCCTTTATTGCCCCTATGGAATTTGCTTTGCACAAGGAGCCTAAAACATCAAAAGACATCATCAAACATATAAAATAAAAAATAAGCATCGTAAAAACATCATAAAAGGCATCATAAAAACATTATAAAAGGCATCATTTGGGAGATCATGTAATCAAAGCTTGTTGAGAAGCTGTATGCTGCGTGGGACAAAGGATGCGATGCCTCTTTTCGTCCGCATCCTGGGCATGCTATACCTTCGCCCTGAAGGTAACAGTACATATTCAGACCATAGAGGGTGCAGTGGATCTGCTATAATCTTATTAGCTAAATTCGTAGTGTACTGGTCTGTCATGTACAGTAAGTAATACTGCACATTGGTTCCCCAGTTATCTTGCCACCCAGTTTAAAAACCCTGTCTAGTTTGTTCTTATTTTGTACAGACAATGCTCCCCCCCAACACTGAATACAAAAGGTCAAAATACTCTGACTGAAGGTCTTGTAAAACAGTCAGCATAGTAAAACAGTGTCACATTAAAACTTCTGAGTTTCCTTAAAAAGTAAAGGCGTTGTTGAGCCTTTGCAAACCTAGCATTGGTGTTAGCATTCCATGTCAGTTTGCTATCAATGATAGTGCCCAGATACTTGTACTCCTGTATGCTTTCAATGGTTGTGTCGTTCATAATTACCGGGGACAGAGAGGAGTTTTTTCTGAAATCAATGTTCATTTATTTAGTTTTCTTTGTGTTTAAAGGGATATTGCACCTTAGTGTTACAATTTGTGGAGCCTACATTTGCATAGCGTGAATATTAGCGAATTCAGATGTCCCTTCTGACCGTTAACGGCATCCCCGGTAGTCCTGGTTGTCAGGGGTCCCCATTCACTCCCATTCATTTTAGGGACCTCACCAAAATGAATCGTTTTAAAGCACACACTAACTGCGGCAGATAATTAGGGATGGGAATCGTTAGATTTTATTGATACCGATGCCATTATCGATTCTTCTTGTCGATCCGATTCTTTATCGATTCCTTAAATATTATTTGCTCCCAGGCTATGAAAGGACCAACTATTACTATTACTACGGGTGGTCATCTAAAATGGATTCAATGACATAATATTTATAAAGCATTTGTTTTTCATTCATATTTCTTAGTCATATCATGGAAAATATTTATCTGCTATATTTATGCCTGCACAAGTGGCAGAGCATCCAATAAAACAGTCCGAATTGTATAATTCTGCAAATGATAAATGTACGTTTAACGTTATGTCAAAAAAGATGGCTAAAATATTGTTGGTTAACCGCTGCTCTGTGATTGGGATATTTAGGAGTTTCGTTCTGTAACGAAGATCGCGAACTTTACTTATGAGTTAGTTACGCTCCTAGGCGTGTTTCATAAAGCTGCACCGTAACGTTTGCATTGGTTTCTGTATTATGAGAACAGTTTCAACTGTCACCAACTGTCAGAGAATTGATAAGCTTGAAGGCAAACGATTCCGAGGAATCGGACAAGTTGGAACCGGTTCCTAACGATTCCCACCCATACAGATAATACATCGATAAAAGAGAACGACAGTGAAAAAGACCCCAGTGCTGATGACAGATGACTGTCCTCCATGGACATGGACATACTGTTGCCTCTCAGTAAGGAAATTATAAATCCATTTTATGAGGGTATGATTTACACCCATGCTATCCAGCTTCACTGTCAATGGATCTACCTGAACAGTATTAAAGGCAGATGAGAAATCAGCAAACCATATGCGCACATAAGATGATGGGGTTTCCAAGTGTTTGTAAACTTGGTTCAAAAGTGTTACTGTTGCATCATCCACACCCCTCTTTGCTCTGTATTCAAATTGTAGTGCGTCCATCTAACCATTGGTTTCAGACTTTAAGTGAGATAAAACAATTAGCTCAAGATATTTCATAATAAAGCTACCAGTCTAAAATAATTTAATTCAGAAGGATTTGTCTTTTTAGGTAATGGGATTATTTTAGACATTTTCCATGACCTTGGAATTATTTGTGAGTCCAGTGATGCTTGAAAGAGTTTAGTGAATACAGCGCTCAACTGCTCACAACACTTCTGTAGCGTATTCCCATCCATTCCATCAGGACCGATGGATTTCCTAGTATTTATCTGGGAGAGGGTGCGCCTCACTTCCTAATAATCCTCTTGTACCACTCTATTAGGGAGAGCCCGACCGGGCTTTTGTTTTGGTCGGGTCTTACATGACTTAACTGTGCTATCTTAGTGACAAAGCTAGGCAAAATATATAATTGCTACATTAAAAATGGTTATCTACCACTCTTTATGAAACACCTACATTGCATCAGTATAATAAAGCAACAAGTCCACCAATGCGGCTAGTCATCTACTAAGTTACACCAACAAACAACGTTGCGACTTTAGCTACACCAACCAGCTTAGCTAGCTAATGATGTGGCTGTTTATTAGCCGGTCCAATCGGCTTAGGTAGCCAGCTAGCAAGCTAGATATAATTCAGTCAGTACATTGCATTGCATCATGCCACAACAAACATAATATCAAGCTAAACCAACATAATTGGTTTATGCTAGTTTCATACTGGCACCGCGGGCCACAGTATCCTGCTTCCCTTACAAAACTGGATAGTTTGCCGCAAACTTGCTGCTAGGGTTGTCAGTTTGCCAGTAGTGGTGAACTAAAAACTTTTCCAGAAGTGAATGGCTGGCATTTCCCACAAAGATAATTTGCATGTGAAAATGTGACCTTGCCGCAAACCTGTGGCAACAATGCCAAAGGTTTGCTGCAAATTTGCTGGAAGGCCAATATTTTTGTTAGGGTTGCCACCACCATTGTCATGTACCACACGCATGTATCTGTATGCGGTCAGCGTTATTACAGCATGAAACTCTCTATAATACTATACATGTCACATAATAGGAGCATCAACTGGTTTGATGGCAGGTTTTGCCGCACTGGTGCAACTAACCTTAAATTGATCATGAAAAATATATGTTTTACAGATAAATCAGAGGTTGTAAAAGAATTCAGAACATGTCTTTTCAGGCACTTTTATCATCCCGGCAGTTTTGGTGTTATTCGTTGACATACGCCTAAGAACAATGGGGAGATAACACTAAAAGTTGTGTAAAAACTCCAAATCACCCGCAGCAAAATGCAACCGGTCTGAAATCGCTTGGTGGCTGAATTATGAAATTATGATTCAATCTTGCAGCAGTCGGTAGGCCATTTACCACTCTGAAGACTATGAATTCGGCTCTTTGAGCGGTTTGAAGTAATCTGTGCCCAGTGATGAGTAGGTTTACATTTTGTTTGGAATACAGTAGACCAACATTGCTACAGACCTGTATAGCAGTCATATACACTGCTCAAAGAAATTAAGGGAACAATTAATCAACACAGTATAAAGCCAAGTCCATTAAACTTCTGGGATATTGATCTGTCCAGTTAGGAAGCGTAAACGATTGTGAATCAATTTCACCTGCTTTGGTGCAAATTAAAGACAACAGATGGACAGGAGAGGCAACAGCAAGACAACCCCCAAAAACTAAATGGTTTTGCAGGTGGTGGCCACAGACCATTTCTCTCTCCTTATCCTTCCTGACTGATTTTTCTCTAGTTTTGCATTTTGCTAGTGCCCTTGTCACTACTGGTAGCATGAGGCGGTACCCACAGCCCATTCAGGTTGCACAGGTAGTCCAGCTCCTCCAGGATGGCACATCCATACATGCCGTCGCAAGAAGGTTTGCTGTGTCTCCCAGCACAGTCTCAAGAGCGTGGAGGATATACCAGGAGAAGGGCCATTACACGAGGATAGCTGGACAGGGCTGTAGAAGGGCAACAACCCAGTGGCAAGACCGGTATCTGCTCCTTCGTGCAAGGAGGAACAGGAGGAGCACTGCCAGAGCCCTACAAAATTACCTCCAGTGGGCTACTCGTGTGCATGTTTCTGACCAAACTGTCAGAAACAAACTCCATGAAGGTGCCATGAGGGCCCGACGTCCTGTTGTGGGACCTGTGCTCACAGCCCAGCACCGTGCAGCTCGATTGGCATTTGCCAGAGAACACCAGAATTGGCAGGTTCGCCATTGGTGCCCCGTTCTCTTCACAGATGAGAGCAGGTTCACACTGAGCACATGTGACAGACGTGAAAGAGTCTGGAGACGTCGTGGCGAATGTTATGCTGCCTGCAACGTCATCCAGCATGACCGGTTTGGTTTAATTGACTTGGTGTTATACTGTGATGATTAAGTGTTCCCTTAATTTTTTTGAGCTGTGTATATACTCATACCGACCAGAACAATAGCATTATTACCTGAATATACAGGTCAACTGAGTCTTGAGGTACACAAGCATTTCAGGAAGGCCTAACATTTGTACTTGTATCCATTTGTGTATCTCAGGATATTACAGGGCAATGCGGCAACAATCAGTCAGCTTTGGCCAGATAGGAGGGAACACCCACATCAACTATGTGCCATGGTACGAGTGCGGAACACCGATTCCTGGGAAATGGTAGGACCCTTGGGTCTGCTCTTGAAGATGCCGGAGAAAAGCGTAACACTTGGGTTGCTTTGGTATCGGGAGGAAGAAACAGAGACAGGCTTGTCCTGCAACACACCAGGTTTGTGGGTGGGGAAAACACCCCACCCTACCTACTCATGTATAAAAGTGTACAGGACCAAAGTGTCAAAGGGATTTTATTGAGCTCATTTGTAATAAGTAATGGCAACTTTAGTCTTATCTCATTATTTATCAAAAACATGATAATGAAATTGCAAAAACAAATTTACTAGTAAATGAAAATAAAGGTTCTTCAGCCAAATTGTAAAATGGCATTTTAAAGATGGAATTAAAAAAAAATTTACTGGGAAGCTGGCTCCCTGAAACTATTTTGATACCGTGTATGATGTTATTTATCAGAGGGTTGTAATTATATATTCCTTGTGGTGGTTTGCTGGCGACTTACTGGGAAGGGGGCAGAGGAACAGAGTTTGAACTGAGAAGTGGGATCACACCACCTCTCATACTCCAACAAGTAGGTCCTCCCTCTAGAGGAGCCCTTCACATATCATGAGCACTCACTCATTCACTTATTCATGAATTCATTCAACCCTATCAGCCACAAAACGGCACAAACATTTTCTTACATATACAGTAATTCCATATGTAAAACCCGCTCTGCAATAATGAGTTGGATTTTGCATAATGTTTACACGTACAGGGCGATTGAATGTTGTGCGATTTTTATTCTGAAAAATAGATTTTTTGTAATAGATGTTTGTTTTGCTTCTTTTATATCCATATTCTCAGATAAAACCGAAAGTAGTATCGATTTTGATTCCTAAAGTTGTTTTATTAAGGGATTTTGCTGACTCTGTTGTTTCAAGTTCATTCTTGTTTGCGGTGATGCGTAAAATTTGCGCGTTTTCTCCCCTCTTGCGATCGTCTTTATATTCACCCGTTACATTTTTGGTATCAACCAAAAGCTGCAAGCTTCCTGTGTCCAAATGAGTCCAATATTGTGGCTTAAAAAGCTTGTTTTTCTCTTATGTGGCTTTTTGACATTTGTGAAAAATATATTATTTTAAAAAATCATAAAAATTCTATGCAATACCCTAGAGCGCTCCAACATACACCAATTTGAAGCTTATTTATGCTCTTTCAAGCCATATGAATAACTCCCTTTTTTGTTTTGGCCACATTTTTGTAGAGCGGGTCACATATGACACTCATCATGTGGCTATGAGCAGTAATCTATAGCAAAGCCCTGGTCAAACTCATTCTACTCTTGTGCCCAGTGTACACCCACCCCAGAAAAAAGAGAGGTAAAAACACCCACTCAAAAGGAAACCTTGTATCTATTAAATATTTCTTCACGAATAAGTCTTTGTCAATTTGGCGGCTATAGACAAAGGTTTTACAGTTGCAATTTGCACAATATAAATGTATTTATATGTATATGGATAGAAAGTATTTTTGAACTTGGGGGATGAAATTTTTTTCCCATCAAACCTGTGAATCACCAATGATGTCATCTGTCTTCAGTAATCTTTCATTACCTACGTTGTAACACATCCGTGTGTGTATTTAAATATTATACATAAGACACGTCAATGGTGAAACATCTGAAATTAATACTTTCTAGTCTGGTTCTATGTTTTGTACAGAAATACATTTGCCAACAGAGGCTGCAGTCAAGCAGTTTTTTGAAAAGTCATTTTTGTGGAAAGTTTTACTTTGAATTGTATTTTTTTCCCATGTATGAGCATTCCTGTATTTTCAATAATAAAAACAGAAAACTTTTTAAAGTGTTGTCTTTCTCCATTTTCCTGAAATGGTAACAAGTAACCACCACTAAAGTAAGATTCAATTGATCAAAGAGAAATGTATTACAATTATTCCCATTTATTATTACATTAATTATTACATAATTTTACTCGCAGGATAAATGATTTACAATCTAAAAATGTTTGTTCGTTACATAGTAAATTTATACTGGTTTCCCTATTAGGCTTACATTTAAAAAATGTACCCAGAATGCTCTGTACTGGATACTCTTACCCAGAATTCCTTATGACCAGCTTATATTTTACATACATTGACATTTACAGCAGCCATTCAGGTGAAGTACCTTGGCACAAGGATACAATGGCACCATCCCACTTGGGAATAAAACCTGAATGCTCTGAATAGCAAGACCAGCTCCCCTAACCATTACACTTATTCTGCTTCCATTTTATAGGGGCACTATATTGGCCCATGCATCTGCTGGAGAAAGTGGAAAGTTATCCCATTTTCTCATTGTGTACCATAGGTCTCCAATCACGTTAAAAAAGTTCCAAATATACCTGAACTGAATGTCTACATGATGCGTTTTGTAGATTTTCAATGTGGTCTTACGATGAGACCATTCCCTACGAAAGTACATCCTTCTTTACAGTGGAGCAACAGTACCCCATTTAAAGTGAGAGATTCTGAGCAGAGTTCTGCTGTAGAAGAATTTATTTGACCTGAAAACCTTTGGTAAAAGGTCGTAAAAATATCACATTTAGGTAAAGTGCTAATAAAAGTGAATGAGAAATGGGCAATTGCAAAATCAGAAAAATGGTGCTATGTAATGCTGCTGCTCTGCTTTTTTCTCTGGATTTCCATTAGTTAGGAGCAGAAAATCATCCAGTGTTACTAGCCATTTCTTAAGCCTGACCAGGATTTTGACCACCATACAGCTGACTGGCATACAACACAAAATCTTGCATTCTTCCTCTATATGAGAGCTGCTGCAACTTCAATTATAAAAATAAATTAAAATACATGGAGTGCAAAATCTAACAAGACAAAACATTCAAACAGGGTTCCAATGCCTTTATTAGCTTTCCAAGAGAATGTTACAGTTTATACATAACTAACATCACTTCAATGTGGAATCTTGATTCAAATATTAGTAAAAACCAGTGGAGAGAAGCAAAGGAAAAGTGATCTAGACTTTCAGCTAACTTGCAACGAAACACCTTCGGATGGTTCATCACCCAATAATGATTTATGATACATACTTACGTAGTGTTTTCAAAAAAAAAAAAAAAAAAACGGGGGAAAAAAACAACAAAAAAAAACAACTGAAAAAGTTTTTTATTTTTCATACAATTATTACTAATGCAGTAAGAAGTGATAAAACTAAACAAATACCCACCACTTCATATTACACACCCTGTCTGCTCTCCTATCTGTGCGCACACATACTGCTTAGCTTGAAAGTAAGACACAGAGGGTGATCCCCTTTTAAATACATATTGACAGTAACTCTTGTAATTGGGGTTATTTCTTTTTTTCTTTTAATTTTGGATGGAGAAATTTAAGGATGCGGGTCACCGGAGTACTTATACCAACTGTTCTCCAAGAGCCAGGTGCTCGGAGGTGCATGTACATTTTTAGGTCTTACCGGTACCCTGGGCCTGGCTGGGTGTAGCCCTGCCCATATGGGGGGCGGTTACGGGCGTATGGGTTAGCAGCGCCAGGGGGCGGGGTCACTGTGCTACCTGGGGGAGGGGTATAACCTGGACGGGGCTGGTAGCCAGCACCGGGTTGGGTAGGGGCAATGGCAGGCTGGGAGGTGGGGGGCACATTATAATTAGCAGGCTGGGAGGCTTGAGAGGTGTAGTTTTGTGGGGGGAAGGCCCCAGGGGGGTACTGCTGGGTGCCCTGGGGCGGGGCCTGCTGCTGGCCAGCGAATCCTGGTGCTGTGGCAGCGGCCTGCGAGGTGGGTGGGGTGTAGTTCTGGAACTGCTGCTGTTGCTGGGGGGCCCCGGGCTGGGGGGTGTAACCAGCTGAGAGAGTGAAAGAGTGAGAGAGAAATAAAGGGGAGGAAGACAGATAAAGAAGGAGAGAGAGTGGGAGAGAGAGTGAATAAGGGGTGTTGCACAACCTGGCCGTGCATGTCCAGTTCACTGCAACTTCAAAAAGCACCAGAAATTCACATCTGCTCCAGTACATTTATTAAATATAGTGCAGGTAGCATTACCTCAAATACAGGCAATTTGCCTTATTTGCATACGTGGTGTAAATCTAATGGACTCCATTAAAGATGACAGAAAACATAAAACAAAAATATATCAACTAATTAAGGGAACAGAAAAGAAACCTCTGATGTAAAATGACATGGCTCTTGACGAATCAAAAAGCTCCAAGCAGACAAGGCTTAGGACTGATATGCCGAGAAACATCCATAGAAAAGGCACAGAAGAGCTTGTGGGAGGAGAGTACGGCATTGTGGGTAAATAGAATTCCGACCTGGGTACTGCATGCCATACTGTGGCTGTGGAGGGGCAGCTGGCTGCTGGGGTGGGTATCCACCTGGGGCTTGGTACTGCTGGTACACCTGGCCTGCAGGAACACAACACAGGTGCTACATCAGTACATGTAATGTGGACAGCAGGAGATCAGGGCTGCCAGTCTACAGGTATCACATACATACTGAACTCAACATACAATGCTTCATGTTCATGGATTTTTCATGGAGCTCGGACACTTGCACTGCAAAAACCAAAAAATAAGTGAATCTTAACAAGCATTTTAATCTTATATTTAGACTTAAAATCTTATTTCTATTAAAATAAAAAGATTGTCAATGAGGTGAGACAGTTTGACTAATTTCAAGATTTACCAATGGGGTAAGACTATAAAAGTAAAAAAGTAACTTAAAACAAGCTAGGATTTTAAGACTAAATTAGAAGACTAAAACACTTGTTAAGACTTATTTTCTTTTCTTGCAGTGCGGGCATTACACTGTAGTAATGTAAGTGACAGGCAGAAGTCATTGTGAAGAGTGAATTTCTAATAGCTTTAGGACATTTTGATGGTCACAAGTGCAAGGTTATTATAGATATACAGTTTATCATATAAAGTTTTAAATTCAGTTTTTATTTTTATTATTTTTTTTAAACTTCAGTTTCTATTGTAGTTTAAGTTCGTTTTCAGGGACCTGTTAGCAACCAGCAGAATCAGCTGGCGCTGTTTTGCAGCTCGGTTTACCAGCGGTGCAGGCATCAAAATGGCCAGGAACACCTGCAAGACCTATTAGTGTGCTGGGCGCTAGCTTTGCTCCGCTCGCAGACCGCTGCCAACTCGCCATATGCAATCCTCCACCTTATTTACTAATATTGGCCCTGCTGGCGCATCACTGGACGAAAAAACTACCAACGTAGTCCGACTAATTGACCAGGTAGAGGTCCGATATCAGCATGCTATCTGGGTAACGTTAGCTAAGTTATGTAGCTTATTAATGATTTATTCTTGGTTATAGCTCCATTGCATACCGTATAACCTCTTTAGTGAAGACACGCCTTGCAATCTATGTCTAATCCATTACTACAATATCTAAAGTAATAGTTATCCATTATGAATAAATATCTCCATTGTATATATGGATATATATGTAAATATGTCCATGTCTATAACCTACGTTGCCTAAGATAGATGTAATAATGAAGGTTACATATAGCTAGCAGAGACAAGATACATGCAAACTCATTAGCTAGGTTAGCTATATCATAACATCGGTCAAAAGAGGGTGAAACACGGGTTTAGGTCTAGGTGAGTTTAGGTGAAAAATCTGCTAAATTTGGTTGAAAAGTTTTTTAACCAGCCAGGATGTAGCCAGGCATGAATCTTGAAACACCACCACATAGAGTAACCTAAATCTATGGAGATAATGCATTGTTACATATTGCAAATTTGTTTTTAAAATAATTACTTGTCCAACCCAACCACAAAAGATTCGACATTCAACATGATTGAGCCCGATTCCGTCTCTGACTCCACTCTTCACACTCAGATGAAGTAACGTTATGAACACAAAATGCAGATGAAACGAGATATCTGGCAACCAGTTGAGGGTTGTGTATTTCCACTTCCGGCTGTGTTATCATGAAATGCAATCTCCATATGAGATACTAGAGGGGGTGAAATGCTGTATCTATAGCCTTTAATAGCAGTCTATAGTTGGGTTGGGGGAGAGAAAAGTATATATTGGTTTTGAATGTTTCAAATTACACTATATGCAATCTGGATTATCCAAACAAAAAAAGTTCTGTGCTATCAATAGTCAGGAGGTACGGTCCTAAAACTAAAAAGAATTCATGGTCATTTTTATTTTCTTTGTTAGTTTTGCAACACTACATTACAGTTTTAATTATTACTTCAGTGAACAAAAATTTCAGTTTTTGTTTCAGTTTACTATAATAACAAGTGTCAAACTCTGTTTCAGTTCATCTTTCCCGGACATGGGATGTGTAAGAAAGCACTGGATCGCAGGCAATGGTGGAAGTCTGGAGAACATCGGACAGTGTCACCTGAATGACACGAGTACGGCGTGTAAAGAAAAGTGCCGGTGAAAGGCCACAGGACGACGGGTTAAAGATTTTCCGTCTGCTAGTTTACAGTGGAATCTCTTGGACATTTTGGCCGGGAGAGACGTACGCATTCCCCCTCCTCCCCCCACATTGAGATGGGACGGGGGCCAGAGAGGGGCCCGCCTCAGGTTTGGAGTGGGGCTTCAACATGCAGCTTTTGGCAGGCTCAGCAGCCACCCGCCACCTCCGCCCCCAGAACATGTGCGCCCGTGAGGAACGCAGTAAACAGACCCCCGTCATTTATTTAACATCTCTGAGAATTTTTATGGACGGTCAAAAGAGGGTGGGCGTTTGGCTGCTATTGGACACATTATTAGAAAAACGACACGCTTCACATGGTGACCATGTGCTGACTGCTGCTGCCTGGACGAACGTGTAGCTGCATATCCCCCCTCTATCAACAAACACGTGGCCGAGGGATGTTTAGGCTGTGGACGCCTGAGGACTTGGGCCGGGGCCAGCTCGCAGTCCTTCTAGACAAGCGGTGTAAATCACATGCATGATGGCATTACACGCTGCCCCGCCATGTGTGGGACAGAGGTCCTGATGCAGGAAATGGTCCTTGTGGGGGCGCTTCCAGAGAGGATCGTATTTAGGACTGTACTCAGGGACAGAGGAAGAGCTCTGAGGCTTTCCTGTTGAACTATAATCCAGAGACCCATTACGTGATTTGAAATTAATCTGCAGAAATAGGTTTGTGCAAACACAAACACAGGTAGAGCCTTGCGGAAACCAAAACAACTGGATCTAATGAAACCGAATTTCAGGCAGGGGAGGACTACACACAAGAATACAAAACCAAAATCCAGATACATAACAGTAAAAAAACAATGATGGCAAGTCTAGTAGCCATCCGGGAGGACAAATTAGTTAAACACAAGACAAGGCAAGCTGCGGGCTGAACCGCTGGTGAAGACGAGCAGTAAACGTGTGGCAGATTTCTACTGATTTAAAAAAATTATTATTATTATTATTTTTTTTTTTAAAAGAGTGCAATACATGGAGTCAGTGAAATCCTCAATCGCAGTCTGAATGCAGTCTCACCGCTGCACATATCGGCACGGTGACACGGGGTGCCCCATAGATTGAGGTACCACTTGATTTAAAGCAGGGGGACTGAGATATTATCCATCTCTCTGTTTTCCCATTTCCTCCCTGGAGCTGGGACCCCCCTCCCGCTCCTTCCAGCAATCATCGCTCAATCCATCACTTAATCCCCCCCCCCCCCCCTTGCTCTGAGGCATGTTTGGGAATCTCTGCCCAGATAACATTATGGAATTTCCTGAAGAAGAAACCCAGAAGAGAAACTCGACAAGAGGGGGGGGGGGGGGGAAATAATCAAAATCTCTCAAGGGTGTGAATCCCAATCAAACACATTTCTTATTTTCAACAGAAAGTAAAACCCCAAACTAGTTTTCCAACAGCAGTGCCAGGTCACGTGACCCCTATTGAGATGTTTCCCCCTCCTCGCAAACTTCTCACAAACAGTCCAATAACACATGAACCATGTGCTGGTAGGACGGAAAAATAACCGGCGGCACAAAAACCATTTTCGCTTTAATCACAGAGTGAAAGAGCTCTCGAAACCAACATGAAAAAGTGGGGAAAAAACCCCGTTCCCCCCCCCCATCTCTCAGGAATTCCTAAACAAAACGCAATGAATTGATTTAATGTATTGGTGCACATTTCAAGTGAACTTGCAAGAAAACATTAATGCCAGGAGAAAAAGAATAAACACAGGGGCTATGGTGCGATGTGTGAAAATGTCCGTCAGGCAAAGGAGGCCAGTGCACAAGCACCAAGCACAGTTTAATTAAGCAAATTAACCAAAACATAGTAAACATAGTTGGCCAACCGGGTGATGCGCCCTTGCGTGCAACAATCAAACATCAAACCCTGGTGACAAAAACAGGGCCTTATCATAAAGATGCAATAAAAAAGAAAGAAAAAAAAAACTACAAAGGAAAGATACGTAAAACGGTACACAAATTTCTTGGCCGCCATTAAAAATACCCCGCTTTCCGTGCAGTGAGCTGTTGTGATGCCGGGGTCAGGGCATTTACGAGATGGGGTATGCACTGTTCCTCTTGCTTGGGGAAGGGCTAGAAAGATCATAAATCACACCTAGTGGTGGCATCTAGAAAGGAACACGACTTTCCCCAGCACTGTGTCAATCATGGACTTGGAACAGCCCTGTGCCTCAAGTACATGACTATCATTAATTTTTGCCTGTTACGCTCTGGCACATGGTAAAGTTATATTTTTATGCCCTGGGCGCCAACAGTTGAAAGTATTAGTTTTTTCTCCTTAAAGTATTTTCACAAACATTATTTCATGAACATTATATTTTATTGCACTGGCTCTTATATCATGGTATTTTGAGTGCAGGCTTGGTCCAGTGGTTGCCATGACCAAGCTACAAACAGTACAAGTCACAAGCGTCC
This sequence comes from Ilyophis sp. 1 JC-2022, assembly GCA_022702515.1. Classification (NCBI taxonomy): domain Eukaryota; kingdom Metazoa; phylum Chordata; class Actinopteri; order Anguilliformes; family Synaphobranchidae; genus Ilyophis; species Ilyophis sp. 1 JC-2022. The sequence goes on along the minus strand of CM040397.1, from coordinate 71,531,181 downwards.
TTTCAATTTTCCATTTGGACAGTGACATTTTTTGTGTTGTTTTGGCTTGGTACTGTAGCACTCTGGTTTTGAAATTAAACAATGAATATGAGGTAAAAGTGCAGACGCCAACTTTAATTTGAGGTATATTTAGGGTATGCAGTCTTCCTGGTGTAGTCTACAGTTGAAAAGGGGTTTTTCATCATTTAAAATATTCTTTGGTCATCCTCTACAATGGTCTTCTGTGGTTTCTTAGGTCGTTTGCTATTGTTGAGCTCACCAGTGCATTCTTGCTTGTACCAAACAGTTGATTTTTACGCCTAATGTTTTATGTCTCTGATTGATTTATTCAGATTTTGTAGCCACATGATGGCCTGCTTTACTGGCATTGACACTTCTTTGGTCCTCATGTTGAGTTGATTCTAGGTGTGCATTTGGAGTCTGTTGCTGTTATCACTCAAGACCTCGTTATCTTTCTTGTGCACAAAGCTGGCCAAGAAACAGCTGAGCAACAAATTGTCCAATTACTTTAGGTCCCCTAAAATGGGGGAACTATGTCATTCCTACAGGGTTCACCCAATATAGGTAGATGTAAATACCCTTAAATTAAAGCTGACAGCCTACACTTTAACCTCACATTCATAGTTTAATTTAATGTGCTGGAGCCCAGAGCCAGAATAAAAATTGTGTCACTGTCTAAATACTTAGACTGCACTGTATATCAGTTCTACTTAGACATTCAGCCACCACGTGCCGTCTTGTTGCTACAAGCTTGTAATAAACTGAAAATAAGGCTTATTCACAAGAGTAAAGAGCCTGCCGATCCAGAAAAAAACAATATTGATACTTATCCTAATAGATGGCCTGCCTGCTTCCAAAACAATACAACACATGAATACGCATATTAGGGCTTTCTTACTGGTGCCTCCAGTGCAAAAAATTAAGGATGGAGAAAATGAGTCTGACGTTAGCAAAAAGGGACTCAACCGGACATTAACAATGAAGAAACGCACCTTTCCTGTGAAGGACTACAGCGAGGACATTTTGCTGCAATATTTCAGGGGACCCTGATGAAATCCTCTTTATGTGCCAGAAAGACATTCAGAACATGGGGTTCCATGTGCCCCTCTGCCCTTGTCTCCACCCCCTTCCCCTACTTGGGTCCCTTCTGTCTGCTATCCATCACGTTTGTTACATAACTTCTGGAGAATGCAGGGCCCAGTTTTGCAGGCACATTCTGTTGCTTTAAGAAGTTTGCCAACGAGGCTGGAGCGACCTTTACCGGTGTTTGTGGATGCCCTGCCAGACATTCTCTCATCCTTCTACACCTCCGCTGAACCCCACAGCCGACTATGTGATCGACTCGCAAAAACACAACCTCCGACTTGAGCCATGTCGCTGAACTCCGAGCCCTGCAGCACTCTGAAAGTCCTGAGCCTTCAGCTGACGAGTTGGATAATACCGGTTTTTGAAATTTGGCCAGTTCCGTGTTGCCCTTCTTGCTACATCCACATTCCGCAGCAAATGGCAGCATCAGCGATTTCGAGGTAATTCTGGTCAATCAGACGAATTATATTACGCCCAAGAACGTCCCTGCAATAAGCTAACAATGGAGAACTGCAGACAGATGTTCAGGAATATATTATTAAATACCATAAACTGAAAAGCCAATCAAAATTGAGGCCAATTTTTTAAGGTCGAGCATGAATTCTTTGAAACACGGCACTCTCATTTTTGCCTTATTTTGGGGCAGTTAGCCTACCTGTCATCACAGAAATCAACTCTCTGTACTGGTTTTGATTTTTCATTAAGAAATGCCACCCTTTAGAATTCTTCCATAATCCCCCCTTCACACCCCACCCAATTACCAATTACCAATCCCCCATAGAAAGATCAGGCATCCCATTCCTGGTCAAAATGTATGATCAAGACACACCTTCATGAAAATACTTTGTGCAGTGTTCTTGGGTCAGTTTACATTTTATTCCTAAAAACAAAAGAAAGCACCTGCCAGCCACAGCTTATACTTATTTAACATTTATATAATTGTAATAAATTATTAACATTTATTTATATTTACTGAATTCCCCTTTAGTAATCTTCTTTCAATCCGATAGACAAGCAATAATAGCAGAGGTGACATTCAAATGTCTACCTCCTGGCTTTCCCAGTGGGGGTGGTGTGGGGTGACTACAATCAGAAAGCAGAGAGAATCAGACAAAGAGGATGAAAGGCAACAAACACATTCGCTTGATGAGTAAACGGCGGGCGAGCTCTAAATAGCGCGTGACATCGGAACCTTCCTGAAGAACGCCTGTGCAAGCAGGTACCCCCGTGGATAATTTCCGTTGGAGTTCCACACACATACACAAAATATAAACTGCCGCCCATCCAACAAACATCACTTAATCAGAGCTGGACCTGGATCTTACACCAGAGACTGGACTTGTGGCCAGCACTGCTCCAACTCGTTGACGTTTCCAGCAGCTGATTGTTTGAGCAGACAAAAGGGAGCAGAAAACTAATCCTGCAAAAAAAGAAAAAAAAGAAAAGAAAAAGCACCTGATTATTTCCACAGAAAAGAAATGTGTGTCTGTCACTGATCAGGGAGAAGATGAAATCCCAGAGGAACCCTTCCCGAGCTCAGCTTGGCTCAAACCAACACTCCACACTTCCACACAAAGGTACCGTCATCCTGCATTGCATCCATTACCGTTTTTCCTACTACAAATTTCAGAGAATTTATGGTGAGTGGTCCTGTCGTTTGTTCATAACACATTCATACATTACAGCAATTAATCTTTTAGAATACACACGGTTTTCAGGTACTTGTTCCAGACACCGCCAACTATCAACTATGTGTGTACTACACATGTAGTGTAATTAGAGCTGCCTGCTCATGAATGCGTTTTGCTTTTTGCATACAGTAAGTACTGTATAAAAATTAAACTCGACAGGGTAATGTAATGAACAAAGCTGCTGTATTCTAAGGGATTCCAAGAAAGGTTGCACAATTGATTGTTTAAGCTATTGCTACCTTCATAAGAAGGAGATCATGGTTTTGATTTTCTGCAGGATGGATGAACGTCAGTCACAATCTTGATCGTCACTAAAGTCTCCTTTCATTTAAGGGAGAAAATGTGGAACAGGGACATTGTTCAATAGAAGACAGACAGTCGATCGTAAGTAGAACTCATGTACGCTCAATGCTGCAGTTCTGACCTTCTGAAAACGCAAAGGCAAGAAATGATCACAATATAATTAAAGTAATCTTACACATTTTGTTGGAGCCTGTTTGTTTTTTTCCCCTCAAAATCTAGAATTTAGAGAAACTATTTACATTTTATATATGAAGGGGTATTGTTTTATGCTTAGTACAGGGCATGGTTTGTTTAAGAGAAATCAGAACAGAACTCTTCAGTGCCAAGTGCTGGCTTCTGTCAGTCTGCTGATATCGAACGGCAACACAGAGCCACACGCAGGTTAACTTTTTCACCCACAGACTAGAGTGGCTTAGAGTATTCTAAAATTCACCAGCCATTTTCAACATTTTACCAGCAACATTAACTTTTACTATATAGCATAACCTGGTTGGTTACCAGCCAAAGTGGCTGCTAGAGTAAAAATGTTACCGGCCACAATCAATTTTACCAGCATTTGGCTGGTGCTAATTTCACACCATGGCCGCATGTGTCTCTCGCATGCACGTTCCTCATTTAATAAAGAACAAAAAGACTGACTGGCCTGCTGCTCTACTTTGACTGGCAGGAGTACGTAATGACATCAGGGAACAGCTATAAATAACCAGCAGGCATTGGGTGTTCTGCTCAGAATGGCCGCTGTAGCAAGGTAGCATAACACCAAAACTTTCAAACTAAACTGCTAAGCAGCCCTTCTTTTACTATTTTCTGATGGGCAGAAAAAGATCCTGCCTCCCTATCTGTGGTCATACAGTTGTGTTAAAAAGAAATAGCAGTACAACATCAGTAACCTGATGAACACTGTTATTAGTAGTAGTGAAATTTCTGCATGGCAAATAATTCACATGTAGTAGTGTAATAGAAAACAACAGACCCAACTGTCATGACATGCACGCTGCTTGTTCTGAGTAATCGACTCATTCGTTGAAAGGGGCGTGTTCAAAATAATAGCAGTGTAAAGTTTAGAATGAATCATTCTGTGAAAAAACAAGTGTCATTAATTATCCTTTATTATGGAAGAAGAGAAGCAAATGTTTCACACATTGTTATAAAATATATTTCCTTCTGAATTGCTAAGTAAAATGGACCGTTCCAAACATTGTTCGGAGGAACAACATAATTTGATTAAAAAGTTGATTGGAGAGGGGGAAACGTATAAAGTAGTACAGCAAATTATAGGATGCTCAGCTAAAATGATCTCAAAAGCTTTAAAATGGCAACAAAAACCCGAAACACGCGGAAGAAAACAAGCAACTACTGTTAAAATGGATCGAAGAATAGTCAGAATGGCAAAGATTCAGCCAATCATCACCTCCAGAAAGATCAAAGATGATCTAAAATTATCTGTAAGTGCTGTTACAGTCAGAAGACATTTGATCCAAGCTAAGCTATCAGCAAGAAGCCCTCGTAAAGCACCATTGTTGAAAAAACGGCATGTGCAGAATCGGTTAAAATTTGCCAAGGAACACATCGATTGGCCCAAAGAGAAATGGCGTAACATTCTGTGGACTGATGAGTTAAATTGTTTTCGGGTCTAGTGGTCGTCGACAGTACATCAGAGGACCCCCGGGTACTGAATTCAAGCCACAGTACACTGTGAAGACAGTGAAGCATTGTGGCGCAAAAATCATGGTATGGGGATGTTTTTCATACTACGGTGTTGGGCCTATTTATCCTATACCAGGGATGATGGATCAGTTTGAATACATCAACATACTTGAAGAGATTATGTTGCCGTATGCCGAAGAGGAAATGCCCCTGAAATGGGTGTTACAACAAGACAACGACCCCAAACACACGAGTAAGCGAGCAACATCTTGGTTCCAGACAAAAAGGATTGAGGTAATGGAGTGGCCAGCTCAATCCCCCGACCTCAACCCCATTGAAAACTTGTGGGGTGACATTAAAAATGCAGTTTCTGAAGCAAAACCCAAAAATTCACAGGAAATGTGGAATGTAGTTCGTTCATCCTGGGCTGAAATACCTGTTTCTTGGTGCCAGAAGTTGGTTGACTCGATGCAACACAGATGGTTATGCAACTAAATATTAGTTCAGTAATTTAAAGTGAAGTTAAATCTTGAAAAATTTCTTCAGTTTTTAAAGTAAGTGTTTGAGTTTGAAGAGAAAAATGTCGACGCTGCTATTTTTTGGAACAGATTAATATTCCTTTTCTTTGCTTCCTGTAAAAGAATAACGCAGACTTGATAGAATTAGAAATGCTTTGATTTTGAATTGAATGTGTAATGTTTCCACTACATTTGAAATATGGAACTAAAAGCTATTAAAAAATATTTGCACTTTATTCACTTTTTTTTTTATTCACTGTATGTAAGAAAACCCTTCCTCACCCTTACTCCTCTTCCCCAGCTGTGCCTGAAAGAACAAGCTACTAATATTTTTTAGCAATATTCCGTCCTTCATTTTAGAAAAACCAGTTGTACTTCTTGATTTGCTGCTCTGTCCCTGGCTGCTGAAGCGTGTGCCATCCTTTGACTGTGACATTAAAGCCGGCAGACCACACAATACTATAGGAGATCCTTATATAAATGGAATATATGGCAATATATTGTTAATATAATGTAGATTGTGCTTTTAGAAAAATGTATTGCAATATTGGAAATAGGTAATGACATGTATTTTTACAGGAGGTTTACAGGAGAGTATAAATAAGGGAATCCCTTCCCCCACCCCCCAACATGATTCCCTGCTCATGAAGGGTGATCACAAGTTAAAATTGAATCAATATGTACATGAACATTTAGATGTATGCTATGGAATCTGGTTTTTAATTGCAATAAAAAAACTAATCACTGGTTAAATTTAATCTACAGGCCAGGCCTAAATTAGAAACTAAATTAAAAACTGCCATTGAGAAAATTTGCTATATAAGCTGTCAAACTACATCAGCCCAACCCTATTGCTATATATCGAAGCAATTTAAAGAAAATTATTTCCAACAACTAAATTATTTATTGATTTTAGGCTTATTTCTGCTCTCAAAACTCAGAGAACAACCACTTTGTGACTGCTTTTTTGAAAAATTTCTCCTGGGGGTGCATGCCCCCAGACCCCCCTAGTAGAGGCTTAGCCCCTCTAAACATATACCTCTGGTGACGCCCCTGCTGCCCACTATCAATTTTAAGCCAACAACTATTAGCATTAACTAAGTTAAAGCTACGGAGTGTTGTTGACATTGTGGTAGGAACAGTCCATCACGATTGTTCTGGGTAACAAAAGAAACACTTGCGTGGGAATAAGAGAACATTCCACCTTATATTTACAGGGTAAATTGGATAGTGAATTGATACTAGGATACATTCATACTGATATTCAGAAAGGGTAAAACAGATGTTCAAACTGATTTGAGTTGATATTGTTTTAACTGTAAATTGAGTTGACTGAATGAAGTGTATACAAGTTCAGTATTTACCCATTGAGTTGACTGAATGAAGTGTATACAAGTTCAGTATTTACCCATTGAGTTGACCTTGTAATTGCTGTTTTTTTAGAACCACTGGGTTCAGTAGTTTAAATGTACTGCTGCTGAGCGTATTAGATAATTCAGTTACAGGGCTTGAAATTGCAACCGGTTTGGTCGCATATGCTCCCGAAATTTAATCTGTGCGACCTCGAAATATAATTGGGAGCATTTGTGTGAGTGCAAATAATTGTTCTGGTGCGACCTTTTTTATTAAATTTTTTATTTTTTCCCTTTTGCGGCACGCCACTGTCACGTGACACAGAGAGCTAACGCATCAACTAATGTTACCTGAAGACAAAAGTTTATCAATTTATTAACGTTACCTAACAAGCTAAATTGGTAACGTTAGCTAGCGTTATCGAAAGCTAAAAAGATGAAGCGAACGATTACGGCTCGTGATGGCGATGCGGATGGTGTACTTTTTGGAGAGTGGCTGAAGTACTTAGAATTTTTAGGTATGAGAGCGGCGCAATGCACTTTTGTACACTGTAGAGCCTGTGGGATGGAGATCGCAGGTAACAGTGCGTTTGCAACGGAGTCCACCCATTTTAAGCGTGAGGGCTTAACTAAGCACGGAGACAGCACGAAGCAGGAGACCAAATTTTAAATCCTGGCCGCAGGATATTGCGTAAAGCCCCAGTGGTGGCCTACCATGCGTTTTTAAGGCTACTTTCAACGTTTTATGTTACTTGTAAACCATACTGTTATATTGTCCTTTTGTATCAATAAAAAAAACCTATTGCATATATTGTTGGTGTTCCTTACATTTTGGTGGGTGCTCCTAAATTTTTGCTGGTTCTCCTAGTTGGGAGTTGGGAGCACCAGTGCTACCAAGTAAAAAAGTTAATTTCGAGTTAGTTTAAAAGGATCACCCTCCAGGATTAGTAGTGAAAACAGAACTTGCAATTCATTAATAAGATACAACTAACTGAACTAAGTTTTAAATTACAGTGATTATAACTAATTGATTAGAAGCTTATCGATAAAACCTTAGTGGAAATCAGGAAAACCCAAGCAAATAATACATTGATTTAATAGACAAATATATACAATTGACTTTTTCTAATTAAATAGACCACATTTACACTAGAGACTGATAGAGGATACATAAAATAAATTAGAGGATAAAATAGATTTAATTAGGAATCAAATGGAAAATTCAAACATAGGAGACTAAAAATGGGGAAGTAAATAACTGAGATTACATTAACCCTTGCAGAGATCCATCCACATCTACTCCATATCTGGCAACAGAGCGATGGTTTGGAGCTTATTCGATAGCTCAGACCCTTGATGACTTAGAGCCATTTAGCCAGCCATGTGTTCCATACTGTACCAGTGTAATTTACAGCTGAATCTAGTCTCACCCACCAATTCCCAGAGATCGATTCAAATGCAGAGAGGTTATAGTATCGCTTGTAACAGTACCTGAAAATAAGATCTCGAGAATCTTTTAATGTTGATGGGTCAAAGACTTCAGGAAGCAACAGCATGCAAAGGATATGTGACCAAATATGATACTTTAAAAATACATTAAAGCAAAGGGCATGAATACTTATGTACATGAGATCAGTTTTTGATTTCTCAAAACATGTTTTCACTTTGTCATTATGGATTATTGAGTGTAGATTGATGGGCAAAAATGGCAATTTTATCCATTTAAAATTCAATCTAAAACACAAAAAGTGAAGGGGTATGAATACTTTCTAGCACCACTGTACTTGACTTTCTTTAGGCTTCCAAAGGCTCAAAGCCCCAATTGCCACTTATAGCTATATTTTGTATTTGTTTCAACCTGGCTCATTTATAGCTAGACAGATTGAGTCTTAATTGAACAGAAAAATGGAGTTTCATTAAAGGGTAGTTCCACCAAAAACAACATTAACCTTATTTAACAGATCAAGGCACAACTAATCTAAGTCTCTTCTTTGTCACTGGCCAAAACAATGTGAGCCAAAATATTGACAGCTAAAGTTATAAATTTCGTAGAGGTATATGTCAAAATGACTCAAATGATCATTGCCATTTTATTATAATGTCAAAAAAGTACATTGATACGTTGTTTCTAGGGGTGGGACGATACACTCAACTCACAATACGATACACGATATTGGTTTCACGATATTGGCAAAAAATTTACTAGGAGGACAATGTTTACCACAAAGTATGGTTGAACAAGACTGAAAGTTTACTTACTCATCATCCCATCATGGGAGGTATGAAAACTACATGGAAGATAGCCTTATTGAAATAACATATGCACTATGAAATTAAATACAATTACAATTGTACAATTACAGGCCAGTTTCCTTGCTTTCTCAGTTCTCGAAAATTCTGGAAAAGCTATTTGTTGCACGTTTGGACAGCTTCATTGAAAAGCATCAGTTACTGATGGACAGCCAGTATGGATTTAGAACAAACCGATCAACTTCAATGGCCTTAATGGAATTAGTAGAAGAATTAACAAGTTCACTTGACAATAAGAAATATGCAGTAGGGGTTTTTATAGATTTAAAGAAAGCGTTTGATACAATTGATCATGACATTCTACTGCAAAAGATGGAAAGGTATGGTATTAGAGGGGTGGGGTACGATTGGTTAAAAAGCTACATTGGTAATAGGCAACAGTTTGTACAAATGGGTGAATATAGATCAACTAGTCTAGACATTTCCTGTGGTGTGCCGCAAGGTTCGATATTGGGACCAAAATTATTTATTTTATATATCAATGATATATGTAATGTTTCCAGTATTGTGAAATTGGTGGTTTTTGCCGATGACACTAATATCTTTTGTTCTGGGGAGAATCTACAGCAGCTGTTGGAGGTTGTCTCAGCAGAATTGGGTAAGCTTAAATTGTGGTTTGACGCGAACAAATTATCACTAAATCTTAAAAAAACCAAATTCATAGTGTTTGGTAAACGGAAAATAAATTTGAACACACAAGTTGAGATAATGATTGACAATGCTAGATTAGAAAGAGTATATGAGAATCTTTTTTTGGGAGTGATCATAGACCACAATTTCAGCTGGAAACCCCATATAAATTATGTTCGATCTAAGTTAGCAAAAAGTATTGGAGTCCTAGGTAAAACAAGGCACATCCTGAACCATAAATCACTCTACACTCTGTACTGTACTCTTTTACTACCTTATCTGACTTATTGTGTGGAGGTGTGGGGAAACACTTACAAAAGCACTCTACAGACATTATGCACAATGCAAAAAAGAGCAATACGAGTAGTAAATAATGTAGGTTATCATGATCACACAAATGCACTGTTTTTAAAGTTACAGACATTGAAGTTCATGGACTTAGTAGAATTTAAAACAGCACAAATAATGTACAAAGCAAGAAATAATTTACTTCCTGGCAACATACAAAAAATGTTCAGGGATAGAGAAGAGGGTATGACTTGAGGGGCAACTTTAACTTAAAACAACCTAGTGTACATACCACTCTGAAAAGCATGTGTATTTCTGTCTGTGGGGTGAAGCTGTGGAATAATTTGCCTGAGGTTATTAAACAAAGTAAAAATGTCGGACACTTTAAAAAAAAGTTAAAGCACTTTATTTGTCAGAAATATAGACTGGATTGAATGATAAGACCTAAAAATGTATTTGTTTGACGGATCGATTAATGGGCTATGTAGAAATTGACTTCTGGAATTTTTCTTTTTTTGGATGTTTAATTCTCCTTTGGGTGTTTGTTTGTTTTTTTCTTTGTTTTGATCTTTTATGTTCTTAGCAACATGGTTTATTTTATTTTTTTTGTGTAGAAAATATTGCAACGTACAAAGGTTAGGCAATTATAAGCTACTTAGCTTCAGCCTTAACCTTTTCGGTCATTCTTATGTGATCAATGATGTCTAGAGATCTTTTTCTCTAGTTGATGTACTGTGAAATATGATCAAAATAAATAATGAAATGAATGAAATGAATTAATGAAATTAGAAATACTTTAGTACTTTTTAAATGAAAGAATATTCTCTTAAAACATATTATTTTAAGACTAATGTAAGAAAATATAAGCTACTAGGCCTACGTAGTAGCCAAAATTGCACTTTCAAAAATACCAACATAAAGCTAGACATTCAGACTGATTACCTGTTTCGATTCTAGGATATGGACATGTTCTTCTTCAGGAAAATTTACATATCAACATTTTCAGGCAGTAGCACAGATCTTTGAGCATTTACAATGTCCCCCACAGTGGAGAACACTTACTCACTAGGCACTGAGGTGGCTTGGCTATCCTGCTTTCACAGCTACAAACTAATGCATTGGGTTTCATCCGATTTAACAAAAAAATTTTCTTGGCTTTCATGATATGCGTGTCTTAATGTCAAATGCATTGTGAAAATATAGTTCTGAAGCATTTAAACATAGCATGACAAGTTAAGGTTAGGTTATGAGACCCAGCTCTATCCAGGAACGTTAACACATAGCTAGCAACTTTCACAGCTGAACTTCGAAGGTGTTTTTCTCAAAAACATGATTTTATGGCATTACAAATGTAACGCGACGTAACTCGCTTGATATTTGGATTAGAGAGATAATTTTGGTATCATTAGAAAGCTTACATTGTCCTCCCTCGGGCAGTATAAAGCCCAAAATGTGTTTGGGGGTCAGTGTGACTGATTTGGATAGAGCTGGTCACAAATAATGTACCGTTACTTGAGTAATTTTAGAATTATACATTTACAAATTCACACACCCCATTTAAAATAAATAAGCCTACCTGATTCTGTTGCAAGTGTGCAAGGAATTTGTGAATTACCGGTAGTCATACTCGCTTCGCAATACATTTTTAAGTTCCACGATGCATATCATCACGTTTTCGTATCGCGAAATATTGCGTCACTTCGGTTTTCCTCTGCCTTATTGAATCACCCAGTAAGGAACCATGCCAACTACATTATGATCCACAACCATGAAAAGTAGACTAACATAGTCATTAGTGAGCTGACCATAATGAAACGGTTTCATTGTTAACATGCAGCAGCACTGCCAAAAATGTCCAGACAAGATGATGATACCTGATTGGTCAAAAACCACCCATGCATTGCAGTAATGGATACGTAGTATGGGCCGGCAGTGTAGTACAATGGGTAAATAACTGGGTTTGTAACCGAAAGGTTGCAGGTTCGATTTCCCAGATAGAACACTGCCGTTGTACACCTGAGCAAGGTACTTCACCTACATTGCTTCATTGTATCTATCCAGCTGTAAAATGGATACTATGTATAAATGCAAAAATGCTGTGTAAGTCGCTCTGGATAAGAGCGTCTGCTAAATGCCTGTAATGTAATGTAGTCCATTAAAGTGGACTACAAACCCAACTACAATCATTAATCCATCACTTTAAAGAAAAATTAATTGGAACATGCGATATATGGTCTATATCCTTATACCACAGGCTAATCGAGGATAAAACGTTTCAGCTCATTCAATAAATCAGATTTCAAGAAATTGCGATAGTCACTGAAGCCCGTTCCATAGGGAATTTACTTCTGAAACCAAACTCCGCCCACATCTGACTTGAGTACTCTAAGAAAAACACAGTTAATACATGGTTGTGTGTTACTTTCTTGGCCTAAAATTAAATGCTGTTTTTGTATTTAATGCTCAAATGAGTATTCACTTGAATGTAATTTCTGAGTGTTTTCCATATTTCCTTTTAAAGCAATTGCCTTTATGAAGTGTAGTATAATGGTTAAGGAGCCGGACTTGTAACCGAAAGGTTGCAGGTTCGATTCCCAGGTAGGACACTGCCGTTGTACCCTCGAGCAAGGTACTTAACCTGAATTGCTTCAGTATATATCCAGCTGTATGAATGGATAAATGTAATAAGAAGTTGTGTAAGTCGCTCTGGATAAGAGCGTCTGCTAAATGCCTATAATGTAATGTAATGTAATGAAGATTATCAGCGCAAACACAGACAAGGCTACCATCTTCCATTCCATTAACATGCCGCTGTTTATTCTAGTCTATTCAAGAGGAAGGCTTATAGTCGTGAAAGTAGTTCACAAAAATTTCACTGATAAATATATAGAACTGTGCCTACGATATGTACAATGACTGAAAAAAGTGTAACGAGTGGCCGAATACCAACCATTGTGAGACAAAATACTGTGGCGCAAGAATGCAATATTTATAAAGCCAACACCAAGAAGACTTACATTTGGTTAATCAATTGATCAGCTGTGAGCCACTAAGTGTGCTTGCCAGGTGTAGCCACACACTGGGAAAAAACCATTGCAGCCCTTCACTTTTTCATCAGTGAAAGGGCAAAAGAAGCCGCAAAAACTGTTACGCTTGTTAAACAAATCCCCTCACTTTCCTTAAGACCCATTTGCCAACTAAAGCAAATGGCTTTGAGCAAGGGCGTATTTTTGGTTTTGACATTGGTGGGGACAGGGGACATCACAGATATTATTTGAAATTCCAAATATTTTTGGTGCGCTTGCAAAGCGCGCCCTGCTGGGAGGTTTCTAGGTGTCTGCCGGCACGCAGAAGTGCTCTTGAGCAGTGGCATTTTTATATGTAAAAAAAAGAGAGAGAAGGAGAGCAATTACACAAGTTACATTACCACTGTCACAAGCCTAAATTAAGAATGCAATATTTAAGCCGACACAACCAAGCTCAGAACAAATGAGTCTACAGGGCCATAAGCGAACAGTCAACACCACTGAAGGTTTTTATTTTTTTTTTTATTTTTAAAGGGCAATGACCATCAAGGAGGCAGTTTAACATAGACATAGTGCAATCGTCAACATCTGTTACATCTTCCATACATCAACATCATTAGTACTCTACATAATGTAGGGGGAGTACCTACAGGCATAACCTGGTATTGTAGTCCACATAACCAATAACCAAGTAATGTAATCACAAAATACAAGAAATTCTTTACTCAAATTTGTCAGCTGAATGGAAGTATGGAACCTTGAAGGACACATTTTAAGGCAGGTACTGTTACCTTTTCAAACCAATGATCTGTAAATTTGTATTTACATCTAGGCTTAAACATAAAAAAAATATATATATATATACTATCCACACCCTAAATACAAACAGCTCAGTGTCCACTGCCTTGCTCCTATTTGAAGGAGCCAAACACATGCCTACGCCTGTCTGTAACAGAAATGAACTGTTGGCATATTTGTTTCACATCAATATTGTCCAGTTTGTCCTGGTGGACATGGCACACAGCCATGTTGTTCAGTCTCACTTGTGTCATTGTGGTTCTGAGCCATGTTTTCAGTCTCCTGAGAGCACTGAAACTTCTTTCAGCCTCAGCTGATGAAACTGGGTTGACTAAAAGCAGCCTGACAAGGGTTTCAACTTGATCAAACAGGCCTCTCACTTCAACTGCCATTCCTCTCATGATATTCGCCACTTCAGCACTAGATTTGAAAGTGTTTTTGTACCGAAACATGGCTAGTTGGACTTTTAGATTCTCCCTGTTCAGTTCTGGGTACTGATCAACAATGTCATTCACTTCTCCAGTCAGTAGAGTTTCCTCCAGCTTCTGCAAGACACCTAGATCTGGTTGGTTGAACCTCTCCTTAAACTGAACATCTACACTATCTAGCATTTTGTAGAACTCTGTTCTGTAATGCTCCTCGGGTGACTTGGGAGTGTGCTGGCTTGCCCTACCAGTGTATCGTTTTGGTGGCTGTCTTTGGTGAGGAATCTGAATGGGCTCAATCCCAAGGGAGTCGACCATTGCCACTGCTTTGTCAAAAACCTCCTGAAAGCTTTCCTCATTCCTTTTGCCTTGTAGAGTGGATCTGACACACTCTGTTGCACTACTCATTCCTGCAATAGTTTCAGTCCGTTTTTGCAGGGACTTGTTCAAACACTCGAGCTCCTCAATCACTTCTAATGCCAAAAGAAGTCCAAGCACAGTTTTACCCTTTTCGAACCTCTCTCGCAGTCCATTTGCCCTCACACCTGAGGTAGATCCATTTGATCTCACTGTCATCTCCTCCAAGCTAGACAAAACGCTTTCATACTGAGACAGCACTGCTCTGATAGCTTTTCCTCTCACTGTCCACCTGGTTGGGCACAGTGGTCTGAGTGATTTTGACGGTCCTTCTGAACCTGCTGCTACTTCTGAAAATATGGCCTTGAACTTGCCAGACTGTTTGCTTAATGTCCCTAGCTCATGGACCCACTGCAAGGCATCACGTATCAAGGGACTAGCTAGGCATGCAGACTGTGTGATCAGGTTAATACAGTGTGGCCCACAATGCACGTACAAAGCCAATGGCTGCTCTCTCTTCAGTTCTGCTTGTGCTCCTGAATGTCTTCCTGACATATTGGCAGCACCATCATATGTCTGACCCCTTAAACCAGACATGGGAATATTTAGCCTCAAGAGGACATCCACAGCCACTCTAGCAATCTCCTCTCCAGTAGTCCCCGAGACCTCGTACAAACCAACAAAAACCTCCTGTGGTACCAGGTCATGGTCCACATATCTAAGACATATCGACTCTTGCTCTATTCCTGAGATATCTTGAGTGCCATCTATAATGATTGAGTACTGCAAAACTGGTAGAGACTGGATGGATAGTGCAATACTTCTGACAATACAATTTCCTAACAATTGCAAAATCTCATTTTGCACTGGAGGAGAGGTATAGCCATGACAGCGGGATAGCCAACTAGAGAGACAGGCATCATCCTGGGCTTTGAATTTCAAAAGCTGAAATAGATTCCCATCTTGTGTCTCATGGCCTCGCAGTGCCACACCCTGCCTAGCGAGGTACTGTATTGAACCTACAATATTTTGCAGGCAGTGCCTAGCATCTTCTTGTTGTTTTGCCCAGGCACTTGAGAGTTGGGAATCTATTGGGGTTGCTTCTTGAGCACTAACTGTGACTGCATGATGGTGGGATTTACTGTTCTGGTGGCGTTCAAAGCTAACTAGAGCATTCTTCCAGTTACTGTATCCCTTTGAGGAGAATGCAGGGTCTGCCTTTTTGGACAGTGTACTTTTCTTTATAGTGTATGTTTTCACACAGTGAAAACAGAGAACTCCCTTCATGGTGGCGCTATAGTGAAGCCATGGATACTGCTTGTACCAACTCTCTTGAAAACGGAGGACCCTATTTGACAGCTTTTGAACTACAATGTATTTGGGGTGAGGTCGGTTTGGCTTGTCTTCCATATCCAGAGTATCTCCAGTTCTACACTGTTCTTCATTGTTGTCACTCTCACTGCTACTCTTTCTGTTGCTGTCTTCAGCTGGATCTGTTTCCTTATAAATACACCACAGTATACAATTAGCCACTCTGTATCAATACTGCATGTCAAAATACATCTACACACTGATTAGGCTAGTCACCACTTATTTAATATACTACATAGTATAGTATTCATACCCACGTTATTAAAACCATGTATGATTGAGTGCTTAATAGACCTCTTAGTATACAGTTCCAGAGCAACCTCAATGTAATACAATACAAATATCTACATTTACTCTTATATGTTGTTACTCTTATATGGTGTTACAAGCCTAGGCCTCACCTGCGACCCTGCCTCTCCTCCTCTGTCTGAGCTACCTGGCAGGAATTCTTCTGAAAATATTTTCTTTAAGTGACTTACACTCTGACTTGTTGTAAAATAGCTTCTAATGTCCACCTTTCTTTTTTTGGCTGCCATCTTCTTGACTGAGCATTATCATCACCTAATGTTAGCCTAATTGCAAAACACACACACAACAACACACTAACGTTAGGATTGCCAGTTGCCACCCGTCCCATTATAATACATGATCGTACCGTGTTGAAAAATAAAATGCACTGTCCCTTACTGAATCAATATGAGACGCGATTTGTCTCGTATTTTCTTTCGCGCACAGAACAGGTTTGTCGCAAACAAATTCAACCAGCTGTAGCTAGCTACCACAGCCAGCCAGCCCACATCAATGGTCAGCTGTAGCTAGCTACCACAGCCAGCCTCTCACACGTTTTCAAGAAAACGCAAAGCCAATCATATTAGCGATATTGGGTTAGGGAGGCGGGACTAGTAGAGAACAAGATCTGTTAACCGTTTGTGTACCAAATTATTGCTAGGGACAATTTACTAGTCACTGAATATTGGTCGGGACATGTCCCTAGCGTCCCGACCCAATTCTACGCCCATGGCTTTGAGACTCTTCAGGGAAACACTTGCGGCTCTTGAGAAAACCAGGCTGCTCTCTGTCAGAAGCCTGCTGTCCTCCTACAGGAACACCGGCCAGCCACGCTCTAGAACTCTGGGACAGCACAGCGCAGTTTGGTTCTCAAAATTGCCCCAGCTGACGTTACGGGATTGGCTCAAGATGGCAGTTATGCCGTCAAGCATTATGTCACTGACACAGCGATCAAGCGAGGGAACAAATGGCTCGGCCTAATGAACAGATCAATTTCCCTGTCACTTTGCAGCAGTGTAATAAAAGTCAACATAAAACACACAGCTTCAGAAGTTTAATTTCACTGCAGTCTTTATAAATAAGCTGTTGGCTGTAATTATTATTCTTATTTTTATTATTTTTTAATTAAATTCCCTGTCTCACATACCAGTGAAGAAACACAATTTGTGGTTGAATGTGCCATGAGTCTTACCAACCTTTAATGCTGTGTGTGTGTGTGTGTGTGTGTGTGTGTGTGTGTGTGTGTGTGTGTGTGTGTGTGTGTGTGTAAATGTGCCTGCATGTCCTGAAATCTCATTTGAAAAGTCGCAGGGAAACACGAGAATCACTTCCTCCGTTAGAGGCTTACATGTTCCTTTTTTTCCCCCATTTAAAAGGTGCACTATGCAGGATTTTTACCTTGAAAATATTATAAATTGCTCAGTCATATCTATGATGCACTTGCAATCTCTGTCTGCATTTATTATTCCAAGATGTGTTTGGACGGCTTGAAGCCAAGTAGCTACTGCAATAGTGGAAGTGACGAAGTACAAGAACAGTGAAGCCAAACAACAAGCAGTTAGGGTGCGTTCAAGAGAGAACAACAGTTTTTCCAAAATTTGTACCGTTTAATTAGCTTCACTGATCACCAATTTCCCCCTGGGCATGGCCAACTGAGACCAACTGACAGTGAGAGAGAGAAAGCAACAGCACTGATTCACACCAGGGGGGTGGTGGATGAGGTTAAGCCATAAACACCCCTTTCTAGATTCGCAGACCCCCTCCAGGCCAAAGAGAGTTGCTCTCAGGAATTGTGGGAAAATGCTAAAGGAGATGGGAGGAAACACAAGACTAGACAAGATTGGAGGAGACTGGAGGAGATCAGAGGGGACTTGAGGAGACTGGAGGTGAAGTGAGGTCTGTAGGGGAGAATGAAATCTCTGCTGGTTTCTGAGGTGCCTGATAGTGACTACACCCCCCAGAGTCTAATCACTTCCGGAAACACTACAGTAATGCCTACAAGAAATAAAGCAGAACTATTCGCCCTACAAGCAAAGATTCACCCATGCTTAAGAAAATAAACAAAGAATATATTTCTGTGGTTCAAGAAACTGCTTGGCACACTTTATTGTTTCTATATTCTACTCAAAGTGCATCTTTTTAAATTTAAAACATTGCTGTGAGTGTGAGGCAAAGCAGTGAGTGAAGCCAGCTCAATGCCTCGCTGAATTTAACGTTTCTCATTCCCAAACCTGCAGGTGTCAAATTATCCCCCTTCTCCCACTTAAGAGTAGTCGAGGAGGTGACCTTAGCTAAACTCCCCAAAATCTCACTTCACTTCACACAATTATCCAAAATACAGAACCAGAAAAATAAATATCAATAAATAATAACACTGACATGCAGGCCAATGGCAGTAAAGCAAGCAAAGGGGTTTTTCCTCAGCAAAGACACCTCTACCAGACACCATCCTACCAAAGACAGCCTGAACGATTTTACATTTGGGTTACTCCATTACAGGACAAATTCCCTGAAAAGCTTATAGCAATAATAGGAGTGCCCATACATTTTCATAGTCCTCATCAACAGGTAATTACTTCTTGCCAGGTAGCTATCCCACAATACCTTGCATATGAATGATAGCTGCCATGTCTCTCTCGTCTGCCCCAAAACTAATTTGCATCTGAATCTTGGAGGACTATTGACAGATTAAAGGCCCATCAGCTTTCTAATGAATGTAATTGAAACAATAGTTTTGCAGAGCTTTCTTCTCAAATTTCCACTTCGAGTGCAGTTTGGCAATGTGTACTAATGGTTAAATGGGCGTTCTACAAATAGCTGTTCTGTGAAAATAATAAATGTTCAAAGTAGCCATGCACTAAGTCACTCAGGCTATGCCACAAGCAATCCAGTCAAAAAGCAGATCAACTGCATATGAAAGGAATAAATAGCACTCATAAATATCCCTCTCCTTGTCAAAGATCAACACTTACTGACCTGATACACCATTAACATCATTACTAAAACTCATCAATCCACAGCATCCACTTTCAACAAGGTAAGAGAGAAATGTAATCTAATGTAATTTTTCATGACCTGGGGTATCCCAGCGATGACCTGCTCTGTAGTTTATAAATATCTCAAACCAAGAGGGGAAAAAGAAAATGAGCACTTTTGTAAACTGTGAAAGGAGGGGCATGTTCTCATCCGTTGTGAGGGGCCTGGAGAGGATTCCCCTGGGCTGGAGAATCCTTGACTGATTCTGAACCCACCGTCACCAATATTTCAGCTCCCCGTGTGACATTTGAGCTGCCGGGCGGATAATTGGTGAAAGTGAAACGATGCAAAATGGAGGCAATTACAATCAGCGATGGGGCGGGGGCCACGCGGATGGACTGACGGCGCGGGTGGTGGGGAATGGGGTCTCTCCAGGGTCACCGATCTTCAATCTGAAGAGATTCTTTCACCTGGTGCCTGTTGACTAAGCAGGCCCTTTGTGCAGGTCTCAACAAGGTTAAGAGTAGCGGCGCTGATAATGCCATCGGGCATCTGGCTTGATTTTTCGGTAATCTTCAGGACTGCACTCTTTGAGCTCAGTAAATCACCCCAGACCTGATTATTAACCCCTTTGCTCAGATGGCAAATTTGGTCAATTCTCACATATTTAAGGGGTGCCCAGTTTAAGGCTTTATAACTCCAGGTGTGAGCATCACAGAAACTTGGTAATTGGCTTAAATGAAAGACAGATGTACAATTTACAATACAAACTTTGTATTTGTTTATTTTCATAATTTGAGTCAAAATAAACTGCCACAAATGCAAAGAAACTTGGGAAAAAATTTAGTTGGCAATGAAATGCAGAAGGCTACATATGTGAAACAGGATATATATACATTTTCTGGATCATAAACTCTGTGTTCACAAGTGTGCAAAATCTGAGGATGATATGTTGGACGACTAAAGATGTATGTATGTATGTTTTATTTATATTTTGTACTTATATTTTCACTTATATTTTCCATTTTTATCTGCATATATTATATAATATTATTATCTTGAAACTTGCACTACTTGTTTTTTTGTTTTTATATGTTTTGTTGTTGTTTTTGTGTTTTATGTTATGTTTTATGTTTTATATTATTTTATTTTATGTTGGTTTATGTACGCACTAACAACCACAGTAAATTTCTCGTATGTAGTAAATACTTGGCGAATAAAGGGATTCTGATTCTGATGATGCAAAATATAGGCAGTGTACCCTGTTGTCCATTAGTGTCTCCAAATCTATCCAAATGGCTAAATTGTGCACTGCTCTAAATCATAAAATAATGATATATTTAACTACAAATAAACTGTTTTGGATAATGTTTTACCTCAATAAGTGACAAGTATAGCCCAAGAAGATACGTAGCCTAAAGCCTGTATTATGCATGATACCATTACCATAAAATAATATTCCACCAACTGGAAAATGTTGCCAAATGTTCTAGCTTCAATGAAAGTCGGTACATCAAACATAAAACATGACTGAGCAATGAATGTTTACAGTTTACTATACAGTGTGAAAATAACCATATCTAACAGCCTACTGGACAAGACAGTGATCGAGTGGAAAAACTAACATACACATGTAGCTAGTGAGAAGAACCGCATATTACAAGCAGTACTTTTTTTCATATAGAGGACGTCAGCGAATGTGTTTTCTGTATGCGTCATAGTACATTGACTAGATTAAAAATTCTGTTATGCTGGGATGTAATTTATTGTTCTAAGTATCCCAGAAAAAATTGCAAACACTGTTGAAAAGGATATACTGTCCTCTATCGGATAAAACAGTTGTGAATAAAACCGGAATGATGTGAAATACTTCAGGGCTGCAGGTAGGGCATACAGTCAAGCCGGAAAGTCTGCACACCCCTTTCACCTTCTCCACGTTTTATTACGTTACAGACATATTCTACAATAGATTGAGTTCATTTTTTGTCTCAAAAATATTTGTCTGTAAAATATCATATGTACACATATGACACCCAAAAGTAAGCTGAGGTGCATTTTGTTTCCACTGATGCTGCTTGAGATGTTTCTACAACTTAATCGGAGTCCACCTGTGATAAATTCAATTGATTGGACATGATTGGGGATTGCCAACACCTGCCTATATAAGGTCCCACAGTTGAGAGTGCATGTCAGAGCAAACTCCAAGCCATGGGGTCAAAGGAATTATCTGCAGACCTCAGAAACAGGATTGTGTCAAGGCATAAATCTGGAGAAGGGTACGGAAAAATCTCTGCAGCTTTACAGGTCCCAAAGAGCACAGTGGCCACCATCATTCGTAAATGGAAGAAGTTTGGAACCACCAAGAATCTTCCTAGACCTGGCCGCCCGGCCAAACTGAGCAATCGGGGAAGACGGGCCTTAGCCAGGGAGGTGAGCAGGAACCCGAGGGTCACTCTGACAGAGCTCCAGCGTATCTTTGTGGAGATGGGAGAACCTTTCAGAAGATCAACCATCCAGGCAGCACTCCACCAATCAGGCCTTTATGGTAGTGGCCAGACGGAAGCCCCTCCTTAGTAAAAGGATGTGGGGATGTTTTTCAGCAGCGGGAACGGGGCGACTAGTCCTGATAGAGGGACAGATGAATGCAGCTAAGTACACCAAGATCCTTGAAGAAAACCTGCTCCAGAGCGCTCTGGACCTCAGACTGGGGCGAAGGTTTACTTTCCAACATGACAACGACCCGAAGCACACAGCCAAGAGAACAAAGGAGTGGCTTCAGAGAAAGTCTGTGCATGTCCTTGAGTGGCCCAGCCAGAGCCCAGACCTGGATCCAATTGAACATCTGTGGAAAGAGCTGAAAATGGCTGTGTACCGACGCTCCCCATCCAACCTGACGAAGCTTACAAGAATATGCCAAGAGGAATGGGCAAAAATGTCCAGAAACAAGTGTGCTAAGCTCGTAGCTTCTTTCCCAAGACGCCTTGAAACTGTAATCGCTGCCAAAAGCGCAGCAACCAAGTATTAGGCTAAGGGTGTGTACAGATATGTAACCCCTAAATAACCTATTTTTGTCAGTAAAATAAAATTGCATATTTTCTAAAAACCTGTTTTCACTTCGTCATTATTTGCTATTGTGTGTAGATGTTTGAGGCAAAAAATTAACTCAATCTATTGTAGTATAAGTCTGTAACAAAATAAAACGTGGAGAAGGTGAAAGGGATGTGCAGACTTTCCGGCTTGACTGTATGAAGAATGCAAAAATAGGAGCTGCTCAAGTGCCAGACCCGCCAGGTTTGTTTGACGGGCATGTCTGGCCCATGTACATGAAACATAATAAATCATATACTGCAGCCTATGCGCCCTGATCTGAACGGACCTCGCTAGCTATATAGCTTGCTATATGGGATAGACCAACAGTGGGGTAGCTGGCTAATACAGCGTTAATATAAGAAAATTGATGCACAGGATATATATCTATAGATCTTTTGGCTCATAAACACTGAAAGATGCAGTAAGCTACAGACAATATAGCCTGTAAATAGGCTGATACACTGCACTGATAAGACTTGTAATTGATATATAAAATAGAATACGCCCTGTAATATATAAGTTCAAATAAAATACACCCCGTAATATATTAAATTAAATATTCCATTCTGTTCAAAGAATGTTTCTTTTCAGAAAATTTCCATAACATAAATTTTTTTATGCAAATGAGTATGTGATGACATCATAAACATGTAAATTGACATATGACGTCATATAACGACTTCTAGAGCATGCGCTAGCAATTTTACCTGGGAATAAGTTGGCAACTATGGCAGAAACCCATATCCACAGAATTGTTACTGCCATTTAAGCAGTAGGATGCCATTTATAATACTGGGTTATTAGAATGTTCTTCAGTCTCCCTACAGTCAGTGAGAGTGCTGTTCTTTCTTTTCTTTAAATCATGTTTTATCATGTTACTGTAAAGAACTTTGAACATATGTGACATTAAAACTGCTCTACAATTCTACAGTTTATTATTCTGTGTGCATAATGATCTGCAGTCAATTACACATTTACGGAGAGTAACCATTGAAATGTTCCATGTTCATGCAGAGCTCTTCTGCTGCTTTGAGAATGAAGATGAAATGCTCAATTTCAATGTTTTGGTTCAGATCTGAAGTTTAAGACCGACTCCTACTAAATGCATACATGGATTATACAACCCCAGTTTCACAAGTCTCATGCAAGTTGCATAGCTACGCATCAGATTTATTTCCAAATACGGGTGCGGCACAAATTGGAACTGAAATAATGCGATTTCATGTGTTTTTGCTTGTAAAAACTTGTAAAAACATCCAAAGTGTCACATATTAATGGAAAAATTAGAACTGGGCTACTTTTATTTGGATGGCAGGTATGCTATCTTCACACGTCCACACAATAAAGACCCAAACTTATTTTAGCATCTTTCTCCTCCTTTTTCCTGCCGATTTCGTCACACAAATGCTCCAGTCCCACAATCAACAATTCTCCCCATTGGCGATTTAGATATACATCTGCCAATAACAACATGTTATCAAAGTAGTTTGATGAAAGTAGCCAATTGCAGGGCAAAATTACCACACTCTCTTCAGATGGTAAGTTGAAATAACACAGGGCCAAGTTACATTAAATAATTTAGGAAACATTGGGTAGCATTGCTTTGGAATATAGCTTGTTTAATTTGTGTAAATTAGCCAATATAGTTTGTTGTAACTTGGTCTCATTTTGACCTTTAATGGCAGGCCTAGATTTTGCTAGTTTTATTATAGACAGTGGGTGCGTTTACATGCACTCAATATTCCGATAATATTCGGAATATGGCTGTTATCGGATTATTCAAATTGTCATGTAAACGCAATATTCCGAAAACCTTTTTCGGAAAAAAGCAGTTTTCGGAATATGAGAAATCCGATAACTACACCTGGATTTCTGCCGTGTTTTTCGTTTTATTGGTTGCATGTAAACGCTTATTCCGATCTTGGTCGTTTTTTAAAATCTGCGCATGTGCGTGTTTGACAGCAACAGCCACTCCGGATATTGTTAGTAACGTAACGCTAACGTCAAAACAGTTGAGAGAGGTCAGAGAGAGATGTCAACCAACCGGAGAAGTCATTTCTGGAGCGAGGAGGAAACCCTCCTAATGTTATCCGAAATAATAAAGAGGAATATACTTCATCTCATAGATGGGAAAAAGGTTAGAAACGCGGAAATAATGAGCACGGTTTACATGCACTCAATAATGCTCTTATGGGTTTCGTCGTCATATGGTAAATTAATTCACCGATTCAGAATGGAGAGGCAACTTCAGGATGGCTCGGAGATCATTTATGAAACTTTGTGGTTTGGTACAGAACATAATGAGCCCTGACGAAGTGACCGTGCGTCCAGCTGTACCTCTTCAAATGCGAGTCGCAATAAGCGCTGTACAAACTCGGTAGCTGCGGGGAGTACAGGCTGATAGCGAACCAGTTTGGTGTCCACAAGTCTACGGTCTGAATCGGTGAATTAATTTAGCACCACTCTCTCCCACCAGTCCTTGCTCCTAACGCGCATCCAGCACGACCGGGTCCTTAACAGTGCTGGAGGAAGGCCTATTCTGGGTCCAATAATCAGCACCTGTTGTACAGTTAAAGCTCTTCGTCGTGTTCTGCTCATAACACAGAACGTTTGAAGGACAGTGTTAGTTGCCAACCGCAACCATAACATCTGCCGTATGACGACGAAACCCATAAGAGCATTCCTGTCAAACGTTACCATGTTTAACGTTACTTTCTTATACGTTATAGGCTACTGTTCTTTCTTATGTAACTAACGTTAGGCTATAGTTAACATGTTTACTAACTTACGGTTACGCATACCAACCCGCGTGCTGTTTCTAGCAACCCAGCAGGAAGTATAATCACGTTATGTAAAAACGTTAAAATATGTAAGTTATAATATATAACGTTAGGCTAATATGTGTTTCTAATTTACGTTTGAGTTGCACATCGCGTTCAGGGAAAGAAATCGGAATATTGACAGAATCATGTAAACCTGGATTTTTCCCATTATCGCATTACTTAAGTGCATGTAAACGCATTTATCGTATTATTGCCATGTTCGGAATACTCCCAGTTATCGGAATATTGAGTGCATGTAAACGTGCTCAGTGCTTTGTTTGAGTTTTTTTGTACGTTGAACACATTTTTTGTTACACACACAGACAGCGCCCTCTATAATGTTTAGGGGGGGGGGGGGGGTTCATGTATAAAAATCGCAGTAAATTTTACAAATGGTGAAACCAAAATGTATAAAAATGCCAAAACAACGACTGGACTGGCAGAAAAACAGTCAACGAAGCGAGAGGAACAGGAGAGGAGAAGATGCCTGCATTTAATTATGTTACCAGCACTGGAGGCCCGCTGAATTCAGAAAGCCCATTCCACTGTTGGAGAGGGTCTACAGAGTTTTACACTCTGTGCTGAAAAGCACGCGTGGCAAGGGCCAAGATTCACATTGAAGTCTCTTCGTTGGAGATGGGAGAGAGAGCTGGTAATCGATATGCCACATTTTAGCCTTGAGCTCAAGACAGGCTGTGGCCTATCACAGCGGTTCTCAAACTGTGGTACTGCAGGTGGTCCGTAGAAAAAAGACGAATGAACGTGAATGTGTTTACTCACTATCTTGCAATAGAGGCCTGTCACATAGAACTAGAACTGTCGTTACCAATGGTTACAGGGACGCGCCGCCATTTTGGAGAACCAACCCTAACAGAGACGCTTGACGTTACCACTGAACTAGTAGTGTTCGCTACTCCATGAAACGAGTTTCATGCTAACGCTACTATGATTGCTGTCCTACAATGACGAACTTCTGCACTGCGTACTGATGTGCGAATAAAACTGGGAAAAGGCGAAAATGTCCTTTTACATGATAATCTGAGTACTCACCATAGTAGCTAAACTACCAGGCAGGGTGAACGAACTAAATTTTACGACCGAAAGAAGAGACTGGTGGTTGAAAGCAGTGAGGAGTGAGTTGGATTTAGACAGCAACCAGGCTCGGATCATTAATGGTAAATTACGTTTTATGAACAAATTATAAAGTTAGCCAGTTAATATATACATAACTAGCTGGCCTAATGTACATTTATGTGCATTATCTTAATGTTAGAAAGTTAAAAGTGAATTAATCGCTTGGTTTAGCTAACGTTAGTAGCTATATCATTTGTGTGAACGACTGCTACGCCTGCGAAACATTAATGTTAACCTAATGCGATACGTCAAGCATATTGTGAACATCAAAACAGTGTTCATTTGAACTATTATTACATTGCTAGGGGTGCTACGTTGTACGATGTCTCACAGATTGGATAAACTTGTAAACATTAGCTACCTGTGCTGGCCAGGCAGGGTGCGAGCAATATGAGAATCCAGAAGAGGGTGAAAAGAAAATGTAACGTTACGATATTAAGCACCAAATAACAATGTATTTGAAAGTAATAATGAAAGTAACGGTAAATGTACTTTATGTGTTGAACTGATTTGCCTTTTATGGTGTCTACAACTGAAGTTCCCTATCGGGAAAAAAAGTTATTATATTCTATCCATCGAGCTAAAATGTTTTATTGCTGAAGTAGGCTACCGTTAATACTTTAACATGTAACGTATCACTTTGCTCCCATATTAACCGCACAGGCACTTTACTTACCAAGGTGGTATACTACGAAGCAGGATTACTGAGTTAGTACTAGCTGGATAACTCAATAAAACCCAGAACAGCTCTTTTTACTTCAGTCCATGCATGTTCCAGATTTGGGAGGGTTCCGGGGTTTACTCTGTAATTAATCTTGCTTCGTACGTATACGAAGCAAGATTACCAATACTCCTTATAATATTTGTTTATGTTGGTATTATTAGAATAGAATATAATAACTTTTATTTCCCGCTAGGGAACTTCAGTTGTAGCCCAAGCAACAACAAAAAAGACATAGACAGTGGGACCCACAACACACAAACAAACATATCAAACAAAGACATCCAACAGAATCATTACATCAATCAAGTGAATGAAAGTGCAATACAGCCATGATTAAAAATAGCCCCGGCTGTCCCGAGATGTCCAGTGTCACCAAGCAGTCCAACGCACAAACTCCACATCCACGAATTTCCTCCATACATGCAGTGCCGCGGTCTCTGTACACCGCCAAAATTGTTTTGTTAAGTTGTGCACTGTATATTTTGTATATTGCTGAGCTACCTGTAAGCATTGCGCAACGCAAATTCCGATGATGGCAATAAAGGGAAATTAAGCAACCTCCCGATTAAATGTGATAGCCTATTTAATTTGGTTTGCATAACGTTATGGAACAATATATGTACTTATTTTTGCGGTTTGCATATGAGGTGGTCCGCGAAAATCCTTGATAATAAAAAGTGGTCCGCATAAACAAAAAGTTTGAGAACCCCTGGCCTATCAGATACAGCTTTGGGAGTCTACACACGTTCCTCGGAAAAAATCACACACAAAAAAAAACCTCATATTTAGTGCAAGACCGACCCAGAATTGTGGCAAGGTGAAAAACAGGCAGGGACATCAAACAAACCTAGAAGGGCAGTGTCTACTCTGGTTTTCAGTGTGTTTCAGCACTTAAGAGCTTCATTAAAGTTACTGATTTAATTTAAGTCAACTACCTTAACCTAAAATGGCTGCTGATTGAAAGGAAAAACGATAAAGCTGCTG
Source organism: Ilyophis sp. 1 JC-2022 (assembly GCA_022702515.1). Classification (NCBI taxonomy): domain Eukaryota; kingdom Metazoa; phylum Chordata; class Actinopteri; order Anguilliformes; family Synaphobranchidae; genus Ilyophis; species Ilyophis sp. 1 JC-2022. The sequence continues at coordinate 71,503,361 of CM040397.1, read as the reverse complement.
TGGCCCTCTAGGCCTGGAGTTGAGACCCCTTGAGATATTGGTAAATTTTTTCATGTGCAGAGTAGAAAACTCTGCCCATTGGCTTCTAGAAACTTTCAGCAAAGCAGTACATTTGCACTGGGTGAGACTGGAGTCTATAACGCAAGGGTGTCAAACCCCAAGCCAGCAACAAAATATAGGCATGTAGCTTACAGGCTGCAATGCCATATTAACTGTCATTAAATGTTTTAGTAGGCCAGGCCTATGTTGATGAATTTGAATGTAGCCTAAATTACAAGTATTTTATTGAGTGTGAACTAATTAATAAAATTGCCTATAATAAACCTAATAGTCTAACTTTCGTAGCTTACCAGTATGAGGCCATGCAGGGGGATTTGGAGCTCCCCTTGTGCTTTCACCAGATCTCTTCTCTTCAACCAGCTCTGAGAGAACATACTGACTAAGGTGTGGCACAGGCCCATTGCTCGAGATGTGCAGTCCTTAGGGCTTGCCATTGCGTTTGTCACTGCCAAATGTAAATTGTGACCAAAGCAGATCAGCCACGGCCAGTTCAACTTTTTCACTGCTGCTACGATGTTTGCCCCATTGCTCGTAGTGATACAGGCCAGCTTCTTTTCTTCCAGGGACCACTCATCAAACGTGTGGCGGAGAGCTTCCGAAATATTGTCGGACGTGTGGTTCTGGGGCATAAATACTGTTTCGAGGCAACGTGATTTAAGAGCCCAGTCTGTGGTCAGATAATGCACCGGTAGACTCATAAGTCATATTGACACTTGACCACACATCAGTTGTGGCAGAAAAGTAGTCGACATTCTAGAGCTCGCTTTTGACCGATGCCTTTACTGTGTTGTACATTTTCGGGACAGCAGTCTCTGAGAAGTCTCGTATTGCTTGTCAACTTTTTGAAGCATTGACTTGCTAAATCCACCATGCTAAATAGAACCAGATATTGCGTAACAGCGTCTGTAAGGCGTTGATGCCTGTTACTTTTACGGCTGTATTTGGCAACTCGTGCAAAGGCTTCAGCCACTCCTAACTGCCGACTGGCACCGGCCTGAGCTGTCCCTATTGAAGCTGCTCCGCGACTTGGTGCTGGGGGGGGGGGGGGAAGATAGGTAGCTAGGTGAGACCTCAAATTCGATGTATTTCCTCGATTCACAGGAACCTTTTTGGCGCAGATTTTGCATGTTGCCTCTATATTGGCTGGCTCTCCCTTTTCATTCGGTTGAAAGCCGAAATGTTCCCAAACTGGTGAAGTTACATTTGGTTTTGCGACCAGAGCAGCTGCCAGTTTCCGTCTTAAATAACAAAGAATGAAACTCAGCAGCACCGGATGCGAACAGACAGTTGGCGGGAAAATTACACTGTTAACTCTTGTTTTCATTATGAATTTATTTAACATTCAATACACACGCATTGAAGTGTAAAACAAGAAGAGCCTCATAAAAAAAAGAAAAAACGTGAACATAGCGGTTGTGGCGGTTGTTTGCCATCCCCTGCGGTTGGCTTGTCAATATCACGGTTTTTGTAATATTGCGGTTCTCGCGACAGCCCTATTTGCGCTAACAGCAAACCAATGCTTGGAATGTGCTAGAAATGTTTAACGTCATGAAACGATACATTAACTCCCATCAAAATCTCCAACAGACAGCTGTGTGAAATTACCAATGAGAAGGACCTCTAAACTCCTCCATTACAGGTGTGTTCCAAGATGGCCCCACACTCCCACCTCCCACCACCCACCATACGCTGGTGCACCAACAAACCCCCAATTCACCTTGTGTTTGTTCTGAGCGAGGAACATGTGCGCGTTCCATCGCTTTCCGGAGGGGAAAAACAGAAAGCGACGAGGTAGGCTATGAGGCTGAGACAAAGGGCGCAAAAAAACCAAAAAAAAAAACCACAGTGCACAGTTCTCCTGGCGAAGAAACGGTGTTCAGCCCAACATACAGAAATAACTGTTTTCCATTATATGAGCTACTGAGCGTGCTCAAGAGTCCTGGCCCCGGTGCAGAAACGGGACGGAATGTTTGGCAGTAAATACTGCGGTGGCGAGGCGGCAGGCTGATGCAGTCTGCGGTGCACAGAGTGCCTGTCAGATCCAGGAGTGTGGAACACCGTCGCGCTACATAATATCTGTTACGCAACGCGCCTGTGGCGTAAGTAGTGCGAAGAGAGTGCTGAGGATGAACACGCCCAAATTTCTGAATTTACCGATAGTGACCAGTGAACTAGGTCACTATTTGTAGAGTGCCATTACAGAAGTTATAAAACGTTACAAAAGTTCTTGTAATCCTGCAGGTAAGAGACAGAAATTACATTGTGCAGTGAGAATGGAAAAATTATAAATCACTTGTGTAGGCCCAAGTAGAAGAGGACATTGAAGGGTGTTAGCACATCCAAATAATTACACGTACATGATAAAGACAAAGCAATGCGTAGAAACACCGCTCTTATTCCTGAATAAGTGTGTTAGTGTGTGTGTAAAAAAGGAGTATGTGTGTGTGTGAGAGGAGCATGTGTGTGTGTGTGTGTGTGTGTAAGAGGAGCGTGTGTGTGTGTGTAAGAGGAGCATGTGTGTGAGAGATGAACGTGTGTGTGAAAAAGAGGGAGAGGTGTGTGTGTGTGAGAAAGAAAAGAGCGTGTGTGTGAGAGAAAGGAGCGTGTGTGTGAGAAAGAGGAGCGTGTGTGTGAGAAAGAGGAGCGTGTGTGTGAGAGAAAGGAGCGTGTGTGTGTGTGTGTGTGTGTCAGGGCGAGAGGGTGTTGTTTAAGTGTAGATAGAGGAACCTGTATGAAAGAGTGCAGTGTACCGACCGTCCATGGCTGCAGGGGGCTGCTGCTGTGCTGGGGGGGCAGCGTAGGGGGCCTGGGGCTGGGGGGGCACCCCAGGCTGGTGGGCTGCAGAAGAGGATGAGGCAATGCTGTCTGGGGTGCCGGAACGTTCCTCAGCCGGGCCGCTAGGAGGGCCTGGGGGGAGAGGAGGGGAGGGAGTGACGCAAGAGTTGCTGTCCAGACGCTCGGCAAAAACCCCAACGAGATTACAAAAACCGCTGAAAACCCAAACCGGCCCCCGGTGTGATCAGAGTGCCGTGACAGTCGAGAACCACAGCAACCAGCTGCCCACTGAAAATAAATGTATTCTGAACCAAGAAACCAGGTGAGGCTTGTTAAAGGCATACTTTGTTAGAACATAATATTGTATAGCTACCGGGTGCCGATATGAGTTGTAATATTCACGCTCATCTTGCTCCAGTGGTCAGCAACTGGCCATCGGAGAATGACATTTTTCTCTCTTCATTCACTCCCATTGCATGGCGAAACAGGTCTCAAAAGCATATTTTTAGCACATAGACGAATGCAAACAACACGGATTATGCCGATATATAAAATCACGACACCCAGAACTGAACGTTTGAAAAGATAAAAAGCTCCATTCATGATATAAAAAAAAAAAAAAAAAACGTCATTCTTTGTTGGCCAGTTTCTGACCACTGGAGCAAGTCATGAAGATGTGTGAATATTACGACAACGGTAGCTATACAATATTATGTTCTAACAAAGTTCAGTATGCCTTTAACTTTCTAATCAGTTGCTTTCATTCATAACTACAGCACCGAGTAACAATAAAAAACCCAGCGTTCTTGGACCAGAGACATCTGGTTCACAAGAACGGCCATTTCTGTTCCAGAAATGAGATCAGGGGGTGGGGAGAGCGGGGTAAACCGAACAAACATTGTCCTGTGTATACAATATCCGACCACAGTAAAACTACAGTAACCGTAAGTGGCAGGACCACGGTGATGGCAAAAACTTCAGCTGGTCACAGTCCAGCGTGTTTGCAGTAAATGTTTTTGCTTTCCCCTTGTCTGGTATTGCTCAAGCTGAAAAAAACTCCTCTGCTATACATACCCTGTATGTATCTGTGAAACATCAGTCCATTCTGCCAAACTGTCAGCCAATCTGCGCTCACCGGTGTGCGTCAGGAGATTTCCCATAGAGCCCTGAGGTTTGTATCTGTGTGAGTGAACCTGCAGTTCAGTGTTATTTTTGTGACCCTGTGAGTAAACGGTCCACTGTGACAATGTCTGCATATTTGTTTGTGAACATTAGTAGGGCAGTACTTTCTGCCTGCGAGTTGGTAAAATGTAATTTGTGCGGTGAGCCAGCTTACATCACTGACAGAAGCAGCAGTAAATACAGGGGCCTGCAGTCAGGGCATGAAATTAACTTTTTCACCCAATGGTGAAATCCACCTTGTGGATTCTAAAAATCACCACCCATTTTCAACATTTTACTAGCCACATTACCTTTTACAATATAACACAACCTGGATGGTTACCTGCCAAAGTGGCTGCTACAGTAGAAAATCATACCAGCCACAATCAAAATTTGACCAGCATTTGGCTGGTGGCGGGTGTTAACGTCACACCCTGCCTGCAGTACTGACAGGCAAACTGAAAGCCGACGACTGACAGGGTGGCGGCCTTGATTGTCTCTATTAAGAGAGTGGGGAGAAAATGTGGCGGCGCTGGTATGGATAGAAAATAAAATCTGAACTGGGTTCACTGGAACAGCCCACATCAAAAACACAACATGTGACACGTCCTTTCTGAGATCCTGGAGGAACAATGATATCATCTGTATGTCGCATGTTCCTCCTGTATTTGTATCACATTAGTTTTAACATTAATTTCACCATTATGCGAAGACTATTTTAACTACCATCTCATTTTCTTATTTCTCCCCCTTTCCTCCCCAATTTTTAATTGGCCAGTCATATATCAGCAATCATTACTGTATCCTCAGCTATTAATTTGGGAGAACGCAGACAGGCACATGCTCTCCTCTGAAGGACACAATGCCAAGCGCCACTTCTCACCACAGCTCCCATTGGCCATAGTCTGCATTGGAAGGGTAGGGAGCCACCAAGCAGCCCAGTTGTTTTCACATATCCATATTATTTTTATGATACATTTTTATTCTTGTCATATTCATGTTTTGTTCTTTTATTGTGAAAGTGCTTTGAACACAATGTATGAAAGATAACTTAATAATATCATTATTAAGGACAAGAAGATCCTAAAAACTGCAGTTCTGACCATTCTCTGGTTAAAAACTTTTACCTTTTACCAGCCATTACATTGTTGATGAAGACTGAAAGATATGATTTGGGTGGAGCTGGTTGACCCCCAAGCCAAGCCGTACCTGAGACCTGGTCCTCGGTGAGCCCGAAGGCCGAGATGACATTCTTGCTGACCTCGTCCTGGTTCTTCAGAGGGTCAAAGGCAGACATACTGGCAGCGCTGACCGGAACCGGCGGCTTCGCTGTGGAGTCTGGAGCCACGGCTTTACCGTCCCGCCCATCCATTGCATCTGAGAGGCATACAAATACGCACATTACTAACATGCATACACACACATACGTTACAAATGCATAGACGCCGAGATACACTCGTGAATGCAGACATGCACACACACGTGAAAGGAAATGCAGGTACACCCCAACACATGGACACCCAAACACAGAGATGCACAAGGCACTCAAAACGACAAACGAAAAAAGAAAAACCCACAATTGAAGAATTCCTGACATTAATTCCTCATATATTTATTTCTGTGCACGCACATCTGCTATATAGAACAAAATATTTACTTGAGTAAAATTTATGAGGGGAAAAGATGCCACACGTTTGGGTTTGAGGCATAAACTAAAAATAAAACACCTAATAAAAGAACATAAAATACAGCTGTCACAAAACAATTCCACCCGTTTAAATGTGATAACAGGGGATTGTGGGTAATGGCCCTGAGCAGAACATGTGGTGTGGACTGAATTATTTATATTGTTTGTTTATTTTTTTTTGGGGGTGGGGGTGCTGGTAGATAATGACCCCCCCCCCGAAGATAATCTCACCTTTCCATGTTACAGTCTGAAAAAAGCAACAACAAAAAAGGGTGATATGACGATAGTATCGGGTATTGGCGTTGATTGACAGCTATCATGATGGGAGCTGGATATTGTGATTTATAGATGTTGTCTACTTCACTTAGTTCACTTCCACCTGCAGGCGCTGCACCTTGAAAGACCACAATCCCATATATCAGAATGCACAATAAGCCAAAAATACATTCCTTTGCAATAACCTGTGAAAGCTAGACAAACTTGGGCTATAGTAGGCAAGTTAAGCATGCCAAAAAAAGGCTCACTCGTTTCTCGTTATTTAGGGACTTTGGCAACATCGCCTGTTCCTGAAGTTATTTAAAAGGTCTTTTCTTTTTGTTTAAAGGTGTACCATGCATAATTTCTAGCCTTGCTGTGGGTCCTGTGTCAAAAGTCTCCTCTTCCATTCTAAACCCCGCCCACTCCCCTCCGTTGAGGCAGAGATTGTATAGTACGGACAAGAAACATTTGAAAAATGTCAAGTTCGATCCCCGGTCCTGCCAGATCCGAGCATGGCCAGTGCCCTGTGGGAGCGGCAATTGGCGGCTGCTCCCGGGTGGGGGGAGGGGCTTGGAGAAAATCGCTGCGCACAGAACGGCCCTGGGCGATTTGGAATCACGTCAGGAGCTCGAGGAGTCGCCCCCTGTAGAGGACGTGGAGCTCTGCTTCCTACTACCGGCTGACAGGGTTGTGTAGCAGTGATTCTCTAATGGTTGCTACACAGGGGGAAATTGAATTAGAATAGGGGTTCAATTGGCTACCAAATTGGGAAAAAAAATTTAAAAAAATAAAATGAAAACATTTTTAGCAACAAGCATTGTTCTATATGGATGGTAACAGTAATTGTTAGTGTTAACAATTACATGTTATAACACTTTTCAAATAGTTTTGAAGTCCTCAGCCCCCCAACATTGACTCCTGCTCGTAGCCTATACGTTCATATACTGTAGGCTACGTCGCTTTGGATAAAAGCATCGGCTAAGAAGTATATCTGGCTCATCATTACTGCCGTTTCCGATGAACGCAGTTGTAATTGGGGATTCTACGTTTGCAACGTAAATGTTGCCAGTGATTTCAAGATTTTTTACGTGTAACCTACCGTTTTCCTGGTGCGAGAGTGGATGACATAGACAACATCAAGCTCCCGCGATCATTACAAAACACTCCGAAGCTGTAATCATTCATGCAAGTTTTAAAGAACGATTTAAATTAATTATATGCCAGTAACTGTATCAAACCCATTTGCAAGTTTGTGATCTTAGGACCGCTTCCCGTTTTAAACCGTGGCAGTGAGAAATTCAGCTGGCACAGTACCCTAAATCTCTGGCTGAAAAAATGGTGTGCTTGTTCAATGTTTGGCTAACGTTATTCTGAACATTCATTTAGAACTGGGATGTAAAGACGGAATCGTGTGTAGAATAAGTAGCCTAACATTAGCAGATCATATATCTTGTATATCAATGCTAGCCAATACCATTGTAGAGGAAATGACTTATTCATGAAGATATTTGTATAGAAACATAATTTTCTGAAATACAACGTAATATTAAATTGTTATATACATTTGATTCCAAAGGTACCAGACTTTAGCCACTTACTTACCTAACGTAGATTGCTGCATAGCTAGAGGTAATGTAGCCTACTTACACGTCCAACAGAAAACACTAACTCAGTGTCACTTTTCTTTCCCTTGCTAAACTTCAGGTGTCACCATTGAGGAAAAGAAAATCCTAGCTTGACACCGTTTCTTGAACATGCCCTGCAGGCGTGTTGCTTAGCTGTACATCCTCTTCTTCACCTCCACCATTGCAGTAGCTCACTGGAAATGGCAACAAACCTGACCCCACACCGCAGCTGCAGCCACACCCACCCCTCCCCACACAGAAAAGAGCGCCATGCCCAGAAACGTCCCGACCACATCTTAAAATAATAAATACAGGCAGAAGAGTAAGGTTTCTGCAATAAATTAAAAAAAAATTTTTTTTAACAGATTGCTTGTGCATCATAGATATGACTGAGCATGCTTATTTTATAATATTTTGAAGTCAAAAATCCTGCATAGTGCACCTTTAATCTCTTCACATATATGCTTAATAGGTTAATGACTGCTGCATTTATAACACGTCCTCGTGAAGCAGAGGCGTCCCCGCGAACCAGAGACGTCCCCGCGAACCAGAGACGTCCCCGCGAACCAGAGACGTCCCCGCGAACCAGAGACGTCCCCGCGAACCAGAGACGTCCTCGCGAACAAGAGACGTCAGCACGAACCAGAGGCGTCCCCATGAACAAAAGACGTCCCCATGAACAAGAGACGTCACTATGAAGCAGAGGCATCCCTATGAAGCAGAGGCTGAGCTTGGAGAATGGGTCTGAGTTCTAACCATGCCTCAGTTTGAAAGGGGCCCCAAGGTCAGGGTCTACATACCCTCCCTTAATCAAAAACAATTACTGCCTTGATGGCTGCACGTTCCAGAGACGCATAACTCCTGCACTCTTACCACAAAATGAGACGCAGTCCTACAAGCCAATACCACAGGAAAATAAGGCCCTGTGGGGGCAGCACACAAAAAATAGCTGAGCGTATTACAGGCAAGGAGTCCAACAGCCAGCAGAACACACACTTACACATATGAACATATCACAACAAAGAACACAAAGAGCATCGTAATTGAATAAAGACATGCGATTGGATGGATGCGTCGCATAACTCCACAGGATTCTGAGGCATAATTCTGGCCACCAGGGGAAGTTTCTCTGCATCTGGTCAGGCAGCTGGTTCCTAGCGCCGCCGGACTTGAGTGGAGCCACCCCCTGTGGAGGTGGAACGCCGTTCCTCCAGAAAATCCAGCCGCATCCAATCCAGAGAACACCGCGTCATGCCGGGGTCACATGATTCCCCCCCAAAGCCCACCATATTATTTCCAGAGCCTGAAACTGAACTACACCTGAAAGTAATTGTATTTGTTAACTTTTTTTTTTAAATAGTTTTTTTAACGTTCTAAATGGCCGTCGTCTCAATTTCTTGAAAATTGCACATGTAAATGGAAGGGATTTTGGTACTTGGACTTACTGACCTGGCCCATGCAGGCAATGACCCCTAGATTGCAAAAGCAGAAGGCTTGGCCTTGGAAACTTCATTACTGTCCACACTTCTATAATGTTTTGAGAAAATACATGACATCACAGAGCAAGGAGTAACTGGGGTACCCCTGAGAGATCCAGTCATTTCTGCAAACAGAGCGGTCCCATTTAATCCCGGTAGAAAAACATAGACCTCAGTAGGGGAGAGGGTCTCATTTACGCTTGAAAGCTCAGCCATCGCATTACAGACGAGGGAGGCTGTTGGAACAGGGGGCGCCTCCACTATGGGGCCACCGCAGTGCAGAATGAGGCGGGGGTATTATGAGGGCACGCCATAGCGGCTCCCCCACCTGTCATGCCTAGCTAGTCTGGCTCATTCGCAGCCCCCTAAACAGCACATGAGATCTGTCATTTCCCATAATAAATAAGTTGCATGTACTTCTACTTTATTCCCCCCCGCCATAAATTTAAACTTCAGGGAGTCAGGGAAAAATAATAATGATGGCTCTGCAGACTCAATGAATATTCCTTCCAAGCTCGAACAAAGTTAAAATCCCAAAAAGGGCTCTGGTTTCGCTCCGAGCTGGATAGTCACACCAGCAAGCTTTTCTTATCTGGAGCCCGCCTCAGACCTGCCAGCATCTCTATGACCACATCAGAGCAAAATCGGCTGCAATAACACAGGCCTACTTAGTGTAAATAGCTTTGAAACGCTGACACCCAGGCAAAGATAAGAAAGACTAGCCTACTGAGGATAGATTAGATAGGCAATCTACAAAATTACTAGCTTGCTCGAGCAAACGTTACATGCTAGCTAATGAGAGAACTGGAAAACTGCTCCCATATGCAATCAGAACTGCGTTCAAAGCATCCAGGACAAGCGAATCCTGCCTGTCAATTCGTGCAACACAACACCGCTGAATGTCTGACTGCCGAATATAACAGCGGTAACATTAACGGATCACTGAATCGACACACCTCCTTGTGAGAAGTAGGCTACACACACACACACGCACGCATGCATGCAAGCAACGCACAATTAAAACGTTAGCCAAGCTTTTATAGCCCAGTAAAATATCAATTGTAAAGCACAAGGATGCCCTTCTCTCACGTTCAACAAGTTAAATCCAATTAGGCTCTCTCTCACATTCAATGCTCTTACATTCAGCAAAGTAAATCCATAAAGCAAGTCGAGTATCCGTGTACTACTTTATTGCGTAGCATGGTGCACTCGATAATTTGGTTGAAAAAAGTTCTCTGGCATGCAAAAACTTTGCTTATCATCTATGTCTGGATTTTCCATGTCTATTCACCAAAATAATACATCCAATCGAATCCATCCAATCATTCAAGTCCTAAATCTGTCAACGTGTTAACCAATTGGCTAGATCTTTGTCTTTATTTATATCATAGTGACGCCCTTTTCACCGTATAGTACATATTTGACTAATAAATACTGAAACTTAGGCTACATACAACATCTAAAATTTTACTGATATTTAACATATTTAACGTTGGGCATGATTTGCCACTTGCCATGTTAAGGGGTGGGAAAGAAAATATTGCAAGGTTTTGTTTCAAGTCGATACAAACTTGGGCCTCATGATGCGAGTTAGTAATGCACCATCGAAAGACAATCAAAGTAATGGAGTACTTAAAAATCCTACAAATTGATTGATTTATTCTCATTCACATTATATTAAGCGGACAGTTGCATGATATATTTCGAGATATTATCTAGATGTTATCATGTTATTGTTTATATTGTGATAAACAAAAAAGTGAGAGATCAAATGGAAGTTAGAGCTTTTTGCTTTGGCATGACCCCGTATCATTTTGTAGACCATACAACGACAAAATACCTTAACTTCCGAATAAGGGTCAAAGGTCAAGTTTGAGCTCAGGATTAATATGTACATTACCTAACTTCATAAAAAGACAAACAACTGCCACATTCCCAATAATCTGCCTACAACTCATTTGGCTGGGCAACAATAAAACTTTAAAGCCATTTTTCTCAGTTCCACACTCTGGGAAGTTAAGGCCTTTTGCCTTTGTAGGGCAGTGCTGCTATCTGCAGTTATATTGTCAATGAAGACAAGCGAGACAGTACCTGCGGCAGCCATCCATGCCCAAACCATAACACAAATGAGGTGCTATGTACCGGTCGACCGATATGGGTTTTTCAGTGGCCGATGCCGATATTTAGAGAGCAGGGCGGCCGATGGCCGATATGTGATGCCGATATGATGTGGGCAGCCGATGGCCGATAATGCCGATATCATGTTTTGTTTTTGTTTTTTGCATCTGATAAAATACGATTTAAATATAATAACAAATGAGATACAAAATAGCTGAACTTAAATGAACATTTATTTAACACTTATGTATTCACTTGAACACAAAAAAATATTCCGTTTGCTCTCTGTTGATCCGCACTCCGTACTTGCCAAACAAAAATATGTTAGTGTAGTGCAGCCGATTATCGCAAAATCACACTAATCGGCCCAATTAATCGACATGTAACAAGCGCTGAGTAGCGCGGGCTTATTGTCTTTCATACCGTTTCTCATAGGCTACTGAAGGAGGCCCTCAACAGATCCCACTAGGCCAGAGAGACGGTCTAATTTTTATGAAAACTATGGAAAAACAATTTTTTCGTATTCTATCGCAAATAAAGGTTCATGGTTTTAGTTTCATCGGCTTAGTTTTTAGCCTATTGGTTTTCGATTTCAGGCTATTTTGTATATGCTACAATTTGCCGTGCGTAGGCTAATTTACGATCTGTAGCCAATTTTTTCATTATTATTATTATTATATTACAAATATTATTGCCCATTTATTTATTTATCCAAAGTCTGGAAGAATGCAAGTGTTATGTTGCACGTTAACTGTGGATCCATCGTTGGCTGAATAAAAGTGTAGCCACTTGTTGCTTTTCGTTAAAGTTATTTCCCTATAGCTATATAAGTATCTTAATGTTGTAATCAGACTAACATGATTGATTATCATCATGTTGTGTTTATTAGTCTAATAATAAGCTACAGATGTAGTTTTCAGGCCTTTTTGTCGGTAATATAATATTGCAGTGCATTCGTCTACTGCAGGCTATTTTATAACAGATTTCTTCCGTTCTTTCTCGGGTATAAAAGCTGTATAAAAGCCCCCCCCCCCCCCCCCCCCCTCACCCCAGTTGGTGTTCATGCTGCCTGCTCTATTACACTTTTCCTAACTGTTCTCTCTCTTTCTTTTTCTACATTCTGCCGGCGGGGCTCATGCCCCGCATCTCGAGAGTTGCTGTCCAGCTTCCTGTCCATCGCCGCTTGCCCCTCCCTCCCCACCACCGCTGCCAGCTGATCCTGCCGCCAACGGCACCCGGTTCACCACCATCATTGCCGCCACATCTGGACTGTCATCTAGCTGCTGCAATTTCTACTATCATGGGTATTGGCAGTCAGTTTTGACCATGCTGGTCATTAAGATCTAGACCCTGAGCCGACCAGAGGAGAATGGGTTCCCCCCCTTGAGTCTGGTTCCTCCCAAGGTTTCTTCCTAGTTACCTCAGTGAGTTTTTCCTTGCCACTGTTGCCTCTGGCTTGCTCTTGTGGGGGTTTAGGCTGGGTTTTTTCTGTGAAGCGCATTGTGACTAGTTGTGAAATGCGCTATATAAATAAATATTGATTTGATTTGTATATTTGGATGACTTATAAGTTTTGTTTCGTTGTGAAAACATCACTATATTTCCCTGTGGTCGACTGGGCACACAGCAGGGTCCGGCAATTGAACGGAGGCTTAACAGCTAAAAACATAACACAAAATAATTATTTCTATAGCCTACGAAATATGCACTGAAACGTAAATTACTTATGAAATCTCTCTAATTAAATGTGATACTGATAAAACCTCAACTGACAGCAATAGCAGGGAACAACCATTAAAATGACTTTTAGCTCTTGTGTGGACTGAGTCGCGTTTAGAGCCAGGGAGCCCCCAATTATCAGTGTGCATCACGCACAGCTGCTTTCACTCAAAGGGACAGGCATCCTATTTTGGAATGTGCACGAATACAATCATGCACTGGAACTGGGTGCATCCATGTGTGCGTTTCCGCCACTTGTGTAAGTGTATATAGGTATATCCATATAGGTATTAGGGTTGTGCCGATCTACGATGACATTGTGTATGTCGATTGCCGATGCCTTTGCCAAAATAAAGGTGACTTTTTGGCCGTTTAACAATGACCGCAAACAGCCCTTTTAAAATTATTTTAAGTGAATTGTTTTTTTAAATTTTGTTTCAGATTTTTTCCCCTTTTTCTCCCAATTTAGTAGCCAATTGAACCCCTATTCTAATTCAATTCCCCCCCATGTAGCAACCGGTTGAGAACCACTGCTATACAACCCTGTCAGCCGGTAGTAGGAAGGAGGGCGCCACGTCCTCTACAGGGCGCGACACCTCGAGCTCCTGACCGTGATTCCAACTCGCCCAGGGCCATTTTGTGCGCAGCGATTCTCTCCGAGCCCCTCCCCCCACCCGGAAGCAGCCGCCAATTGCCGCTTCCACAGGGCACCGGCCACGCTCGGATCTGGCAGGACCGGGGCGCGAACCCCGATCCTCGGAGTACAACTCTTACCGTTGTACCACCGCGGTCCCAAGTGAATTGTTTAAAATTAAAAAATTTTTAAACGTTTAAAAATAAAATGTAATTGGTAGAAACTAAGCTCTTCTCCCTTCGGTGCATTACCGTCCATTCGCACTTCTGCATTACATCTGCGTACATCAAGTGAAGACATGACGTGGAGCTACGAACGTTTCCACTGTCAAATGGGATCTAAAGTACTAAATTTGATCTAAAGTACTTTTTATAAATGAGGCCCCTGGAGCGGTGCTGTTATAGTACTACCCTACACCCCTGACAACAACGTTTACAATTTTAGGGGGAGTAGGCTAACATTTGAAAAATAGCTAAGTTCTTTCAAATAGTAGGCTGAGATAATTTATGCACGCTAAATGTATTATATATTCAGCCTTCTTTGTTGCAGATGACACATAAAAAAATACATAATAATAATAGGAATCATATTAAGTCCCCCACAACAATTGGATCTCTGCTGATGACGATAGGACGATCTGAAAATAGAGACAACTGCCCAACCATAATAGGTATACAGCATTTCTGCGTGTATATGTATATATACCCCAGAAAGCAGCAGCAGGAATTCTAATAACAAATGCTTATCTGGTAGATAATTTATTGAAAACTATTTCTCTGCCCAAACATTTGGCCATCGTTAAATGTGCAGCACACACACGCCAGACAGATGAGGTCAGTAAAGGTAATGCCTTAGCTGATCAAGCAGCAAAGGCTGCGGCTGTGTCTCCCTCCTCTACAATCCTCTCAGATCCCTGATGTTTCTACCCACAATGATGTCGCTGCCTGACAAGCGTGCGCTGATGATCGAGAGAAACAATCTTGGATCTCTTTGAAGTGTTCTTTAAAGGAGGACGGTGTGTGGCGTTTCTTGGACGGCCGCCCGGCCGCCCCCACCACTCTTCTCCCCTATCTTGCTCGTATGTCTCACGGTGTGGCACATGTGAGCAAGGGAGGAATGATAGCAGCCATAAACAGAGAGTGGTATGCTCCAGGGTATTCAAAGGTTGCAATGCAGCACTGTGAAAGCTGCCTGATTTGTCAACAACATAATGTGGGAAAGCCCCAGAAGCCAATGCCAGCTGCACATGGGGAGAAGAGGACCACCATGGGGTCCATTTGTAAATATTCAAATTGATTTTATTCAAATGCCAAAGTGTTGGGGTTATGCATATGTACTTGTAATCGTTGATATGTTTTCAAAATGGATTGAAGCTTTTTCTTGTAGGAATGCCGATGCAAAGACTGTTGTAAAACTTTTACTGAAGGAGGTGATTTGTAGATTTGGAATTCCTGGGAGCATCAACAGTGACAGAGGTACACATTTTACTGGACAGATAGTAAAGAAACTGTGTACAGCTTTGAACATTAACAAAACCTCCACTGTCCTTACCACACGCAGTCTGCGACCTGTGGAAAGGGCAAATGGAATTCTCAAAAACAAATTGGCCAAGATTTGTGCTAATCTTAAATGGCAAGACACGCTGCCACTTGCATTGATGAGTATGCGCGGCACTCCCCAACAGAAATCAAGACTGAGCCCCCATGCAATTCTCATGGGGCGAACACTGAGATTACCGTTCACACCGCTGATGGACATGTCAAAGTTGAATTTATCAATAATGGATGATGTAATCTTGGACTTTTGTGGGAAGCTAACTAAAAGTATAAGATCTACACATTCACAGGTGAAAGCCGCACAGCAGAAGAAGCCCAGCACACCTTGCCACTCAAGCCTCAGGACTGGGTCCAGATAAAGGTCCACCAGCGGAAAACTTTGTTGGGGCCCAGGTGGAAAGGCCCGTTCCAGGTCCTGCTGGTTACCAACACTGCTGTGAAGTGCCAAGGCCGTGACAGTTCGGTCCATGCCTCCCACTGCTAAAAGGTTATGCCCCCTCCTGAATAAGGTACATCTTGGTAAGAGCGAGCATGATGCTCCTGAAATTGATGACAGAAACCCCAAGACGGGGACGTGCCAGGGGAACGGACACTTCAAATGAGGTGTTCTACTTCCTCGTGGCGATGTGTGGGGTGATGATGCTGACAATTACTTTTGTCCTGTATCACTTTCTCTTCCTGGGATATAATTCTGACTAATGGACCTAGGGCGTGGCTCCGGGAGCGGAGGCGTCCTGTGCGAAGGCAGCCCATGCTAAGGTACTCAACGCAGGTCTGAAGAATCGACCCAGAAGAAGCAGCAAGATGTAATGAAACGTACCTATACTTAAATGACACACACATACCTAATAAAATTTGATTGAGAAGATATGCTGAAGCTGATAGTACAATTCACAAGAATATGTACATGAACTATGCTCACACTTTAGCTAAATCTCAAAATGTGACTAAATTATGTGTGTGTGGATTAATCCTTTGGTCTTCAACTACAGGTTTACCTTTCATGGGCCTCCAGGCCAGTACACATCACCGCTGGTAGGTAGAAGACCAGTTTCAGGCCGAAACAGGCGTTAAGGTTGTAGAAGGGTTACCTTATCCCCAAGGGACTACAGGTAATGTGTGGGATAACTGCTGTTCTAACATTACAAAAACACACCCCAGAAAGAATGAGGGAAAAAGGGGTTCTATACCCATACCATTGACTCCCCAAGTGTTTTTACATGGTGTATTACATCTAACAATAAAACTGAAACTTTTGTGGGGCGGAGTAACTGCACCCTTGTTTTAAAGCCAAACAGATCTTTCTATTTCAATAGCGTGCTCCACAAAAGTTGTTAGAGTACTGCCTAGCCTAATGAAACTAAACCATAGACAGACTATGAATGTCGTTACCTTGGAAGCTAATTTCTGTCCTATAAAAGGTACACTAGGTGGTGACACTTACGTACCCAGCACCACAAGGATTGTGGTGGATTTGTGGTCACAATGCATATTCCAGCCTCCCTGTTCCGTGGGTGGGAGATTGTGGGGTGGGATATGTTTTGCCAGCCATGAGAGTGGCTGAAATCTTTCATGGGGAGCTGGGGAGCTAAGCTAATTTTGTCTTTTGGGGTTTAACCCTGTTTGTAGTCCTGCTTGTAATAATCTTCTGCATTAGACTTATGTGTACTGCATGCGTTAAAGGCGCGACTACGTCGGTGATGATTTCTCAGCGAGTCCCATATTATGCTGATCATCCTGAGAAGAAAATAAATTGTGATTTTGCTGAATTTTGTAAAATTAAAACTGAACTGTGAATGTTGTCCTTCTAAGAACAAAAGGGGAGTGTGTGAAAGTTTCAGTAATTATAAAAATTAAAATGGCATGACCTGTATAACGTGAGGGCTTTGTGGCCTTGCTCTTGGCTTAGTTTACATGAACTGTGAGCAATGTGTGAGTGTGTGAACTGAGGGAACTGCTTGGAAACCGAGACCACAATAAAACTATTCCCCCACCTGTGTCTGTATGAGTGTCTGGAACCGTAAGGCCTTGGGTTAGGGGGGGCTGAGGATGACAACAAGGTTGATGTTCCCAAAACAATTAAGGGTGGGAAAGAAGGATGGTCTCTATCCTCTTTTGTATAACCAAAGTGTATAAGTATGAAGGCTTGTTTTGTGAAACTTCAGAATGGACTCTGACTGAATGATGTGTTTATTCTCCATGCATGCATGAATAAAACTTATCGTGTGTGTGTGTGCATAGTGTATGTACGCCTGTAGGATGGAATGTGTACAGCATTGTGTGCGGGTGCAGTGTGTATGTACTAGTGGATGAGTGATGAGTGTAAAGTATGTGTGCACATGTATGTGTATGAAAGCCCGGGCTGCAGAGGACTGTGGAATCTGTACCGCTGTCAGGTGCGCTGGTAGTGAAGCCAGACTCAGCAGCAGGCTCAAGGCTGTCCAGCAAGCTGTTGACTTTGTTCCTCAGCTCAATCAGCTCCCTCCTCAGGTACTTCACCTGGCTGGACTCCAACGGCCTTGGCTGTCCATTCACTGCAATGACAAGTCAACATGTGCCGTCAACACAGATACACGCGCGCACACACACACACAAACATACTGCAAAGAGGGAAAATGAACACTCTGGAGAGAGAGGGAAAAAAAAACAGATCTGAGAACACAATTGGTCTAATAGAAGCACCTTAAATGCACTAGTGAAGCAATTCATCTGGAAAAAAGAGACATCGTTTATCTTTTTTTCTTTTTAAAAGAAAAGAGTGCAACAGTCCCCGCCAACTAGGGCTGAAAAACACCTGCTCGGAGGGAGTCGATCCCAAGTCAGGCACATGAATCACCCCTGTGACACCTGATGCTCGGCCAGCATGCTAAAGGAAAATGCCAGCTTTTTTTTTTTCTTCTCCCCTGAACACTAACGCCAAACGCGCCCATCCATGTCAGTGATTTGCTGCATTGGTCTCGTATGTCAAACGGCTGTGGCGCTGACCCGTGTGACAAGAAGCGGCGAGCGGGCTTTGAACATGCCAAGATTCTACCAAAATCTAGGTCGATAAGACTGGAATCGTGGCCCCAATTGCTGTTGGCCCCAATGCCACTTTGCAGACTTAATTCCAGGGGTCAGAAAGTAAAGGTCCTGCTATGTTTTTCCTCCAGCCATAAACTCAGCCAGCTGATTTCACCAATTAGTTCGACCTCCTGGTTGAAGAATTTTGCTAATTAGTAAATCCAGACTTGAACAAAATACTGGAGGACTTACTTTCTGAACCTGGATTTTACGCCTCTGGAACAGTGACTTGTGCGAGAGGTTTTCGGCGACAGAAATTAAATTAAATTTCTTCTGTTGGCTTTTCCCTGACAGGTCTTTAATATGGTAAATTTTGAATATGCGTCTCTACCCATGCTTCAACTTCAGTGCTAGTGCGACAAGGTACAATGGCAGCTTAGTCAGGCCAGGTGATCTTATCATCAAAAAACTTGCTTTAAAAACACAACCACATCCTGAGAGACATCAGTAAAGGCCTGAGGCTTTTACTGAAGGCTAATAAAGGCTGCTTCATTAACCCACATATGACCTGAACCTTAGAACTCTTAGAACTCCAGGTCAAACAGACATGCCTGTGTGTCTTCAGAATCAAAAACACAAGGTTCTGCATCACCTGTTCTGGGACAAATCTGGGGGGCATAAAGGGGCAACTTTATGTAACCAAATTAATTCTGCTTCCAATCTCCTCCGGTAGGCAATGTTTTTCTGCTGGTTCGCGTAGGGATCCAATTTGAAGGAACCACAAGACCAGAGCCAGAGGATTGCTTACCGGAGGATGGGATTGGCCTGATGGGATATCATGTCCTATTCCAGGTGAGCGGGATTAACATGGCACATCCTCCTGCACTAAATATGTCACACTAAATATGTCACACAAATAAATCAGCCCCCAGACGAGCCATTTACCCCACCCCCTCTACGGGAGCTGGCCACTAAGTATGGACCAGGTGATGGTTCCATCTTTACATTACATTCGTGCAGCTGCTCTTTTCTAGAGTGACTCTTTAAAAAAAGGATCTGACCTCTGCTAAACCCAAACGCTGGCCGCATACAACACATCGCCTCTGGGTTTAACATCAGTATGCTGTGAGCGGCAATTATATGGTTGTTTTCTTTCGTGTAGTAGAGGAGATTATCTTCTCAGCTTGTTTAGACACACCTGCTCACGCCAGATCCTGTGCTGTGAGTCAAAACTACAACAAAAAACAGGAGAGATGACAGGTGAAGTGAAGGGAAGACTCCTCACATTGCCATCTTCAGTCAGCGTTGGCTCCCTCTGTTGGACAATGAAGGGTATTGCAACTAAAGGCAAAGCACATCATTGCCTGGAATGGGTAAAGCAGGGATATTAGACTCCAGTGCTGTAAGGCTGCAGTGTTTGCTGTATTTTTATGCGTTTCAGCACCTAAGTGATTTTAAGCAACTGATTGGCTAGAGTCCACATTTCCCGTTTCAAAAATCTAAACTGACTGCTGACAGATATGAGGTTGCTCTCCTTCAGCTACAGTGCTGGGAAACAGCTGCATTAGCTCAGCTTAAATTTACTCAACTAGGAAAAGACTGACAGATAAGTACAAAGCCCTCAGAAAAATTTGAAAAAGGCTATGTGGGGACTGCGTTAATAGATAAAAATGTCAGAGCATGTGCATGAGCAGTAGAGCGTTTAACCACTGGATGTCAGTGAACTGTAAGCCCAATGGAAGCAGGTCTTTCTGTTCCGCTGGCTGTTCAGTTGCAAGCTGAACTCACTAACCTCTCCATATGGAAACAAATAAGCTTGTGACAACTATACTGTTCTCACGCCCCTTAACATCTCGAAACACCACTATCTGGAAGCAAAACAACGTTTTACATTTTCCTGCAAAAAATGATTTAAAAACAAGTCTATCAAAAGTAGATGAGTAGACTAACCGAATAAAAACCCTTTCTGAACCCCTCCCGTTTCAAATTTAGAGCACTTACATTCCCTGGTGGGTGTCCAATTTGCACCTTCAGTCGTGGTCGAACATTAACGGAAACACTCTGAGGAGCGCTGCAATTACAGTTCAATTTGGGCGCTACATGGAAAATTAAGATTCCAAACCCATCTGGGCTCTTAAACACTTTTGGAAACAAAAAGACTGCCTTTTTCCAGGCATTGGGGCTTCCAAATGTGCGTTTCCTAAGTTCTCCCCCTCGCTTCGGCTGTGCGGGTTTGACTGGAGTAGCTGGATCGGGCTACCGAGAGGAGGGCCTTGGAGGCTTCTGGTTATGTCCTCGGGTGGTGCCGAGTGACAAGGTCACCATCATGGCAACCCACAGTGACACGTGTGGGGTTCGAGAAGTGGTATCCCAGGTGACAGGAGGTTTATATGAGGGGGGGGGGCAGATTTTAGGCAGTTAACTTTTTCTTCTGAAAGCATATCTGCCCTAGAAAGGACGAAGCTACATGTTGTATTTTCACAGATGGGCAAGGGGGCAATGGCACCCTCTTAGGGCTCTATTTTCCGGCTGGCACATGGCTTGCGGCTAACCTTCATAGTCAACGACGCAGAGCATGGCACACTGGGCGTGGCTACTGAATTTGACTATTTTCCAACCAGAGATGAGGAGCGCACAGCTCAGTGCAGTGGAAGATGATAATGTTATATCTATTTTACATTAATATCGCAATGTAATGTGTACTATCAATGCAATAATGCATTTTTTTCCACAGGGGAATGTCTAAAATCACAAACTAAGTAGGCCTATACCTAATCATGTGTGTTTTAGTCCTAGTTTTCTATAGGATATGTCAGGTGTGGCTGCAGGTTTTTTTATTTAGCACAGCACCAAGACACCGACTCTGCTTATCAAAGGTCTTGATTGAAGACTTATTAGTTAATAAGTGGAATCAGGTGCCTTAGTGCCAGGCTAAATCAAAAACCTGCACCCACACCGGCCCTTTTTGGATAAGATTCCCCACCCCTGGCATATGTAGTACGGTCAATAAAAGTAGTCACAAAACGAGTTATATATAGAAAAAAAGTGTGCCTTTGTGCGATAGCCTAGGACATTATAACACGTCCATCATATACTGAAATAGCCCATGCAGAAACTAGCCTATTTGTCTTATTAAATGACCAGCTAAACAATCTTAACAAATTATCCCACCTTGTGACATGATGCATTGATATTATGATCAAACATTTCCACTAATCAAGCATTCAATCCTGCGTTAGGACGTCATGTGTGAATAAAAGAAAATCAGAAAAACGAGTTAATCCATCTGTCCATGCTTGCCAAGGGTGTATGTCTTTATTCATAAGCACCATCGATTGCTACAACACAATCGATTTAATTAAAATAAATTTTCAAAACACTGTCAGTCACGTAGAATAAAGGCAATAACTCTAACGCAATCCTGTAAAATAACAGAATTTATGCATTCATTAAATGGTTTTTCCACTGGCAACATTGCTGCCAGTCTTTACACCGATTTCTTACGAGATATTTCTTACAGTGCAGAATATTGATAATCATAATGAGGACTGAGCCGTGTCGACTATTTACAGTTTTGCAGCCTACATCTTTTCAAACGAGCTTCACTTTCCATTCATAATAAGCTACAAATACAACAATACTACAAATATTGCAGTGTCCACATAAGCATCGCACAGCTGTGTTTATATATACTCATTACAGACCGGTGTAAGAAAAATAACGAAATACAATAGCCTACCTCCAGGACAACAAGGCAGTTTAATAACAGCCATAAACAACATTAAAAACAGAAATACGTACAGAAGAATTTTAAAAGACAATGCACAAAAATGCAAAGTAGCATATCAATTTTCCCTGCTTGGGGGGTTTATATTAAAATCTAATCAGACCACATATGATTCACAAAAACAGTTTATTGGCTTTTGATGAATGATCATGCATGCATTGCTTGGGAAAGCCCTGAAATGAGCAACTCGCCATGGACTGACACACCCACACAGCGGCTCTCCTCCCACTTCGGCGCACGGTGAGTCAAACGGGCTCAGGAGCGTGAAAATCAATGCCAAAAATGCCACTTCGCCATGCGCCAGCCGGAAAATAGAGCCGTTCGTATTAGTGGTACACAACAGTATTTACGGTGTGTGTGTGTGGAATCGGTTACATTTATTTACGGATTTTTGAGACAATCCCCACAGCTAGAAGTGCAAAAAAAGAAAAGTTGACGACATCCTCCTGTCAACATACACATTACTCTGATGAAGGTTTCAGCAGGTTTCAGCCCAGGGCTCCATGTTTGCATACTGCATGTCACTAAACAGTATGCAGTAAGCAGTATACTAGTACACAGGAGGCAATAGATAGAAATCCGATTCAGACACAGCCTAAGCTCGCTAATCCCTATAAAAGTTCACAGAACCCTGGCCTGAAACTTGCTGTGATTCGTCAGAGTAATATTGGCGATAGCGAAAGGATGTCTTAAAAGGCTGGAGTAGACTCAGTTTTTAAAAAGTTGCATGTGCTTGCAAACCAGTTGCATGTGCTTGCAAACCAGTTGCATTTGTTTGTGGATAAGGTGAATTTATTTGCGAATCTAATGTTATTTGTGGAAGGTTCATACTATTTAACCGTTTATTTTTTAGACAATAATACCCGCATATTAAAACTCGGTTCTGTGAAAACACACTTTTTGCCAAACACAATTAGGAGAAAAAAAACCAGGCTAAAAATGTAGCTCAGAGATGCTGATCCTGGTCTCCCTTCTATTCCCTCCCCCTTCGACCCAGTTTTAATAACGATATACCATGATTAGTCACAGCTGCACCAAACTCCTCTTCTACAAAAGTTAGTTAGGTAATATGACCACCGCAAATAACCAAGCTCTTACAGGCAGAAATGTGCGGAGTTCCACAAAAGCAAGCAAGCAGAGAAATTAAATCTATATTTCCCTTGAGAACGAACTAGCTTTACAACGTGACAAACAGGCGGGGAATAATTTACTGTAGGATATTTTTCCTTTTTGTATCGTTTTAACAAATATACATATAAAAAATTTTTAAAGAAACTTTTCAATAACGTTTTATTGCAGAACAGTAAATTCTTAAAGAAGCAAACCAGATATGATGGATTATCCACTGCTCGGTTTCCAGGCACGGCCGGCTAAGGCACGCTAGCATGGGGAAAAAGCATCTATCACAAGAAGAACAAACAATAAAACTCCATTATGGTTTTTGAAAAATAAAGGACAACTGACGCATTTTAAAAGGGGCCTGGACACTCAGAGGACATTCATCTTTGGGGAACGTGCGAGGACACAATGTCGCAAAATGTTTCTGGATGCTAAAGCGAGCATGCTGCAGAGTTACGGTTTTACAAAGGCTCCGAATCCTGGGGCTCCTGCAGCAGCTGCCGTTCCCACAAAGACCTGCTTCTCAGCGGGCTGGTGTTTCAGGGCCGCCATTAATGCTGCACTAGGGGATGTGTTTATTTAAGTGGAATGCGAGATTCTGTTTCACCAAATCTGCCTTTTTTCACTGCTGTCATGATGCGAGAATGGACCTAACACAGCCAGACAGCCAACCATGCAGGAAGCCCTGAGAAAGAGGCTATACCAGGCATGATTCCGTACACCTCATGATTCCATCATTCACGTTACTGGCCTGCCTGCAAACTGTTTCGCCTGATTTATCAAAGATAAACAATCCTATACTGACAGTAATATGCACCTAAACATGTCAAAGGTAGACATTACACTAAATTACTTATCCACAGTGACTGAAGTGCATCCATCAGAGTTATTTGAGCAACAGTGTCACACCTGGCTTACAACAGTCCCAGAACAGTGCATGTCAGTGCAATATCAATAATGCACTCGATGTAAGCTGACCGACCTAGAGCTGTAATATGTAAAACAACCACAACAGTTACTTCAGAGTAGCTACAAACTCAACATTACACTGGCTATTATAAATACTGACAACAATGATACTTACAACAGTAGCTCACTCCACACCTGATGAAATGGCAGTAATAATAGAACATAGAGTTTTCTACATTGATTTCAATGTGCAACTTGACATTTCAAAGATAGACATTGTCCAATGATTTTAATATGTATCTGGACATGTCAAATGTTGACTGTTCTATATTGATTTTAATGTGCTTATGAAGTGAACAGGGTTGCTTTTCACCTAAACTGGACTGTGATTATGTAATGCTTGCTTCCCTTGAAATAGAAATTGTATATCAATGGGACTTTCCTAGAAAAATACAGAATAATTAAATAAAAATAACACCCCCCTCCCCCCCTTAACCACTGGAATCAGAACCTTTCATAGGACTGCTGGTTACTGGAAGGAGGCCTTGGGGCGAGCTAAGGGCAGCGACGCCCTTTTCAGCATTACAATGAACAGATGCCCCGGGGACCAAGACTCTGGGCAGAATTAATAATCAGCTGGCAGTAAAATCAATCTTCCCCCCACCCTCTATTTCTGTAGCGTGGGACGCTTCCAGTCGGGAGGCAAGACCAGGACCAGGCCCACTCACACGTGCCTCTGCAGGCCGAGCCCACGTGAGGTCATCGCTCAAACACGTGCCGGGCCCTCCCGGGTGCGCCACGAGTGTGCAGTGCACTGCTTTTTTTTGTCAGAACAGCCGTTTTTTCTTTTTTTAATTATATATTTTTTTACTTGGCTTTTTTTATTCCACTTCTTCTAATATTAGCAGGAACAGTGTGGGCCATAATTGCGAACAGAAGAAAGTGTTGAGAGGGCAGGAAATTACATCATCTGCTGGTGGGTGGGGGGGTGTTGTGGGGGGAGTAGAGGGCAAGAAAAAGAGGTGGGGGGTGGTTAGGGGTGTTTTTCGGCAAGTTAGTAGAAGTGAATGCAAAAACTGAAGTAATCCAAACCAGATTCCTCAAACTAACGTGAGGCCAGCCTGTACAATAAATGCATGTTACATAGGATTAGAGCCCGAGAGATTAGAGTATGGTCCAGAAACGCAAATATCAGTTGACCAATATATCGGACCGATATTTGCGTTTCTGGACCATACTGTATCGGTAGTCAAAGATGACATGGCCGATACGAACGACCGATATAAGCTTTTTTTAAATTTTATTTTATATTTTACACTGACACATGGGCACACCTAGAACTCCATCTAGTGGTTCTAACCACAGAACTATATAGAAATCATGACAACAGGACAACCCCAACCTGTGGCGGATGGACCCGAGCTGGCGTTCTGGAGCCGATTCAATCTGGGATTTAGATTCAGCCCGCTCCTGACGCCCAAGCTCCCGTCTGAATTAGGCAAAGCCGTTTCCTTGGTTACAGACTGTTATGTGCTTCTGGCTGGATTTCAGAGCGTTTTCTTTGTGACTGCTCAGACGGCTTTTCCACTGTGCTTTCCATGTTTTTTGTTTTGTCCTGGAACGATTGGGGAAGGGTTTAAAGACTGTGTGCTCCCAGGTTCTGGGTGGGAGAATCCGATTGAAATGGTGCCGAGACCTGTGCTCTGCCGAACCTCAAACAATGACAAAATGACAACCTCGTAAACACACCAACACACGACTGCAAAACACACCGTGACTCACACACAGCTTGTCAATAAAAGGGGTATTTTCAATAAAAGATTTTGTGCAAACCTCAAGTCTGTACTAGTTTGTCTGAGGCCACATTAGAGCTTAGAAAAAATGATTGACAAAAAAAATTTAATAAATAAAAATTTAAAAAAACTACACAGCATTCATATCAGAAAAAACAGATTTAATTAGTCACAGACTGTGACATCCTCTACTTAACGTTACTTTAATGCACCCAAGCACGTGTCGCACTCCATAAAGCCCAGTTCCCTTACAACTACACTACACCGTTACCCACACACTTATATACACCATAAATACAGAAATATATACAGGACAGGGAAAGCAAGACGGCAAGATGAGGGACTCATAATAAAGCAGTAAACACGCCCATGGAAAAGATTACAAATCAAATTCTCTCACTAAACCTAGATACAATACAAAGCGTGGGAACACCTTCTGGCCCTCACAGTAGTCTCCTTTTTCACCAATTCCCAAAGAAAGAAAGAAGCTCTGGCAGAGAAGCTTGTGTCCAGACTAAAAAAAACTAAAGGCCATAACAAGAGGCAGGTAATAAGCACTGAAGTGGCTCCTCCTCCACCGTGATGCACGGAGATGCATTTACAAGTGGCCTCAGTGAGGTCACTCACTGCAATGTTTATATATAAAAAAAATTCAATAAAACACAAACAGACACACACACATACACACCTTTCAGAAGAGGGAAAGAAGAACATTCTCCAAAGGAAAAAAAAAAAACACACCCATAAAATAAGAATATAAAAAATGAGTGCAGGCAAATGACTGGATCTGCTGCAAAGCATTATGGGAAAAAGTCCAGTGACATAATCCAGCCACTTCTGGAAGTAAAAGCTCTTCGGGTTTCCAGTTTACACAAAGTAGATATACACATCCTCCACTAGCACAAAGAGTACCGCAACACTTAAACTAGCAGTTATCTTTGAACTCTATACAGCAAAGTACTAGATTCATCATTGATAACTGCAGTGATATTGTGATAGAGGCCCTTTTCTGATTACCAGCCTGATTTTTCTCTCCCTCCCTCCCTCCCTCCCTCCTCAGAAACAGCTGCAGTTCAGGAGCAGGAGAGGGAGGATGGAGGTTTGACAGTTGGAATCCCTCAATTCCAGCGAACAGAGACGGGGGCGGGGGACTCTGGTCTGAGCTTAGGACCATCCGGAATCTGGCAGAACAACACCGAGACTGAGTTATGATTATGTGGAACTTTCAATGTAATTGGGGTGATCCCTCCGGCAATTTGGACAGCATACCCAGAGATTGTCAAAGCAGAAAAAAAACTACTTCCCACCGAGCATGATGAAAACAATCATGTCTGCACTGATTGTTCTCAACAATGTAATTTTCCACACAGGAAAGATCCTACAGATTGAAAGAGGCGACCGATGAACAATTATGTTTACACCGTTTAACCTAAATATTATCAATCTATACACAGGTCTGAATAACAGATCAATTATTCTGAATAAAACTTCTCATACGCCACCATAGTTTATGCAGTTTTAAGTGTATTAAGACTTTTAAATACCATTTGGCATGTAATTTCAGATCAATTTCAATGCCAAAATAACCACAAAACACATGGTGAAATACTGTCCTCATGAAATGAAGATAAATATTCAGTCCCCAAATTATTCAATAAAGAAAAGTAAAGTATTAAGGAAGAAGGGAAGCAAATGTTTCACACATTGTTATAAAATATATTTCCTTCTGAATTGCTAAAGTAAAGTAAAATGGGCCGTTCCAAACATTGTTCGGAGGAGCAACGTAATTTGATTAAAAAGTTTATTGGAAAGGGAAAAACGTATAAAGAAGTGCAGCAAATTATAGGATGCTCAGCTAAAAAAATCTCAAATGCTTTAAAATGGCAACAAAAACCTGAAACACATGGAAGAAAACGAGCAACTACTGTTAAAATGAATCAAAGAATAGTCAGAATGGCATAGATTCAGCCAATCATCACCTCCAGAAAGATCAAAGATGATCTAAAATTACCTGTAAGTGCTGTTACAGTCAGAAGACCAGTTTGATCGAAGCTAAGCTATCAGCAAGAAGCCCCCGTAATGCACCATTAAAAAACAGTATGTGCAGAATCGGTTAAAATTTGCCAAGGAACACATCGATTGGCCCAAAGAGAAATGGCGTAACATTCTGTGGACTGATGAGTAAAATTGTTATTTTCGGGTCTAGTGGTCGTCGACAGTACGTCAGATGACCACCGGGTACAGAATTCAAGCCACAGTACACTGTGAAGACAGTGAAACATGGTGGCGCAAAAATCATGGTATGGGGATGTTTTTCATACTGCGGTGTTGGGCCTATTTATCGTATACCAGGGATCATGGATCAGTTTGAATACATCAAAATACTTGAAGAGATTATGTTGCCGTATGCCGAAGAGGAAATGCCCCTGAAATGGGTGTTTCAACAAGACAACGACCCCAAACCCACGAGTAAGCGGGCAACATCTTAGTTCCAGACAAAAAGGATTGAGGTAATGGAGAGTCCCCCGACCTCAACCCCATTGAAAACTTGTGGGGTGACATTAAAAATGCAGTTTCTGAAGCAAAACCCAAAAATTCACAGGAACTGTGGAATGTAGTTTGTTCATCCGGGGCTGAAATACCGGTTTCTAGGTGCCAGAAGTTGGTTGACTCGATGCAACGCAGATGCGCAGCAGTTATCAAAAACAATGGTTATGCAACTAAATATTAGTTCAGTAATTTAAAGTGAACTTCAGTTTATACAGTAAGTGTTTGAGTTTGAAGAGAAAAATGTCGAGACTGCTATTTTTTTTTAACAGATTAACAGATTAATATTCCTTTTCTTTGCTTCCTGTAAAAGCAAAACTTGATAAAATTGGTTAATGCTCTGATTTGGAATTGAATGGGTAATGTTTCCACTACATTTGAAATTTGGAACTAAAAGCTATTAAAAAATATTTGCACTTTATTCACTTTTTTTAACGCACTGCTATTTATTTGAACACCACTCTACCTAGCTAGCTATATAACTAGCTGTTTAGAAGACTATATTTTCATTCACTGCTGATGCTTTATGGTTAAATCGTACAGTTGCCATGTTCTTTAAAAATGGCAAGGAATTTAACGAACAGTGCTCAACACATTGTATTTTAATCAACTAGCAAATCAATATAATATGCTAACTTGTTAAGCTAGCTATTTTACAAATATCTCTTTCATGGGCTGCTAGCAAGAAAACTGAACATTTGTTAGAGAGCTACTTTACAAGCAATCCACTCTGAATTCAATGACAAAGTTAAGTCTGCAATAGCCCAACTACATTAGCTGCTTTTCCATAAGAGGAGATTCATCCAACTTAGTTGATCCGACAACACATAGGGCTGAGTGAACAGAACTGCGTGCGATTTCTATTACACAAGATGTGTGATGCAGTTCATAGGTGGCCGACCTGCAGCCCATATACTAATCACCCCAATGTGTTTTTTTAATTATTTTTTTAATTATTTTTAAAATGTATTTAAAAAATAAAAAAAATAAGTAGATGATGCACTAAATTTGGACACTTCCCAAAAACCTCTGCACAAAATGTCCAATGTCAGGTTGTCAAAGTAGCCCGATTGTACATGGGGTTTCAATGGGAATCCAATATAAACACATACATTATCAACACTCTTGTGGTGACGTGACCTTCACAGACTGGTCTGGCACACTTGCACAGCACAAATATAATAGCGTAATAGTTCTGTCGCCTAACAGCAAGAAGGTACAGAGATTGAATCCCGGCCCTGGGCCTTTCTGTGTGGAGTTTATATGATACGTTTATATGTCAACGTGGGTTTCTCCCGGGTACCTCGGTTTTCTCCCACAGTCCAAAGACATGCAGGTTAGGCTAATTGGAGACTCTAAAATTGCCCATAGGTATGAGTGTGTGAGTGAATGGTGTGAGTGAATGGTGTGTGTGCCCTGCGATGGATTAGCATCCTGTCCAGGGTGTATTCCTGCCTCTCACCCAATGCATGTTGATATTGGCTCCAGCCCACGCCCACGCCCCCACCGCCCCCCGCGACCCTGACCAGGCATAAGAGGGGTTAGATGATGAACGCATGACTGGTATGCATGTGACTTGAGGGACCTCTGCAGAAATGCACGGAAACAGCAAGATAAAGTAAAAAGTTACACTTTGTAGTAGAGTATGAGTGCCCCCTAGTGCTATGTTAAAGCATGTGTGCAAAAATGCCTTTACACATTTTGAGTGTGAGCGCCAATGTGTCCACATGCTGTAATACATGACTCATGTGTGTCGTGTGTGTGGTAGAGAGTACAGGCAGGCGTGTGTGTGCGTGATAAAAAAAAGAACAATTTGTGTGGACAGTAGTTATACTTTCAAAACACGTGGATGGGAGTGTCTTGTAATCCAGATCACCTCTGTGACCAGCTCCGGAAGGGCATCTGCAAAATGATGTAAATGTGAGCGTGTAATTGTGCATGTGCTTTCTGCAGCTTACCAAAAAGTGTAAGTTTGAGTATCCTGCTGCACTGGATGGCAAAGGAGAGGTCGGAACTGTCAAAAATGGTGATGAGGTCATCATCTGGGGAGCAAAACCGAAAGTAAATCAATCTGAGCCTCAAAAGCACAGCACCACCTGCAAGTTAAAACATCAGCACAACAGTGGACAGTAATTTGAATGCATACTAACTGTTCATGAACAGACAGGCAGTCAGATTACAGGGTGAAAATCACCATATGTTCACCGCAAAGCAAAAACCCAGCATGATCTAATTTTATCTTTTCTCAAGAATGTACTGATTGGAAGAGAAAATTGTGGATAATTGTTTTTTTTATTTAAATTTTTTATACAAAACACAATGGAAATGCTTAATATGAGCAATAACATGAAAACGAGCAATAACCAGAAACAGGAGCAATAAAACTTGAAAATTTGAGACAAAGTGTGTGTGTGCAGGAGCATTTAGACATGCTATTGTACTATATTTTCTCACTAAGCACCTGTGTGCAAATACTAGGTGTGCAAACACCACCTTTTTATGAAACACAAGAAAATACAAAAGCAGTTCGAATGTATTTTGTTTGTTCTTCCGTCAGATGGTTTTCGTGTTCTGTCGAAAAAGGTCTTACAGACAAAGTGAAGTCCAGTCAGCAAGTGTTGAACATGGGGGAATATAAAGTATGATTTTCAATTAATCTACCTGGAAGAGTGCACACTCGAGCTGGATGCCATATCAATTACAAAATACAACATCAAGGCCAAAAATGAACTTTCCATAATATGCAGAACAAAAATACAAAACAATTTTGAGGTTGCCTAGATTTTCTGCAAATTGACTGCATTTCTCACAAATGGCATCATTCAAGAGAGAGGGAGGAGTTATGAAATGGATAACTGATTTTGTGTTCTAGTTTAGGAATTTGTATTAAATTAGTTACATCTTGGATGTATAAACCCTTTCGCACAGACGCCCTAGTGGCTACGCTGCCAGCACCATGATATTGCATGAGACATTCATTGCCCCTGCAACCAAACTATGAGTGGAAACGACAAACTGCATGTTCTATCTTCATTAGTATACGATTAGTATACAACTGCAACTATACCATGCGTGACAATGGACAATAGCGTTTATTTGTGAGTTCATAATATGTTCTCACCTCCAAAAAATTTGTATTCTGTCACAGCAGCAAGATAAAGCCGACAATGGCCCAAATATTTTTTGTTTTATTAGTTTCGTTTTAAGGCAAACGAATACAAAAAAATGGTTAAAGGTTAAAGTGCAGACTTTTAGCTTAAATTTGAGGGTTTATACATCCATATCGGGTGAACGGTATAGCAATTGTAGCCATTTATATACATAGTCCCCCCCATTTTAGAGGACCAAAAGTAATTGGACAAATTAACAAACTATAATAAAGTTATCATATATAATATCCTTTACATGTCATGACTTCCTGATGCTTGCAACACAACAACATCAAAAGAGTCCTGACACATTATTTTCAGGTACTCTTAGAAGTGATACTATAATTTCTCTGCATTTGAATGGATCTATATGGAAACTGGGGGGTGGGACTAGATTAAGCTGTAAATTACATGGGAATAGTATGGAACACATGGTTGGTTAAATGGCTGTAAGTCATCAAGGGTCTGAGGTATCAAACTAGCCTCAAACCATCATTCTGCTGCCAGATATGCAGTAGATATGGATGGATCACTTTAAGGGTTGTTTCTCCTGACTCATTTTTCCATAGAGTTCAATACGAAAATAAGTAAGGAGAAACAATCCTTAAAGTGACCCATCCATATCTACTGAATATCTGGTTTGAGGCTCGTTTGATACTACAGACCCTTGATGACTTAGACATTTAGCCAACCATGTGTTCCATACTATTCCTGTGTAATTTACAGCTAAATCTAGTCCCACCCCCCAATTCCCATAGGGATCCATTCAAATGCAGAGATTACAGTATTGCTTGTAAGAGCACCTGCAAATAAGATAGTCTTTTGATGTTGTTGGGTCACAGACATCAGGAAGTCATGACATGCAAAGGATATGCAACCAAATATAAAATATGATTAAAGTTTGTTAATTTGTCCAAATTCTTTTGGTCCCCAAAAATGGCTACAATTGCGACAGTTCACCCGATAAGGATGTAAAAACCCTCAAATTTAAGCTGAAAGTCTTCACTTTAACCTCATAGTCACTGTTCCATTTAAAATCCAATGTGCTGGAGTACGGAGCCAAAACAACAAAAATTGTGTCCCTGTCCAAATACTTGGACCTGACTGTACATACGAACATGACGGATATTTTTCTCCTCGATGTGCAAGTATTACTGCTTGTAATATTTAAAATATGTACGTTAGTTTTTCCACTTCACTACCGTCTTGTGGCATATGTTTGATATTGTTATTTTCGCATTTCACATACTGTAGTCTAAATAGTAGTAGTTCATGGGTGGCTCAGTCATGTTTTATGTTTGATTTTCCTTGAAGCTAGAACATTTGCCAGCATTTTCCTGATGGTGGAATATTATTTTATTGTAATCCTATCGTACAGAATAGACACTATGACGTATTAGTATCTCCCTGGGCTATACTTTTCACTTAGGGCATTGGAAATACTCATTCCAATGTACTGTGCATTGATATGTGCTAGATCATGGATATTCAAATCTGGACCTCGAATCAAAGTCTGGCCCTGGTTTTCTTTCTCCCAGGTAATTAACTGAACAATTAGTGCTAGTGATTGGCCAGACTGTCTTCACACCTGACTCCCAGATAAAAAGAGGGTGAAAAACCAGCAGTTCTCGGACGCAGAGGACCGTGATTTGAATACCAGGGTGCTAGATGAATGTAAAATTTTCCTTTCCTGATTATGCATGGAAACATTTTTGAAAAAACTACAGAAAAATATTATCCCAGGGCATGCATCAAAAGATTGCATACTGCACAGTACAGAAAAAAGGGATGATTTATTGAGGTACAAGAGTGGATGATGAGGCTACATATTAGGTGTGTGCACCAGTGTGATATCAATGTTTCACATGTTTAGATAAATGACTAAATGGCTTATTTTTCCACTCAATAGAAAAATGAGTCAGGCGAAACAACCCTTAAAGTGATCCATCCATATTTCCTGCCTATCTGGCAGCAGAGTGATGGTTTGAGGCTCGTTTGATACCTCAGACTATTGCGGACTTAGCCATTTAGCCAACCATGTGTTCCATACTATTCCCGTGTAATTCAAGTCCCACCCCCCAGTTCTCATAGAGATCCATTCAAATGCAGATAGGTTATAATATCCTTTGTAAGAGTACCTGAAAATAAGATATCAAGAGTCCTTTGATGTTGTTGGGTCACAGACATCTGGAAGTCATGACATGCAAAGGATATGCAACCAAATATTAAATATGAAGACTAGGTTTATGTTAATTTGTCCAATTACCTTTGGTCCCTTAAAATGGGGGAACTATGTGTAAAAAGGGCTACAACTGTGACACTGTTCACCCAATACTGTCCAAACACTTATGGACCTA
The DNA here is from genome assembly GCA_022702515.1 of Ilyophis sp. 1 JC-2022. Classification (NCBI taxonomy): domain Eukaryota; kingdom Metazoa; phylum Chordata; class Actinopteri; order Anguilliformes; family Synaphobranchidae; genus Ilyophis; species Ilyophis sp. 1 JC-2022. The sequence goes on along the minus strand of CM040397.1, from coordinate 71,469,626 downwards.
ACTGTATGTGCTTGTTCCCGTCCTCTTTTATAAAATCAGGCTGTGTGCCTGTCCGGGCATACATGTCGCCACAGATCAGCACATTCCCCTGGGCCTGGAAAAACCAAGAGACCCAATGGATTTCCAGGGAACCCCTGGTTCAGTGTTTATCTAGGGGTGTCAAACTCAGATTCTGGAGGACTGTAGTGTTTGAGGTATTTGTGGTTTCCTTTCAATCAGCAGCTAGAGCCTAGACAAAAATGTGTGTGAATTATTCAGCCAATCAATGACTGAACCAAATCACTGGTGCCCAAACACACCGAAAATCAGTAGACACTGTGGCCGTGCAGTCCTGGCTGCTGATATCTGTGCTCTAGGACACTCGCTCTCTCATCCAAATCAGCTGTAAATTAAAACTCCTGTGAGCCCAGCACTCGACTGAGCAGGTGTTTCTTCAGTCCAGTATGCTTTCTAATTACAAGACTTTCCAGTGAATAACAAGTTTCCGGTTCTATATTAAATATGAATGTTAACAATTAATCGATGATCGATTCTTCATCATTACACATTCATTTTGATCAAGCTTAACAATTAAAAAGATGAATTTTAATTTGGGGCGCCTAACCTGGCACCTCTCTTTCAGAAAAAACAAAATTATTTAAATTGTCCACCAGATGGAGCTGTATATTTGAACCTACTGAGATTGGCTTGGACGCCTACATCCAGGTACTGGTGCAGATACAGTCGGCAATACGTCATGGGCACGTAGGCGGAGCCAGCGAGGGGGAAAACAATCCCCATTGTACATAAAGCCAAGTCATTGCCATTTTATTATAATGTCATCAAATTACATTGAATCATTGTTTCCGAAAAATCAGCAAAGGTATTTTGGCAAAACAAACTGAATAGGACTCAAATGCTGTCCTTATGCGGTTAGAGTGGACAAATGTTCCAGCTCAGTGGACCGCGATATAATTTCCTGATATCTTCCATCTTACTGAATCCCCCGATAAGGATCCACATCAACCATTATGACCCGTGACCATGAAAAGTGGACTAACATTGGCAAGCTGACTATTTATGGTCCATACCATACCAGCTTTTTGGCATTTTGAAAACTGCAATATTTTAATATATTACTAGAAAAGCCCTGCTTACTCAAATGCAAAATAAACATGTGAAATTCCTGTGTAATTATACAACGTCATTCTATTATCAATATCTGCTACTAAATAAGAAATAAATATAGAATCATATCCTTTATAACACTATTACACTATCTGAAACATCGATGTGTAATACCCCCCACGCTCTGCAAACACGTCTCATTCATTACAGTTCATTCTAATTTAATTGTCGGCTCTTTATCCTATATAGCACATGATAACCGTAGCAACGGTGTTTGCAATGTCTTATTGGATGCTTTGAACAATAAATTATAATTCTAGAAACATAATTTTTGGTTTAATCAGTTTAGTTTTACGCAAACAAGTTAGAATGTACATTCGCTCGCTGTAATAGTGGTTTCCGGTTATTTTCACAAGTTTTTACAATTTATTTATTTCATTTTATTTTAAGTTCAGATTTTTCCCTTTTTCACCCAATTTGGTAGCCAATTGAACCCTATGCTATTCAATTCCCCCCATGTGGCAACTGCTTGAATTCGCTGCTGCACAACCCTGTCAGCCGGTAGTAAGAAGGAGGGTACCACGTCCTCTTCAGGGCGTGACTACTCGAGCTTCTGACCGTGATCCAACTCGTCCAGGGTCATTTTGTGTATGGCAAATTTCACAGAATCCCTCTCTCCACCCCGGGTACAGCTGTCAATTGCCACTCCCTCAAGGCGCCGGCCATACTCGGATCTGGCAGGACCGGGGATCGAACCCCCGATAGTCTGCGCCTTAGACCACTGAGCCACCGCGGCGCTAGTTTTTACTAATTTACTAACTCGTTAGCATGGCGAGAGAAAATCCTCGTCTACTTACATGGATTTTGGGAGTGGGTCAGAACATACCATAGTTACCAGTGTAGGTACCATGGACTACAACTATGGACAACCTTTGACACGCCACAAAAAACTACAATTCCCATACTTCCGCCCCAAAGGGTGACAGTTAACCATGCCTCTCTCCTTATTAACCACCTCATTCCTGCATGCCGTTTAACCTAGTCGCACAT